>OY282641.1:10637057-10659557 GCA_958299015.1 Tetanocera ferruginea | reverse complement strand
CAACAATCAGTTTCAACATGAACCCACATAAATAGTTTCTGTCGCCCGGATCTAGTCGAGTTAATTTTCATATTTTGGGGTTTTTATTGTCAAGTTTTGGCTTTTATAGTCGTAAATAAATTTAACAATTTATTTATATTGTAGTGACAAGAGTTCATATAATGCCAAATTTTATGGTGTCATCTATTTTTAGGGTATCAGGGTGAGAGAAGAAGAATAAAACTAATGGCAAGAGAATCTATCTGTTGCCTTGTGTCCAATTTATGTGGCTCAATTTGGTTTGCAACGAAACGAGATTCTAACAGAGTCATTTAATGTGTGTGACATACGGTTGGCAAAAGTGTTGACATTGAAGTTATTGCAAATGGTGCGTGCACACCATAATAGTAGATGGTGAAGACATGGGGCATTGCTGGCAATGGACTGCTAATAAAAATAATTTTGGAATAAAGCTGTAAGTAAACTGTGGCGGTCATTTTTAGTTACATTTTGACATATTAAATTATAGATATGTTGATGGCGTGTGATTATTTGATCAGAATAAACCATCAACAGATCAATATTATACATTAATGAAATCAAACAAAATCGGAAACATTTCCAAAAGCAGAGAAAAATTGTCATAAGTTATAAAAAGTGGGTTTCATTTTAGGCAATAAATATTGTATCAATTAAAATATAGACCCAACAAAAACCTGATCCTTTAAAATCTTAGTTGAAGGTTGTTCCATGAAGAAGTTTTGGGGCCGCTTAAGGGGACCACAAAAACCCTTGAGTTTCTTTTTTGTTATAAAACAAGCTGTTTCACTTGAAAACATACATTCCTTTTTAAAGTTTTATATTATTTTTACACTTGTATCGCCTTTTGGTAATATTGGGTTTACCGGTTTATAATTGACATATATGAAGAATAAGCGAGATGGTTTCATAAGATCGAGGCTATAAATTAAATTATAAATTAATTAAATATGAACTGAATTAATTTTAAAAAATAGAAAAATAATGTTTAAAAAATTGTATTCAAAAAAATCATAGATTTGGTTTTTGTATGACACGAACAGCTTATTATAGGGTCAAGACAAAATAAATTCAACTTAGACTTTGAAAGAAAATCAAAACTGCAAATTTGAGTTTTTCGCCCTATATAACAAAAAACATTTTTAGTCCATACTTTGTGAAAAGTTAAAATTTTGTACTCAATTATTACAAAAAAAAAAAACAATTTAAATATAATCAAAAAAGTAACGGTAAAATTTTTATAAATATTTTTAAGTTAACTGAGAAGATTTAAATAGAAAAAAGGAATAAATGAAATCTTTTCAAAAGAACATTCCATTTGAGACAGTTTTTTTTCTCTCTTGGCATTTGGTTGAAGTACACTCTAGTTTCACAGCGATTTTTATCGCATTTGAAAGAAAATTTAACAAACTTTTCGAAATAATACGAAAAATTGGAAAACCCTTAAAATTCGACTAAGATATTGACATGGAAAGTCAAAATGTGGAATTTAAAAGACCTTTTTTTACAAATATTACTATTGATGAATGCATAAAACTAAATTTTTAGTTTTGACAAAAACTCACACTCGACCAACTCAAAAGTTTTATCTCAAGAAAATTTTATTTTGATCAAAAAGCAAGTTTTTTAAAAAATTTAATATCTCTCTTAGAAAGTATGAGAACTCCCTACATCAGGTATAAACTTCAAAATAGCACTTTTCAAAATTTTGAAAAAATTTAAACTAAATTTTAGTCAATCCTGTATTGTATACATATATGACGCCACCAAACTTTTATTGAATTTTAAACCGCGTCAAAAATTTTAAAAAATTTCATTTGGTTTAAAAAAAAAACAACGTCAAATACTAAAACTAAGTTTAAGTCCTGCATAGGTTTCAAATTTAAACTTCAAACTCCTAAGAAAATGTCTAGTATTTTGAAAAGTATTAAATCTAATAAGAAAAGAATTAAAAAATTCATTATTCCAACGATTGGTTAAAAATAACTCCAAGGTTTCTTTCCATTTGAACTTTACAAAAAGTATGAAATTCAAAAAAATAAAAATAATAAAAACATAACATTAAAATTTTATTTCTAATTTATTGAATTTAAGTACAGCCTTGACTAAAAGAATTTTTAGTATTTTGAAAAGTATCAATACTAATAAAAAAAAGTATTAAAAAACGCATAGTCCAACGATTGGTTTAAAAATAATTCCAAGATTTTTAACCGAGTACTTAACAACAAGTTATAAAATAGTGAAGTGAGTGAGAAAAAGTAGAATATTTCGAATATTGAAATACGAATACGTAAAGCTGCCCAAGACCTATTTTTTTGGTATTTGGTATTTTTACATGTGGTGACCGTGGCATGCAGGTTAAGTGTGTGGCTAAGCATGCTCGGAGCCCGGGTTCGATCCCCAGCCGCGGCGAAACGTTTTTTTACATTAAAAAATTTTTCTGATCGGTCACCACCTCTCTGCCGACAATGGCAAACCTCAGAGAGTAACTAATGCCATGTAAAGCTTCTTGAGAACATGAAATTTAGCCGTTCGGAGTCGGCATAAAACATGTAGGTCCAGTACTCGGCCAATTGTGTACAAACATTTAATAACACACAAACACAATTGATCATAAGAAGCTCGGTCAAAGTCCTTTCAAGGGCTGAAATGGCTAATTTTTTTTTTTTTTTTTTGGTATTTTTACATACGATATAGTCAGAAAATATTTTTTTCTTTACCAAAATCTTGCCAAATCTTGCCAACCATAAACAAACTACAAGCCGTAAAATAGAAGATACATTTAACCTGAAGAATGTTCCTTTGGTAGCAAAATTTTCAGCAAAAAATTTTGTATGAAGGCGCGCCTAAAATTAAAAAACTAATGATGCAGTTCGACTCCACACAACCGAAATAAGGCTAAACTAGATTTTTGATGACTTATTTTAGTCCTTTCATAGAATTCATAGAATTTTATAGAAAGTTATGTTTTAACAAGCATTTTTATTCTTTGAATCTTTCCTCAGAATAAAGATATACATGGATCCAATGTGGCGTACTTCGATACGACAAACTTGACAAGACATTATAAAATTTTAATTAAAAATGGTTTGAAGTATTTTTCATTAAATAAATATGTTTCGAGAAAAATATACTTGATATCTGTATTTTTCTATTTTTAGAGGAAATGATAAATATATATTTTTCTGTTTATAGGATTTGAGCAATTTAAAAAAAAAACTGTTCGCCGTTTACTATGAGTATGAGTCAAATTTCAGAAATTGGAGATAAGTCAGGAAAAGGGCTATAAACGTTTATTCCAGAAAAAGTGTAAAATTCAAAACATGTATAAAGCTAGAAATACTTTTCTTGAACATGAAATTTTTTATAAACCCCAAAACATGGGCTTTGGACCACAAAAACCGCCCCTTGGCCTACTGGCCTGTTGTATGTCATCCTTGTTTTTAATAGCATCCTCTAGATTGTTGTTATGCGATGATGATGGTAATATTAGTTGTGCCTTTCCTGGTCTTCCCCTCGATTTGCATTTTTTTTAATTTGGACCGGCATAAGAGAAATTTCTTGAGATTTTTATATTATAAATAAATAAAATTTTATGTGAAAACGATTATAGATACGCCAAATAGAACTCTCAGATGAAAAATTTGGTCAGATGTAATATGATGGAGGCCTTCTATGAGTTTGCAATAATTTGGAACCATACTTTCAAACCGAATTGTTAAAATTTGATACTGTTGTAGAAATGGTTTATGTTATCATGATAATATTGCAACGACTAGTGAATTCACAGTTTACAGTCTAAAATTAGATTGACAGACAACTCTCTAAAGTTAGTACTATTTAAAAAACACTCTTTATAACAAGTTAGCTAATACATAGATCAGTGTTTATTTAGGTTCATCTCAAAAAATTTCATATAGAACAGAATTAGATAGAATGTTAAAAAAAGAAACTTGAGAGGAGGAAGAAAAAAACTACAAAACATATTCGATTCGAAAACAAGTAAAGAAAGTCTAAAGTCGGTCTAGGCCGACTATGAAATACCCTAAACCCACTTTTCAAAAATAAAAAATTTTTATTGTAAATGGGCGTTTTATTGTATTGTAGTGGGCGGATGAAGCCTATATTTTAATTGCATTTAAATGGTGATGAAAAATTTACACATACCAAGTTTTATTCCTGTAGCTCACAGTTAATGCCTTTATTGTGCTTTCGCTATGGGAGGTGGGCGTGTTCATGGACGGATTACTCGCAATTTTTGAACGCACCTTAGTTTTGGTATAAAATACACACATACCAAATTTAATTTCTCTATGACAAACATAACCTTATTTATTGAGTTTTAAACTTTTTGGGTTGTATGGGAGGTAGGCGTGTCCGTATGCGGATGACGTCCATTTTTCAAAACCATCTTTGTCTTGTCATAAAAAACATATGTGTCAAATTTTAGCTCTGTAGGTTAAACAGAGGCTTATTTATTGCGTTTTCAATTTTTGGGTTGTATGGGAGGTGGACGTGTCCGTGAACGGATGACGTCCATTTTTCGAAGACATCTTTGTGTTTGTATAAAACAGATACATATCAAATTTTATTGTTGTAGGCTAAATATGAGCTGAGTTATGCAGTTTTCAATTTTCGCGTTGTATGGGAGGTAGGCGTGTGCGTGGGCGGGTGATGTCCATTTTTCAAAACCGTTTTTGTCTTATCATAAAAAACATATGTGTCAAATTTTAGCTCTGTAGGTTAAACAGAAGCTTATTTATTGCGTTTTCAATTTTTGGGTTGTATGGGAGGTGGGCGTGCCCGTGAACGGATGACGTCCATTTTTCGAGGACATCTTTGTGTTTTTATAAAACACATACATATCAAATTTTATTATTGTAGGCTAAAAATGAGCTGAGTTATGCAGTTTTCAATTTTCGGGTTGTATGGGAGGTAGGCGTGTGCGCGGGCGGATGATGTCCATTTTTCAAAAACATCTTTGTGTTGATACAAAACACATACATACCAAATTTTATTGTTGTAGGTTAATTATGAGCTGAGTTATGCAGTTTTAAATTTTTGCGTTGTATGGGAGGTAGGCGTGTCTGTGAGCGGATTCCAAAAATATTCAATAGTGCAGATCCTTGGGTCCATGTGACTATGTGTACCAAGTTTCATTTAATTATCTCAACTCCTTCTTCTTATCCTGTGTATACGGACAACACACAGACGGACAGACGGACGGACGGACGGACGGACGGACGGACGGACGGACATGGATAGCTCGACTCACGTGGTGACGCTGATCAAGAATATATATACTTTTCTATACCGGACTCGCTTCGTTCTATGCGTTACAAACGTTTGCACAAAGTTAATATACCCTGACCTTTCAGGTTTAGGGTATAAAAAGCACTGGTCAAAAACCTCCTAAAATATTCAAAATCATATTAGATATAAAAAACCATATTGTCTTCGATACCTCCATTTTGATGTTACATAGGTGCCTGCTCCCAAAATATAGGATAATAAGTCAGAGCCTGCTTCCAAAATATAGGATAATAAGTCAGAGGCAATGTTTTGTTCATAAAGATCCCAAACCTGAACATCTAGTTAAGTTATGCGCAGAAGAAGTTGTCAAAAACTTGTCGAGAGAAAAAACACTTTAGAAACTAAAAACATATCCTGCTGAAAGTATAAAAAAAATAATTTAACCGCATCAAATTAATAATTAAGATCACGCAATAAGCCAGATCGTCATGCTTGCCAGCAACTCCACCAATTTACGATTGAAGATATTTTATTCTTAATTTTTTTTTTATATTTTTAAAGTTGTATAAACGATTTAATGTGGAATTATACGCCAATCAACACCAGACCAAACACCAAAGCCGAAGAAAAAAAAAAGAAGAAAAGATGCACCGACAAAGCTAAACTGACAGACCGTTTAACACAGACAGTGGACTGGCGTGCATATTGAGGCAGCAGGACACTGAGCTAGACAGACGCACTTCATTTCGCTTGCATATCATGTGCGGCATGCATTATGACGATTTGTTGTTGTTGTTTTTTCAACAAATTAAATTAAGCGTGGGTTGTGAACAGCGATGATCAGTGCTGAAACTTCTGAACCTGGCAGTCGAGATAAATATGTGCGAGCAAAAAGTTGTTTGGTTGGTGTTGTCAGTGGCGGCGGTGTCGGCGGCAACTCTTTCTTTAACTTCACTTCTCCACTGCGCTCAACTGTCTCAAGGATAATTTATACAAATTTTTATTGCTCATGACGATTGGTTTGTTGTATGTTGCGCATGCGCAGACTGCATTTCCTTTCTTAGTAGTTATTTTCTTACTGTTGTTTATGGCTATTTGTAATCTTATCAAGTTTTAGTTTTTATTTAAGTTTTATTATGTTTTATTTTTTTATTTTATTTTTTTTTTTATCTGGCATTGCCAGGCGCTGTGATCTTTTTGTGTAGTGCAGCGCGCAGCTCTTCGACGGCAGCAGCATGGCGTAAATGTTTGAGTCATAAATCACACAAACATAAAGTGTGGCAGTGCAACTTTAGGCATGTCTGTGTCATAAATATTTACAATCTACTATTTGTCTGTCAGATTTTGCGGTTGTCTTTCATGTTGAGACAGAAGTGTTGGCTGGCAATCAGTGGCCATGACGACCTTGTTGCTGTCTTGCTGCAACGCAGTTCAGATGAAGAAATAAATCTTGAATTTTTTGTTGTTGGTTATTTCAAAATCATTACCAACATAATTAATACTTCGCCCCAAAACATGCGCTCCTGCTCGAGCATCCAAACTTTGAATATGAAACATTTGTCGAAAAATGCTTGTACCATTTAGCGCTCTTGTATTTTTCTCAAACTTATTCAATTGCTGCACATAAATCAAACACTTGAAACTCAAACTTTTTACTCTATTATCTGTAACTATATCATTTTTCTAAAAAATGAAAACACATAAACTTTAAATTTTCAACTTAATTTTGAATTTTTTTTTTTATTTTTGAATTATGCCAGGCTTATAACAACATGTGTACAAGTGAGTGAGTGGCTGCTGTCTATACAAACACTTGGCCATATTTACTAAAAAACAAAAAAAAAAAAAACAAAAAACCATTAAGATATATTAGAAGACCACTTGAGCGATAGTTTTAGCCTATAACCCACATTATAATTGAAACATACAGTCTATAGACACGCCAACTTATACATACATACATGTGTTCATATGTGCAAACATATAAATTATCACACACTTTAATGTGACACTCAAGTGAAATAGTAAATATTTTCTATTTCACTTCTGACATATTTATTAACACACAAACACATAGTTATGCACAAACTCACACACACAAAATAACTCTCACTCGTACTCGCACTTGGGCTACACTTATTCGTACACTTGGGCTTCACGCGGGTCGCCACTTTGACACTCGAAAACAATTTGTTGCTAAGATATTTAGTAGTTTGTTTGCTACCTAAACGAGTGACCCTTGGCAGCAGTGATAAATGTTGGGTTTATGTTGGGAATAACATTTTTTGTCCCTCGATAGGCATGGAGGATATGTTTATAAAGTAACCGGAAATGTACACTTAGGCTGGACAGTATATGTTTTTTTCTTTTTGTTTTATTTTTCTTCTGCATTTAGTATGAAAAATTATTTTTCGGTCATATTGGTTGTCAAGTAAAAAACAAATAAATTATGTTCAATAAGAAATAAAGACATTTCATTTAAGCTAAATTTATGAAAATGTTAAGCTAATAATAATAGAAATATATTCATGATATGTAGAAAATATGCAAAATATTTCCTTATTTTGGTTTATTCTTTATCCTTTCTTGAATGTAAATTCATAAACTATTTTTCAGATATGTATGCAAAAATGTTTGGAAAAATTTAGTAAACTATGACCTTGAAGACGATTTTGTTTTCCATTATTTAACAAAATGATATGAGCGATCTTCTGCCAGATCTTTTTCTGGCAACAAACGATGATGCAACAGTTGAAAATGTGTAAAAAGTAGATCCTTTACTACTGCCTACCGCTTTACCTGAAATGGTGCTATTAGAACCAACTCCCCAGGAGACCGACCGTAAGTCTCAAAGAACACTTTTACAATTTTTATTGAATTAATTTTGTTCCAAAAAAATTCTTTAAGTCCATACTGACCATCTATGGAGAATATCCGTTTTTTGCTTCTCCTGAAAACCTAGATTTTTTTAATTTACTAAGTTAAGCCATAGATCAGTCGATATGTATATGATATTCATGCATTTCTGCCACTAATCTCATGAACGGCTCTTGTTCTCCTCGTTTTTTTACACACATTTTATTCACAAAAATTATGAATGATTCAGGAATGAAACTTTTTACTGGTTCATGTATTCTGTTCACACACTTTATGAACTAAAAAACACACTACTTACGAAATATTGCTTTGGCGGATTTCCTCCGAGTTGAAAAAATGTATGCAGAAATTATTTTAATGAGTTTCTAAAACTTTTGAGACCCTCAACGGCGGAATCTAAATTTTGATTCATTTCTAGCTTTCAAAACCAGACAAGTCCAAATTTGAAATTGAAAATACGATTTTTTTTTGCACTAGGCACTATTTTTTTTTCGCATAATTTTCCTTTGTAGCATAATTTTGCATACTTGCTTTGTTTCTAAAAAATGTTTGTCAAAATTAAGATTTTTTTTGAAGTGAAACTTCTTAAGCGGCGAGTGAAATTTCAAGGTCCTTTTTCGTGACGCTAGGCTAACGTTTTCAATTCATATGAAAATTAAAAAAAAATTATTGCCGCTGCCGAGAATTGGACCCCGAACATCGTTGATTATGAGCCGGAATCTATACGTTTACGCCTCGTAGACACATGATAACTAGCCAAATAAAATGTAATTAAAACTGAACGCGTAACATACTGAAAATAACATAATTAACATTAACATTAGATTAACATTAACATTACATTATTAACATAACCTAAACATTAATTTTCATCCTACAAGTATGCATCGAAAAAAAAATAGAAAAATAGCTAATATAGAGAGCGAATTAGAGCTCTTAAGAATACAGCCGCAGCTGGGTCTGCAACTAATGATGAAGGTAAGGTGATTGCAACAACGGCTGAGTTTCAAAATCCATTTTTACGAAACATCAGTGTATTTTGGTGAATCTACAAAGAACCAATCCCCAAAAAACACACTGATGCATCTCAACAAAATTTTAAAGCCAACCAAGTTGGTGCACTCAACAATCAACGTTCGCCATTATTATGATCAGGAAGCAGGAGGTAATAATGAACAAAATTTGCCTCTGCTTTCGGAGGCTCCTTCAAAGAGTACTATGCAAATGCAATCCAGCATTCAAAAAGTAACAATGTTGAGAAGACATTCGAAAGCAACTAAAACACCAACTGAACAAGTACCGAAAATAACTGTTATTTTACAATTTTCAAATGAAAAAAAATTGTCGAAAGACTTATGTTAATATACCATTATGTTACAAATGTCCTCAGCCTCACGAATATTAAGTCGCTTTTAAATTTGAAACTGATTGTTTAAAAGTTAATTTCTTGCTTAGTATATTTCGAGGAAAAATAAAGGTTACTTTTGACTCTTATTTTATCGGTCAAAAATAGCAGTTATTTTGTGACTTTAATTTTTTCGATCAAAAATATCAAGCAATTTGTGTTTTCTTAAAGGCCGCTTGACAGATTGAACTGTTGACACCATGTGTAAAATGTCTCACCGATGAGATGAAAATAATAATATCAAAATTTTTTTGTCGGTAAAATGACTTGAACAAATATAAATTACCTGATATTTTTGACCGAAAAATAAACGGCAGAAAATAACTGTTATTTATGCCCAAAAAAACTATAAGGCACAAAAAACTGTTATTTTTGTCGGAAAAAATAAAAATTAACAGATAAAAGTTAATATGTGACACTTTCGACAAAAACCATATTCGGTACGGTCCCTGGATGCAAATATTGAATCAACAAATTATTATTCCATTTCGTATTGATTGAATTTCTTTTCAGATACTTTCTCTCTCTATTTCACACTAAAATCTCTTTTTTTTCTTACTGTTAAAGAAGTTTCACTTCTGCCACGTGTACGTTGCTACACGCGAGTTTTTTTTTTTCAATTTCCCAACAATTCGATCTGTGTGACTTATCTGGTTTTGTATGTTAACTCCTCAAGTATGCTTAGAAAGCTTAAAATTGTTTTAAGAACAGTTTCAGTAGAAAAGACAAAAAATTATAGAAACTTGAAATTTTATGTTTTGTCGATTTTTATAATTAAAAAAAACATTAAGAAAATAAGAATTTTAAAAAGAAAAAAAAAAACAATACAATTTGACCGATTAAAATAATTATAACTGGAGGCATATCACAAAAAAAAATACCGCAAAACAAAATCTTTGTGGCAAGTAGACTTGAACTAAAATGAAAGAAAATTTTCAAAAACTATAAAATATAATCGAAAAATGGTGTCCGATTTTTCAAGACCAAGACCAATACCAATACCAATACCAAGACCAAGACCAAGACCAAGACCAAGACCAAGACCAAGACCAAGACCAAGACCAAGACCAAGACCAAGACCAAGACCAAGACCAAGACCAAGACCAAGACCAAGACCAAGACCAAGACCAAGACCAAGACCAAGACCAAGACCAAGACCAAGACCAAGACCAAGACCAAGACCAAGACCAAGACCAAGACCAAGACCAAGACCAAGACCAAGACCATGACCAAGACCAAGACTAAGACCAAGACCAAGACCAAGACCAAGACCAAGACCAAGACCAAGACCAAGACCAAGACCAAGACCAAGACCAAGACCAAGACCAAGACCAAGACCAAGACCAAGACCAAGACCAAGACCAAGACCAAGACCAAGACCAAGACCAAGACCAAGACCAAGACCAAGACCAAGACCAAGACCAAGACCAAGACCAAGACCAAGACCAAGACCAAGACCAAGACCAAGACCAAGACCAAGACCAAGACCAAGACCAAGACCAAGACCAAGACCAAGACCAAGACCAAGACCAAGACCAAGACCAAGACCAAGACCAAGACCTTGACCAAGACCAAGACTAAGACCAAGACCAAGACCAAGACCAAGACCAAGACCAAGACCAAGACCAAGACCAAGACCAAGACCAAGACCAAGACCAAGACCAAGACCTAGACCAAGACCAAGACCAAGACCAAGACCAAGACCAAGACCAAGACCAAGACCAAGACCAAGACCAAGACCAAGACCAAGACCAAGACCAAGACCAAGACCAAGACCAAGACCAAGACCAAGACCAAGACCAAGACCAAGACCAAGACCAAGACCAAGACCAAGACCAAGACCAAGACCAAGACCAAGACCAAGACCAAGACCAAGACCAAGACCAAGACCAAGACCAAGACCAAGACCAAGACCAAGACCAAGACCAAGACCAAGACCAAGACCAAGACCAAGACCAAGACCAAGACCAAGACCAAGACCAAGACCAAGACCAAGACCAAGACCAAGACCAAGACCAAGACCAAGACCAAGACCAAGACCAAGACCAAGACCAAGACCAAGACCAAGACCAAGACCAAGACCAAGACCAAGACCAAGACCAAGACCAAGACCAAGACCAAGACCAAGACCAAGACCAAGACCAAGACCAAGACCAAGACCAAGACCAAGACCAAGACCAAGACCAAGACCAAGACCAAGACCAAGACCAAGACCAAGACCAAGACCAAGACCAAGACCAAGACCAAGACCAAGACCAAGACCAAGACCAAGACCAAGACCAAGACCAAGACCAAGACCAAGACCAAGACCAAGACCAAGACCAAGACCAAGACCAAGACCAAGACCAAGACCAAGACCAAGACCAAGACCAAGACCAAGACCAAGACCAAGACCAAGACCAAGACCAAGACCAAGACCAAGACCAAGACCAAGACCAAGACCAAGACCAAGACCAAGACCAAGACCAAGACCAAGACCAAGACCAAGACCAAGACCAAGACCAAGACCAAGACTAAGACCAAGACCAAGACCAAGACCAAGACCAAGACCAAGACCAAGACCAAGACCAAGACCAAGACCAAGACCAAGATCAAGACCAAGACCAAGATCAAGATCAAGATCAAGACCAAGACCAAGATCAAGATCAAGACCAAGACCAAGACCAAGATCAAGATCAAGACCAAGACCAAGACCAAGACCAAGACCAAGACCAAGATCAAGATCAAGACCAAGACCAAGACCAAGCCAAAGACCAAGACCAAGACCAAGACCAAGCCAAAGACCAAGACCAAGACCAAGACCAAGACCAAGACCAAGACCAAGACCGAGACCAAGACCAAAACCAAGACCAAGACCAAGACCAAGACCAAGACCAAGACCAAGACCAAGACCAAGACCAAGACCAAGACCAAGACCAAGACCAAGACCAAGACCAAGACCAAGACCAAGACCAAGACCAAGACCAAGACCAAGACCAAGACCAAGACCAAGACCAAGACCAAGACCAAGACCAAGACCAAGACCAAGACCAAGACCAAGACCAAGACCAAGACCAAGACCAAGACCAAGACCAAGACCAAGACCAAGACCAAGACCAAGACCAAGACCAAGACCAAGACCAAGACCAAGACCAAGACCAAGACCAAGACCAAGACCAAGACCAAGACCAAGACCAAGACCAAGACCAAGACCAAGACCAAGACCAAGACCAAGACCAAGACCAAGACCAAGACCAAGACCAAGACCAAGACCAAGACCAAGACCAAGACCAAGACCAAGACCAAGACCAAGACCAAGACCAAGACCAAGACCAAGACCAAGACCAAGACCAAGACCAAGACCAAGACCAAGACCAAGACCAAGACCAAGACCAAGACCAAGACCAAGACCAAGACCAAGACCAAGACCAAGACCAAGACCAAGACCAAGACCAAGACCAAGACCAAGACTAAGACCAAGACCAAGACCAAGACCAAGACCAAGACCAAGACCAAGACCAAGACCAAGACCAAGACCAAGACCAAGACCAAGACCAAGACCAAGACCAAGACCAAGACCAAGACCAAGACCAAGACCAAGACCAAGACCAAGACCAAGACCAAGACCAAGACCAAGACCAAGACCAAGACCAAGACCAAGACCAAGACCAAGATCAAGACCAAGACCAAGATCAAGATCAAGATCAAGACCAAGACCAAGATCAAGATCAAGACCAAGACCAAGACCAACACCATTTTTCAGACATTTTGAAAACCGACTTGAATAAAACAAACAATGGTTCTTTTAGCCTCAAAAATAAAGTTTTCACTGGTGCGACTTTAGTTATTGACATCAGTAAATGTGACGAAATAGGAATAGGAAATAGGACCAAGACCAAGACCAAGACCAAGACCAAGACCAAGATCAAGACCAAGACCAAGATCAAGACCAAGACCAAGACCAAGATTAAGACCAAGACCAAGATCAAGATCAAGATCAAGACCAAGACCAAGATCAAGATCAAGACCAAGACCAAGACCAACACCATTTTTCAGACATTTTGAAAACCGACTTGAATAAAACAAACAATGGTTCTTTTAGCCTCAAAAATAAAGTTTTCACTGGTGCGACTTTAGTTATTGACATCAGTAAATGTGACGAAATAGGACCAGACTTTGGAATGACACGAACATATATTGTGGGAGCATATTCATCACAAAATGAATGAATCTCAAGATCGCAGTCTGGACTATAATCAATCCATCTCGGAATTTTGATGTAATTGATTTGTGGAAAGTTTTGAAGGAAATTTTGCCATGTTTGAAGCAAGTTGTCAGGCAAGTTTTCATCCCAGTCAATTCGTGTCAACCAAATTTGCTGCATAAGTATTTTGGCAGAATCGAAAAGCTTAACTATTTGTGATAGAACTTCCCGCTTTGTGAATTGGGACCTGGATAAAAGTGACTGAGTAACGAAATAAAATGTATCTGAGCATGCGTTCTATCGCACACCTAAAGTTAAAGCAATGCTGCTATCATCTCGTTGAAGGAAATTTTCATGCAGATGATGTTCTCGTGGAAGGCTTTCTAGTAAATGTTTGCAATTCGATGTTCATTTGCGCAAATTGAGCCCTACTGAACTAAGAGCACCTTTTAGTTCATCTCGGCAAAGAATGGTAGAATTCACATCATGCCCATCATGCCCTGCAAGTACATCGTCAACATACATGGACGTACTTAAAATCTTGCTCGCTTGTGGGTACAATTGCTAAACATCATCAGCCAGTTGAAGAAGAGTACGAGTAGCTAAATACGCAGCACAATTTACACCAAATGTCACCGTTTTTAGCTCGAAATCTTTTATTTCTTCTAGCGGGGATTCTCGGAATAGAATTCTTTGGAATGGAGTATGGTTTGGATCCTCTAGAATCTGACGACACATTTTTTCGATATTAGCGTTGAATACCTACAAACTGATAAAAATGCTAAATGAGAATAAAAAAAATAGTGAGATCAGTTTGCAAACCTGGGTACATTGTTTAAACTGGTTTGATTCGAAGAAGGACTTGTAGCATTAAATACAACACGAAGCTTTGTTGTAGAACTTTCTGCTTTGATAACTGCATGTTGAGGCAAGTAGTAGTACGATGGAAAATTTGCGAAATTAGCATTGAAAACTCTCTTCATAAGACCGAGTTCAATGTATTCTTCAACAACTTGGTCATACTGGGATTTGAAATTTGGATTTTTGCGCAATCTAGATTCATTTCTAAGATATTGTGCCAGAGCTATGGATTGTGAATGGCCAACATTCAAAGTAATTGGAAAACTATCTTTGAACGGAAGTGATACAGTATAACGACCATCTATACCTCGTTTTGTTGTACGTGAATAATTTTCTTCACAAAAATATTCTGAGTCTGATAGAAATGGTTTTTTGGGAAGATGCTCCACCTCCCAATAACGCGAAATCTCTTTGTCTAGAGATACGTCTGTGTAATACGAGACAATATTGGATGGAGTTCACTCAGCTTGATTTCTCACTGGACCGGTTAGTATCAATTCAAAGATGGTTTCTTGAGCAATCAACGAGCCACAAGTATGGTGTTGAATGCCCTCTAGCAAAATAGATAGAAATAGATCACCACGTTCTTTTTTTAATAAGAATTTAAAAATGCTAGAAACTACTTGGGTACTGTTTATAAAATTAACCGGGTAATGTCCGATTACCTGAGCTTTTTAGCTACCAGAATATTTTGTCGACTTTCGAGCTCCTGGTTAACCGCAAACCGAATTAAGCTCAAAAAAAACGAGAGCCTAGTTGAAATAGCAAATTTTACTGTTAAATACCATCCAACAAATGAAACTTTCAAATCAACAGTCGGTTTACTGTTGGTCTATAGAACACGAAACCCATAATAGAACGTGCTTATTAAAATTTTATCACTGTTTTGGAAGTTCATGTCATGCCGAGTGTACTGACATGTGCTTCTAGTAATCGGCTGTTCTAGGTTCCAATACACTGGCAAAACCAACAAAGGATTTTTTTTAATTTCAAATATTTTTTTAAGAAATTTTTTTATTTCAAATATTTTTTTTTAGGATACGAATCCACGTCCTCTGCAAGACAGTCTAGCATACTTCCAGTGAGATATTGAGAACGATTAAGGATATATTTTTCAAAATATTTATTATTAAATTTATTCAGTGTTTAGAAAATTTTTCAAAATCCCGTCTTTCTGGTACAAAGTTCAAGTTTGTCCAGTAAATAAAATATCTTAATAAAGGAACTAAATATATAAGGAATAAAATCTGAAAACACTTCTATTATCTAATATACTTTTAAGAACTTTGATTGTGGTCAAAATCTACGATTATTGTATTACGAATTGGGTGTTATGACAAATATTTTTTATTTAATTTCTATTATTGTCTTGCGTTTAGAATCAGAAATTACATTTTTTTTTTACGCATGGTATATTTGGTTAAATAAAATTAGAGCACCGAATACGAATATAAAGTCACATTTTAAAAAGACAAGATAGAGTCAAAAATAGATTCAAAACATTGAAAATATGTATATACTTAGCATGTGATCATATTTTTCATAAAATAACTATACACTCAGAAAAAAATTTCTCGGAATATTATAAAAAAGGCATTATGTTTAGAGAAAAATAATAAAGAATTTGCTCCAGAGAATGCTTTTCTCTAAATGTGTTCCTAAGAATTCTCTAAAAATGATAAAAAGCTTCTATGTTAAAGAGAAATATATAAAAATATATCGTTTTTAGAGAAAAATACTTTTTATTTTTAAGAAAATATTTTTTTTTTTTTAGTGAAGAAAATACTACTCATAGTGAATTTTTTTATCAAATTATAGGAAATACTTTTCATTTTCAATAAATTTTTCTGTTTAAATGAGAATTTTTTTGTGCGATTAAAATACTTATCATTATTAGAGACATTGAAATATTTAAATTTCCCAGAAGTGAAGAAATATTTCTTTGGAAATGTGAAAATTATTCTAATTGAAGACAATTTTATTTGAAAAAAAGAAAATTGCTATTAACGGAAATAGAGAAAATTTTTTATCGAAGAAAGATATGTGTTTTTTTCTGATTGTACTATGATTTGTTTTCAAAACTGCATTAATTCGTGAAGTAAATTCTGAAATTCTTTTGTAAAACTAAAGGTCAATAATTATTATATCTTGCTGGCTGATTTTTAATTTTCCCATTCATTATACCTTTTGAGCGCCCAGTACATTCTTTGGTGGGTAAATTTTTTACATGGGAGATAATATCTTATATTTGGTGGGAAAATATTTGTAATATGAGATATTACAATGATTTCTAATGTGAAGAATGTGTGGAAAAGCTGTAGTTGCTGAACTCTATTGTTACTAAAGTTTTTTGGGTCGCGGATTACGTTTCTGAGCTCAGATCTACAAAATTCAAGATTGTAGATCAAATATGGCGGACGATATTAAATTCTCTAAAATTCAAAGCATGAAAGCTTTGGTTAAAAAAAGTTTTTGAGTCACTGAAATTTGCAAACCTGATTTTTGATTAGTGACCCAAAAACTCCACAATTGCAAATCGGTTAAATTTATTATAAAAATGTATACTTTTCCGAGCAATTTTGACAAACAAATATTTTGGTGACAATCCTTGTTTGAGACAGTTAGGAATAATTTTTTTTTAAATGAAAAAACAACAAAAAGTTTTCTTTTTGAAGACAAGAAATTATACGATTGGATACATTTTCGAAAATAATTTAATTAACGTCACACAAAATGTTACAGTTAACCTTTTTGTGGTTTTTCTACGAAAGAAATAATACTGAACAATAATATTAATTTAGGTCACGTACTTGAGATTTATATAAATTCTGAGATTCAAGAATGGCTGCATCTCATTATAAAAAAATGCAAATTTAAAATAGGGCAACGCAGAATTAATAAAATATAACAAATAGATATGGCAAGAAAAAAAAAAAATCTAAAGTGTTTTCAACACAAAAGCTGTTTAAAAACTGACGAAATGATGAGAATTCGCTAAAAAAAAGGGGTGCAACACAAAAGCATTGACAGCAGACACTTGAAGACAACATAAAAGAATTTGTAGCAATTGTTAAGAAGCACTTTTTTTTGCACAATACAGAGCAAGCATTAATCATTCAAAGAAGGTAGCAAGCTAGTCATGTTGATACAAAAAAAAAAAAAAAAAAACTACACTTTGAAGGGTTATATTGAAGGGTTGACTGAAGAGCGCTAAAATTTTAAAAATTGAAAGAAATTATTTACGCACATAAATCTTAAAATGAAAATAAACAAAGCGAACTCTTGTGATGTTTTTTTTTTTTCATTATTATTTATTGTATCAGCAACTTAAATTTGCCTATGCTAATTTGGCACCCTCTTTAGAAAGCGCGGTTAATGTACCCTTGTTATTAGGCTGTCAAATTCACAGCATATTTCATTGTATGTTAAGCTATATGAAAAGTTGCTACTCTCTCGGCAAGGATATAAATTATAATTATGTGTCCAACCCTTTCGACAAGCCGTTAAATGTATCTGATATGCGGAAAGTAATGCGTACCGCTTTTGGCGCTGGTATTAATCTTACGCTTGTTTGTGGAATTTGTTAAAATTTTGCGCGTATCCTTTTTGTTGTTTATTTTTTTTTTTAAATTATAATACATTTTTTATACTTTTTAGAGTGCTGTTAGTCAAATGACCTTGTGCAGACCATTTTTCTTTTGACATTTTTACACAAAAAAAAATACATGACAGCTTTGAATTTTTTTTTTTTGCACAAAAAATATTATGCCTTACAAATTACACGACAAACCAGCCAACAACATTTTAAAGAAGCAGAACTTCTTGTTGCTGTATTTGTTGTTGTAATGCTGCTGCATGTTGTCAACGTTGTCCTGGCAGAAAATACAGTCAGTCAACCAACCAACCAACCAGAGTCAGCAGCAAGCAAACAATGCACTCGCCATAATGAAAGCAATCAGGATCAGCATTTATAAAATGTGACAATGTGATAAGCAAAAAAAAAAAACACAAAAAATCAAAAAAATAAAACCGTACAACAGTTGACAGCAGTCAGCTGGCTGCTGTGTCAGTGTCAGTTGCTGTTGCTGTTGCTGTAGTTGGCTTGTTGTACTTGTTCTTGTGCTTGCTTTGCAATAATTGCAATTGTATTGTTTTGTGGGTAAAACATTTTTTTTTTCTTCGCTTTTCTTTTATATTATTTATCTTTGCTGGCTTTCTTTTATTTGTCTTGCATTTTCTTTTATTTTCTTTGCTTTATGTTCTGTTGACATTTCTGCAAATTTTCATTGTATCTTAGTTGTGTTGTTGTTATTTTACTTTTAATTTTTTTATTTTTCTTTTACTTTATCTGCTTTGTTGAATTGAAATATGTTGTTGCACTCTGCTTCAATAAATCTTTTGCAAACAACAAATCTGTGTGATACATTTTTTGTTATTTCATGTTTTATAATGTTCTGCATTAATATAGAATGATTTTTTTTTTGGAAAAAGAAAAATTATTGTCTACCAGACTTACAACCTGCATAACCCACAGAATATAACGACTGTTTCGGGAATAAATTGTAAGTTATTACGTTAAGGGACAACTTTTATAATTTTGATGCTATACTTATTTTGTATCGTTATTTTTGCAAACTTTGCTTTTGTCACAACAAAATGTATAGATTTTAAGCACAAATTATAAGATGCATAACTGTAGGAAGATTTTTCCTTTTATGATTTTAAAACTTTTCGACTATGACGTAATGTCAGATGTACTTAGAAGAAGGGGTGGTTATATTGGTTTTTACTATAAATCAAATCTCAATGCTAAGCTTGTGGATAAATGTTATGATTTATATGAGCAACCTATAATAAGTATCTTAGTATCTAACAACGAAAACCAAAAAAAAATTCAAAAAAGTCTAAGAAAAGCAATACAAATCTTTGTCACCTCTGTGGCCTTGAAAATACAGTAGAACACAGCAACAAAAAAAAAACAAAATAATTATGCATTTTTGCAAGGTCTTCATGAATTGTATTCATAAAATTTAATTCATAAGTCACGTGAACTATTCACGATATCAATGCACAAAATACAAAAAAGAAAAAAAAAAAACACACGAGCACATGAATATTTCATAAGCCAAGTGTTTAAAGTTCATAAAGTGCGTGTACAAGAAACATGAACTTACAAAAAATTTCATAAAAGTCAAGAAAAAATACAAAATGAATATGAATCATTCTTATTTTTTGTAAGTTAAGTTCATAAAATTAATGTACAAATAAGAACACGTGAATAGTTCATGACATAAATGACAAAAAAGCATGAATTTCTTGTACAATACAAGGTAAACGCGAACAACATTATGAGTGTAGTGACCGAAATGCATATTATTGATGTACAAATTCAAGGTGAGCATGAATATTTCATCAGAGAAGATGAAACATTCATGAGATAAGAGTAAGCACTCCTCCAATCGACGATATATGCGCACATATTCCACTCTAGGCGTACGACTGCCGAAGAGGTGATAGGCTACCACTGCCCTCGCCGAAACCAGTGGCATGACCAAGAAAGTCGCGACAACATTTCAGAGAAGGACACCGCCTACAAAGCCACCCTGCAGTCAGTTGTAACGCGTGCTGTAATGAAGTGATACCCAGAGAAGAGGCGAGAAGAGCGCCGCCTTTTCAGGCGATAAAAACGAGAGGCAGCAATGCGTGAGTGCAAGAAAATTGAGATGCATAGCGACAGGAATGAGACTCGACAATTTTTCAAAAATTTTGCCACAAGAGATAAGGAGTTCTGCTGGGTGCTCTGTTAGAAAGATCAGGCTTTGGATAACTGACGATGCTTGGAGTTTCTAACTGGCGCGTCTACAACGCACGACAAAAGAGGCTGGCGCAATTTCTTAGATGAGGCCAAAACCAACCAACGGTAAGCGACATGTAAGTAAGTAAGTAAGTAAGTATACTAGTTCAAAAAGTTGATCAACGATCTCATGAAAATACTTAAAGTGAAATACATGAAATACTTGAACCTAAAGATTAAGTTTACAAGACTTTAACAAGAGTCAAGATAATTTAAGGTTTTTCCAATCAGCAAATTATATAAAAAAACGACAAAAAAGGTTTGTGTCTTTACTGAGTACTTTCTTTTGATTTTGCGTCTTTACTTAAAGAGTAGAGCTTAAACTTTAAAGGTATGTAGCGCACGTATCTTAAGGAAGAGCTGCCAGGATTAAGGTTGTTTTCGTACCATTGAATTAAATAAAAAGCGAAGCAAATGTACTTTGCTTTGATTTTGTGTCAAAATCACATGTTAAGGAGTGGAGCTTATATAACTGAAATACTGGTTACTTTTATTTGTGCTCAAAACTCGTTAAGCACTAAATGCTGACGTAAAAGCTACTCGCTAAATGATAACGAGAAATCATAAAATTTTCCTCTACCAAAAATTACTCAACAATAGTTTGCAATTCAAAATTTTACAGATACGAAAAATGGAAATAAATGTACAAAAATGTAATAACCTAAGTATATTTAAGGATCATCTCAAAACATAGCACTGATGAAAGAACAAATGAAAGACATGAACTCTGCAATGGGAGGTTAGGTACATTTCTATAACTGCAATAAAACATATGCTTCAAATATACTTGTTGTTACATACAAAGTTCAAAAGTATTTCTACCATATCGACACATGTGCAGGAAAAAACTAAACTAAAATTTATTCAAGCCATAACATCGGAACAATCAAAATATTCGGCACTCAGCACTCCACTCAACATAATGATTATGTTGCTAAATAATGAGCTCATATTAAATGTGCTCGAATGCCAATCATTGTTAAACCCTTGACAAGCTACAACTTAACGTGTACCGCCACACACAATCGGCCAAACTGCTAAAATATGCGCCATAAATAATAACTTCACTACTATTTAGCATAACAATGGCAACAATGGAAGCCAAAGGCGACCGTCACGACTACAACTACTGCTGGTTCACTGCTACAGCTACAGGTATGCATGAGCAGCACTTAAAATGAATGAATGAAGGAAATACTAGGCCATGCCTTGGTTTAAAACAGAATGATATGTTACCGACATGCAAAAGAGTTCGCATAATTAGCATATGACAGAAAGGTGATGAATGACCTGTTATAATGGAAACAATTACAATATTAAAGCGCTCAATTCAACTAGTACAGAATTTGAAAAATTGCGATTTGCCAACAGGCAAATAAATCGTATAACAACTGCAGCTGAGGTTGTTGTAGGGTGAGCCAGTCAGTCAGTCAGTCAGCCAGCCAGCCGACTAGCTAGCTAGATTGTATTAAAGTAATAAATGTGAAAATGATATGCATGACAGAGAGCAATAAATAATGATACACTGTGAAATATAGAGGTATGTGTGGATATATCTTATGAGCTAAGGTCAATAGAACCTTTAATAAGGGTGACCATACAAAAGTGGACAACCGGTTACAAGAAATTTTTAAAAGCATGAAAGGATAAAGAGCTTTAAAAAAGTATGAAAGGATAAAGAGATTGAAAAGGAACTAAACAAGCATTTTCTCAAACTCTTATTCAAACTTGAGCTTTAGTTTAAACTCAAACTAAAATTCAAACACAAGAGAACACTTAACTTCAAACTCAAACTCTTCTCATATTCAAACTCAACCTTAAACTCAAACTAAAACTCAAGCTCAAACTCAAATTCAAAGGCAAAGTCAAAGTCAAATTCATACTAAAACTAAAGCTCAAACTCAAATTGGAACTCAAACTCAAACTAACACTCAAACTCAAACTCAAACGCAATCTTAAACTCAAGCACAAACTCTCACTGTAACTCTGAATCAAACTCTTAATCGAACTCCAAATACAACCCTAACTCCAACTCAAACTTTCAATCCG
>OY282641.1:10199557-10632057 GCA_958299015.1 Tetanocera ferruginea | reverse complement strand
TTCTCCAGACAAAAACAGGTGGCTTTAAAGAAAATCTCATAATATTAAATCGATACGGTCGTCTCAATAACATCCATGTTCTTTCACGTCAAACGAAGCTGGCTTTTTTCATATCTAACGTGAAATCAATACTTTCCTACGAAGTTTTACTTTAACGCTGTATGTCTTAGAAGGAAAAGTCCCCCAGATGACAGTCTTTGATTTGAATGATTTTCGGATATGTGCTAAAAGAGAAAGGTTGGGGTTTTGTTTCCATGTGCTCAATCGATGGTTAAGGGTTTCAGTTTCAAACACGTGCTCAAAAATTAGCGTAAATTTAGCTATTTTCTATGGAAACATTTAAAAATTTGGTACCAAACAAAACCACACATAAAGTCATAAATTTTTTATAAGAAAATTTTGCTGTAATTTTGTTGTTGTAATTTTTAGTCGATATCAAAGAAGTATGTAGAGGCCATTATTTCATATTAATTTTTGTTGGATTTAAGGCAATTTGTAAACTGGCCTTTTTTAATTTTTTGCTGTTTATAATAATTGTTTAACATATAAAGTACCCAATATTGACATCAACAATTTTGTTTTTTTATGGTCTAACCTCATTTTTAAATATTTTATGGGAAAATTTTACATTTGATAGGACTTCTATACAAAATTTTTTCATCATCGATAGTTTTAATCATCCATAATAACTCACATGAACATTTTTACGATAAGCACAAGAAATGGAATGCATTCTCTCATGTTACTTTCAAAACTAATTTTGATTTGTTTTGCAGGAAAAATCAAATAAATCTTTTTTAAAATTAAACACTCCACTTTGTGTATGAATAAGTTTTAAGATATCCACAGTTTTTTCTAATTACAATTGAAGGGCTTATTGTAAAAACATGATATGCCACATAAAAAATATTTCGAAATAATCGACGTTAAAGTTTTTAAAAAATATATTTTTGTATGAAATCATTGAAATGCTTAAAAGAACTATTACGTATAGGGCAAAAATTGATCGGGTAATGGTCACAATATTTTAAGTGGATATTGATAATGCATCAAGTAACGTAATGAACATAAAATATGAA
The DNA here is from genome assembly GCA_958299015.1 of Tetanocera ferruginea. Lineage (NCBI taxonomy): Eukaryota > Metazoa > Arthropoda > Insecta > Diptera > Sciomyzidae > Tetanocera > Tetanocera ferruginea. The sequence continues at coordinate 10,630,978 of OY282641.1, read as the reverse complement.
CTTTTAAAGCAGTGTGGCATATCATGTTTCTGCAATAAGCCCTTCAATTTTATAATAATAATCATTAAGTTTAAAAGATCTCCATGTAACCCAAAGTGCTTTTTGGCTTAAATCCGTTTTGATATGCTTTTTTTAAACAACATTATATTTTCGTTAGACCTTTAAATTTTTCATAAATTAAAAATTTTTAATATAAACCTACATTAATAAATGTGTTAACGGAGGACATGACCTTGGTCGTTTTTTTAAATCGACTTCTTTTTTATAATTTTGTATTTTAGTAAATATTCTTAAAATTCTAAGAAAAAAAATTTCATGGCAAAATTCTTATGGATTCAAGTTACAGCCGGATTAGTCAAAGCGAATTTTTATATTTCTTTGCATTTTTCTTTATTCACAAGCTTTGAACGCGTTTATCTCGAAACCATGTTTTTCGTACTGGTTGCGGCACTAGCGGGTTCATTTTTTGACAGAAGTTTTTTTTTGTATTTTTTAAACTTGATTCGCTATGGTATGACACGAGCTTTTTTTAAAATTTTTTTCGATTTTTTTTTTATGAATTTTTAAATTAAATATTTTTTCGAAAAAACACACTTTCAAATTTGTAACACCACCAAAAATTGAAAAAAAAGCTCTTGTCATACGATAAACAATTTTGTTAAGATTTAAAATAAGTCATTTTTTTCCAGATCGCACAATTCTTGCGACTCCCAGCGCTGCAACCAAGAGGCCCCGTTTTTTTCTCTGCTGCCAGTTTGGAGCTCTACAAAACCATGTTGGAGTTAAAAATGTATTTTTTATACCCTAAACCTGAAAGGTCAGGGTATATTAACTTTGTGCAAACGTTTGTAACGCATAGAACGAAGCGAGTCCGGTATAGAAAAGTATATATATTCTTGATCAGCGTCACCACGTGAGTCGAGCTATCCATGTCCGTCCGTCCGTCCGTCCGTCCGTCCGTCCGTCTGTGTGTTGTCCGTATACACAGGATAAGAATAAGGAGTTCAGATAATTGGATGAAACTTGGTACACGTGGTCACATGAACCCAAGGATCTGCACTATTGAATATTTTTGGAATCCGCCCACGGACACGCTTACCTCCCATACAACGCGAAAATTGAAAACTGCATAACTCAGCTCATAACTAGCCTACAACAAAAAAATTTGGTATGTATGTGTTTTATATCAACACAAAGATGTCCTTGAAAAATGGACGTCATCCGCTTACAGACACGCCCACCTTCCATACAACCCAAAAATTGAAAATGCAATAAATAAGCCTCTGTTTAACCTACAGAGCTAAAATTTGGCAGATATGTTTTTTGTAACAAAACAAAGATGGTTTTGAAAAGTGGACATCATCCACCCACGGACACGCCTACCTCCCATACAACGCGAAAATTGAAAACTGCATAACTCAGCTCATTATAAGCCTACAACAATCAAATTTGGTACGTATGTGTTTTATACAAACACAAAGATGTCTTCGAAAAATGGACGTCATCCGCTTACGGACACGCCCACCTCCCATACAACCCAAAAAGTTTAAAACTCAATAAATAAGGTTATGTTTGTCATAGAGAAATTCAATTTGGTATGCATGTATTTTATACCAAAACTAAGGTGTGTTCAAAAATTGGAAGTAATCCCTCTATGAACACGCCCACCTCCCATAGCGAAAGCATAATAAAGGCATTAACTGTGAGCTACAGGAATAAAACTTGGTATGTGTAAATTTTTCATCAACATTTAAATGCATATAAAATATAGGCTTCATCCGCCCTTGGAGACGCCCATTTACAATAAAAATTTTTTGTTTTTGAAAAGTGTGTTTAGGGTATTTCATAGTCGGCCTAGACCGACTTTAGACTTTCTTTACTTGTTTTTTTTTTGGAAATATGTTTGTTTTTGACTGAGTTATGAATTTTTAAAAAAAGTCTGTTTTCTCTGCCGCGAATGTTATGTCTAGTGTCCGACCGAATATTCGGTTTCGGTTTCGGTTTCGGCCAGTTTCGGCCCTTTTAGTCAGTTTCGGCTATTCGGCATCAATATGGCCGAAACCGAAACTGAAACCGAATACCTCAAAACACTAAAAAGTTCCTTAAATTGGTATTAAAAATTATCTCTTTATTTATTATTTCAAAGTTGAACTTTAATATTCAAAGAATATTTATCGTATGTATACGTTATTATTATCTGTTTGAATTGTTTTGTTTTTGAAAGCTTTTAATAAAATTAAAAAAAAATAAAATGTTTTTAAAAACAAATTTGTATGTAGACTTTCAGTTTCGGTTTCGGTTTCAGTTTCGGCCGAATATTACAAAAATGGCCGAAATTCGGTTTCGGCCAAAATTTTGGTTTCGGTCGGACACTAGTTATGTCCCTTCTTAAATTCGTTTGATATGCTTTTTTGAAACAGCATTATATTTTCGCATCGTTCTGATATGCTTTTTTTAAACAGCATTATATCTTTAAACGGTTTTTTTAATTCAAAATTTTTAACATTAACCTACATTAATATGGTAAAATGTAAAAATGTATTAAGAGATAAGAATTATGCAAAATATAATTTTTTTTTTAAATTTGAAAATTTTTCAAGATGCCCTTGCGTACGTACCCTTGTGTAATGCCTGAATTAATGCCTTGTACACTTAATACATGAATTATTTCACGCTTTCATTGTATAAGTACATGAGTTTCATGCATGTTTTAATCTAACAACCGTTGGTTGGTTTTGGCCTCGTCTAAGAATTTGCGCCAGCCTCTTTTGTCGTGCGTTTGCAGGCGCCAGTTAGAAACTCCAAGCATCGTCAGGTTATCCAATGCCTGGTCTTTTCAACGTAGATGCGGTCTTCCTGGTCTGCTTTGACCGCCACTGGGTACCGAATCAAATAGCTTTTTTCGCCAAAGCATCGTCGTTCATTCTCTCAACATGAACTGACCAGCAAAGCCGCTCAATTTTAATACGTCTATATTCGGTACATTGACATCGCAGATTGGATCATAGATCTAACAAATGATTTTTCTCTCGAACGCTCCCAAAGTCCTTTCATCAAAGCTGCTCAACGTTCAGGTTTGTGATGCGTATAGTAGGATGGGCATGATTATTAACTTACAGAGCGTCAATTTCGTTCGTCGCAGGAGAGCTCTGCTTCTCAATTGCCTACTGAGCCCAAAGTTACACCTATTGGCAAGAGTTATTCTTCGTTTAATCGAAATACATACATTATTTGCGGAATTTATGCTGGATCCCAGGTAAACCAAATCCTTAAGAACCTCAAAAGAGGTGTTGTTAACAGTGACGTGGTTTCGAAGACGCTGGACTGTTTGTTTTTGACACAAGATACTTCGTTTTATCTGCGTTCACTGCACGACCCAAGTCGACTTGACTCCTTTTCTAGCTTGGTGAATGCTGCACTGACTTCAAGCGTATTGTGGCCAATACTCTTAAAGAAAACTGTGACGCTGCATCTTGGGTCAGCAGCTTGGATGATCTTCTCCATTACTAAATTAAAAAAGTCGGACGATTAGGCATTACCTTGTGTGAAACCTCGTTTGGTATCGAACAGAGGGGAGAGGTTCTTCCCGATTTTTACTGCACTGCTTGTGTTGCTCAGTTTCATCCTGCATAGATGTATTAACTTTGCAGGAATACCAAATTCAGACATGGTGAAATATAAGTGATTCCTTATCGGACTGACGAAGGTGGCTTTGAAATCGACAAAAAGATGATGTGTGCCGATTTGTTTCTTAAGGGTCTTCTCCAAGATTTGTCGTAGCGTAAATATCATGTCAATGGTGGACTTTTCAGGTCTGAAGCCACACTAATAAGGTCCAATCAGTTGGTTAATGATGGGATTCAGTCTTTCACATAATACACGCTCGACAGGACCTTGTATGCGATATTAAGAAGGCTAATCCCATGGTTGTTGGCGCAAATGGTGGGATCGCCTTTCTTGTAGATTGGGCAGAGCACAGATTGAGGTTCCAATCATCTGGAATGCGTTATTCCGAACATAATCTGCAAATAAGCCTGTGAATGCATTTAAACAGAGCTTCGCCACCGGCCTTAAACAGCTCAGCCAAAATTGGGGTTTCCGGCAGAGCATCTTTTTTGGCGGTATGGTTGTCAGCGTCGCCATTTAGAAGACTAAAGAAGTGTTCCCTCCATAACTTGAGTGTACTATGGATATTTGTCACTAGATTTCCCTTTTCATCCTTGCAGGAAGAGGCACCGGTCTTAAAACCATCGGCCAGGTGCCTTATTTGTTCGAAAAATTTTGGAGCCTCATTTCTGTTGCCATGTACCTCAATTTTCTCGCACTCACGCATTTCTACCCCTCTTTTTTTCGCCTGAACAGGCGTCTCCTTGAATTGAATTATTATATTGCGGCATAAAACTAGGTCTTTCCCATGTGAAGTCGGCTAAAAATTGAATTCGAGTATTTCGAATATTTTAGAACTATTTTTTTATGAAGTCACGTCTTCATGAATTGCGGCTACTTCCACTTGGACGACACAGCAAAGGTCGGGGAGCTTGAAGTTAAGGTTTATTTTTGGGATTTCAGAGATTCTTTCTCTACTTTGCCTTATAATATTGATCTAATTGTATTGGTTTCAGTGGCGTTATTTAGGGGAAGGCTTTTAAGCTCCCATTTACTTCGGGAGAGAATTTTTGAATTCATAGAGCTTATTCAAATGGAGGTTATTAAAATGAGACCGGGAATATTTTAACCAAGCTTATACATTTTTGTTCTGTGTAAAAACCGACCCATTCTAATATTAAGAATAGTCAAGGAATAGAATATATGATTTTTTGTCACGAAATAAATAACGCAGTTCATGCTTTCTTTGCATAAGTACATGAGATTCATGTATTTTTGACTCGAATTTCATGAAATTTTTTTGCTGCCCGTGAATTTGTACATAAGTAGATCGATCATATGCATTTTGGCCACTGAACTCATAAAGTAGTACATGTTTTTCTTGTATATGTACATGAGATTAATGCATTTTTGTTATTTATCGCATGAACTTTTCTTCATTTCCTCGTACTCGTACATGAAGTTTATGAATTTTATTTACAAAATTATGAATGATTCATGTTCTTCATGTATTTTTTCATGAAGTTTTTCGTTAGTAAGTTATGCTTTTAGAGTGTCTACGAAGAGAACTGAGAAATTAAATGAAATGTTCGAATAAACCATTTTCCATTTTCAGAAAACCATTTTCGTTTTTATTTGAATGGCGTTTAAGACATGAGAGGAGTTTCATACCATATTTCAATTGAACTGCATTTAAAATTTTTTAATATTTATGACTAAATAGTTAAAGTTGGTGGCAGGGTTTGTAGATAGTAAAACCCTTGTACTGTTGGATGTGGTATGGCCAGAACCCTATACATTTTAGTGTATTTATATGGGAAAAATAGCGCTATGGGTGTCATAGTTAAACGTGATTACAAATCAAAGTCAAAGTCAAGAAATTTGAAGTCGATAGCTTAATTGTAAATACATTTAAAATAAAATTAAAATCGAAAAAGGTCTGTCCATAACCATCCGACCGACGGCTGGTTAACAATTACATTGACTGAGGAAGAGTTTCTCACTTCATAATAAAATTTGCCTGATCCTACAAGTTTTCGCCACATAGAAAATAATCTACACATGCTTCAATTGATTTCGCTAAATCCTTTTTATACCCTAAACCTGAAAGGTCAGGGTATATTAACTTTGTGCAAACGTTTGTAACGCATAGAACGAAGTGAGTTCGGTATAGAAAAGTACATATATTCTTGATTAGCGTCACCACGTGAGTCAAGCTATCCATGTCCGTCCGTCCGTCCGTCTGTCCGTCTGTGTGTTGTCCGTATACACAGGATAAGAAGAAGGAGTTGAGATAATTTGATGAAACTTGACACACATAGTCACATGGGCCCAAGGATCTGCATTATTGAATATTTTTGGAATCCGCCCACGGACACGCCTACCTCCCATACAACGCAAAAATGTAAAACTGCATAACTCAGCTCATAATAAGCCTAAAACACAAAAATTTGGTATGTATGTGGACGTCATCCGCTCACGGACACGCCCACCTCCCATACAACCTAAAAATTGAAAACGCGATAAATAAACCTCTAATTCACCTACAGAGTTAAAATTTGGCACGTGTATTTTATATGACAAAACAAATATGGTTTTGAAAAATGGACATCATCCGATTACGGACGCGCCTACCTCCCATACAACGCGAAAATTTAAAACTGCATAACTCAGCTCATAATTAGCCTACAACAATAAAACTTGACATGTATGTGTTTTATACAAACACAAAGATGTCTTCGAAAAATGGACATCATTCGCTCACGGACACGCCCACCTCCCATACAACCCAAAAATTGAAAACGCAATAAATAAACCCCTGTTTTACCTACAGAGATAAAATTTGGCACGTATGTTTTTTATGACAAAACCGAGATGGGTTTGCAAAATGGACGTCATCTGCCTACGGACACGCATACAACCCAAAAAGTTGTAAACTCAATAAATAAGGTTATGTTTGTCATAGAGAAATTAAATTTGGTATGCATGTATTTTATACCTAAACTAAGGTGTGTTGAAAAATTGGAAGTAATCCGTCCATGAACACGCCCACCTCCCATAGGGAAAGCACAATAAAGGCATTAACTGTGAGCTACAGGAATAAAAATGTGTAAATTTTTCATCAACATTTAAATGCATATAAAATATAGGCTTCATCCGCCCTTGGAGACGCCCATTTACAATAAAAATTTTTTGTTTTTGAAAAGTGGGCTTAGGTTATTTCATAGTCGGCCTAGACCGACTTTAGACTTTCTTTACTTATTAAATCCTTAATACTTTTTTTAGTCCAATATTGAAAACAAATCAGATTTGACTTTGACACTTCAAGCTTGCATATTTTTCAAGCTTTTATAGTTAGCACCCACCGAGACATAAACCTTATCAAGGTTTAATTTTTTCAACCTTCATAAATAATCTTAAATCAATCACTCCTTCCGTATTCAATAATATAATATCACATATGTACTCAGAATTATACAAAAAAACAAACTCATTCTATCACCACCATCATCTTCATCTTCATCATCATCATCATCATCATCATCATCATCATCATCATCATCATCATCATCATATAACAAAGCTAAAAACATGTTTGTATTAATTTTGCTTTAGCGTAAAATATGCAAGTATTTTTATATGCTTTATACATATGTACATTATGTATGTATGTTTACACATAAATTTATTTACTGCTGCCATACTTAATCTTTCTTTAAATGCGTAAATTTTATGTCCTTGCCACATGCAATCTTGCTTCCTTTATTTTTGGTCTACGTTGCGTCTTTGCTGATAATGTAAAATTTATTGCATTTGTTGTTGTTGTTGTTTGTTCCATTTTTCTTCTTTTTTTTTTTTGGGAATTGATTGTATTGCTGTTGTTGTTATGGTTATATTTTTGGGCTACGTCTTGCTAGCTGCTACACATAATAAATTAAATGATATACTTACTTGCATTTTTATGAGTTCCTTCTTCTTCGTTTTCTTCTTCTTTACGGTATACCGTTTATCTGCATTACGTTTACGTACTTTTATCATAACGATGTGATAATAAATGTAATAAAACTAAGAATTATGTGGTTAATTTTATGAGGGTTTCGCCAGAAAGCACACACAATAGAGCACAAAAAAGAAAGAAAAAATTTTAATGAAGGACTGCAACTCGCCCCCTCTCGCTTTCTCTCACTATCTGGTGGTGGTGGTGGACATTTTATAAGATGCTTGCTTATTCCTAAAACATTGCGTTTTATTACCCTGCCCTGCTATTGAAGTTGCCACACATAAGTTGCTTTATTTGCTTTCTGTGTAACAATTAAATCCTAGAGATTGTCACTCGACCATTGGATGTGAGCAAATTCAAGTCTTCGAGCTGATAAGGATGATTTTATTTATTTGTTTTCTTACAATTCAGTGATTTCTTACATTCATACCACAAGATACTTCAAAGTAGCTAGAGCTGTACACTCTCAAAAACTCACAGGCTCGACCGGTTTTTTTTTTTTCTAAATAGCATCATCGTGCTTCACCTCATAAAATCTGCGTGTTGTCGCAAAGGACTTGGTTCTTTCTTTTGCGCTGTTTCCACACCACTCCGCTGTTGTTCATTGAGAAAGACATAATTTAACAACCTATCGCGCTGCCATTAATAAAGATATTGTCAAAAGCATGCAAGCACGAATTATTATCCTGTTTGAGAATATATTTATGGAATGTCATAAAAACGGCAGAAATGCTTTCGAAGATCCTTTTTATTAAAGGCAGGGTAATAAAAAGAAAATCGGGGTTCTTAAACAGAGAAAAAAAACAACAAAAATTGAAATGACGAATAACACAAGGCTTCCTTCCGCCAGGCAATGTCCTTTGGTTTGACACACGAAAGCACTTTAAGTTCAACAACAGCAACAACAAGGTGTTTTTGTGTGTGTGTGCATGTTTGGCTTGACAAACATGTATTATAAATAACCAAAATTATAGCATACGTATTTTATGCTTGTTGTCATCAAGGTCCTGCTTGGTCCTTTTCTGCTTGTTTAGTGCATATGTTGGCCGATGGAAATCATTTTTATGGCCTATTCTTATATCAAATTATGAGCCATGAAATTTACAGTTTTTGTGCGTCTGTGCAAATATTGTCCCGATTTTAATGCCATGCATATCCTTTATATCTCCTTGCCTGCATTTACGTGTTTTTATTTTTCTTTTGTTACATTTTGTTGTGCTTTCACGCCATTCTCGTTGACATATTGTTGTTTTGGAGCGGTATCTGCCTGCATGACATGCATGCCATACAGCAAGCAATGCATGCCTAATGTTCTGCCTGTTTATCGGTCTTGCTGTGTGTTACTGAATGCGGTCAATCAAGGACACATTCATTCAATCAATTGCCGCTGCGCATCCTGCACTTTGTTTTTTTTTTTGTATTTTTTCTCTCTACCATTTATTGTGTGTGACATTTATCAGTGTCACTTGATTTATTGCACTTCATGACACTGACAATTTTCAGCATTACACTGATGTCCTTTGTCGACATATCCTGTTGTGATTGATGAGTGTGTGTGTGCCTTGTCGCCGCCGCCACCTCGTTGCGTTTGACACTTTGACAAATACTGTTTTCCTGCGTTGACACTTCGTTCAGTTTTAATTGTGTGCATTCTAATGTCCTTTTTTGCTTTTATTGCACTTTTATTAACTGCAAAATTTTTCATTTTTCCCTTCTCTGTTCTTTTTGAATTTTTGTTTTCTTCGTTTCAAGGTTATACACGTGATAATTGCAGATTTTATTGCGTATTTCTCAAAAGAGCGCTGCTGTTTGAGTATTCGTGTCCTTGGAGTGCTGTTTGTTAGCAACGTCGTACCATTGTGCTGCAGTGTGAACGCGTGCATGTGTTTTTAGGAAGTCACGCGTCATTTATTTGAATTGGCCACCGCCTTGACAGTTGACAAAATGCAGCAGTTGTTCGATGGCAGTGAAAATTACATTTAATGGTTCAAAATTTAATCCGGACAAGCAAGTTAGGAAGTAAGGAGCAAATAAACATTAACATTTTTTTTAAACATCCTTTAAATGAATTAATATATATATATATATATATATTATATGTCAATACTTGAAGTTGGAAATAAATTAATTTTGATATTTGCAGTATTTGCTGATATTTTTTCACTCAAAATTTGAAGCTTCCATAAAGCTTCGATAGTCAATTTGTCTTTGCCTTTGACAAGTTCAGTAAAGAAACAATAAAACAAGTCGAGAAAAAATTTGTTCAAGCAACAACTATTTCACTTTGGTTTTTATACAAATCATAACTGGTGCTTATTAAATAATGTACAGTTATAACACTAGCTTTTGTAAAGCTTTTAACAAGCTATAGAAATTTTAAAAATAAAAATTTAATCAATTAAACCCAGCTTAATGGAACCAGCTAAAGGAACGGACAAAAACCTACAAACCCGACACTCTGCTTTACACTCTGCTTGCTGCAAGCTTTACCAAAGCAAGTGACAAAAATTGAAAATTTTCTATAAGCACTAGCCACAGGTCATAAGCGAATTTTTTGTTGTTTTCAAGAGTTGTTTCGTTTTCTTTCATTTGTTTTATTGAACTTGTCGATGGCTGTTATAAAATTGCTTATGGAAGCTTAACCGAAGTATCAATATTTCAGGAAAAAAATTAAATTCAATGCCCATGCCGAACATAGACTGATCTAAAACTGCATTTTCGATAATGCTTCTATAAAGTTTATATAAAGCATTATGTACTTAGTACGAAACTTGTATAAAGACAATAATATTAAGTTACTTTCATCTTTCTATAAGCAATAATTATAATTTCAATACAGATAAGAAGTGTCTTGTGGTATATAAAACTTATATTGTCTTAAAGTAGCTTCTGTCAGTTTAAATAATTTTAACTAGACTGTAGACTGTATCTATGACTGTTATGCAATGTTTAATCGAAGTTTTACCGAAATTTCAATGTTAAGGCGAAAAAATTTGAAAAATTCTTGTGCTAAATTCACATTGGTTCCAGCCGAAAATACACCTTCGCTAATACTTCAATAAAATTTCTATAAAAAAGCTTATAGAACTAGTTATTAAAATTACAAATTTAATGTAAGCACTAGTTGTTCCTTGTAAAAGCGAATTTTTTTTTATATTTTAAGGCGTTTTATGTCGATTTATGTTATGTTTCATACTTAACTAGTCCATGACTCATTCGAAATTGTTAAAAGAATGTTAACTTAAGCTTCCATATTAAAAAAAAAAAAAATTCAAACAATATCATTACTGAACTTACTTTGGTTGCAACCCACAACCACATTTCGATAATACTTTTACAAAGCTTCTAAAAATCTTTACCGAAGCTACAATACTTGAGAAAAAATTTAAGAAAATACCTTTTTTGAACACATTTCGATACATTTTCGATAATACTTGCATAAAGATTTATACATGTTTAATTTTACATACTTAACTAGCTCATGGCTCATTCGAAATTGCTTCCATAAAATTGTTAGTGAAGCTAATTACAAAAATTTGAAATTTTATACCAGCAGGATATAACAAGGTCATAAGCCAAACTTTTATTGTTGAAGGCCATTTTTTGTCATTTCGTAGTCAAAGTTTTCAAGCAAGTCCTTACCGAAGCTACATTACTAGCTATATTTGAGATAAAAATTTAAGAAAATACCTTTTTTGAACAAATTTCGATACATTTTCGATAAAACTTGTATAAAGCTTCTATAAAATTGATAGCAAGGCTAGTAAAAATAATTTTAAATTTTGTATGAGCAATATATAAAAAGGTCAGGTGAACTTTATTTTGTTTAGAAAACTCAGAAAAAATTTTCTCGGAATATGATAACAAAGGCATTATATTTAGAGAAAAATGGTATCAAATTTGTTCCAGAGTATGCTTTTCTCTAAATGTGATGATCCTAAAATGTCTCTAAAAATGATAATAAGCTTCTATGAAAAAGAAACATATATGAAAATATATCGTTTTTAGAGATAAATTCTTTTTAGTTTTGAGAAAAGATTTGTTTTTATTGAAGAAAATACTTCTCATAGTGAATTTTTCATCAAAATATAGGAAAAATTTATCATTTTCAATAAAATTTTCTTTATAAAAGAAAATTTTTTTGTGCGAGAAAAATACTTATCATTCTAAGAGACATTGAAATATTTTCATTTCCCATAAGTAAAGCAATATTTCTTCGAAAATGTGAAAATTTATTCTAGTTGAAAAAAATCTTATTTGAAAAAGAGAAAATTGCTATTAATGAAAATAGAGAAACTTTTTATCGGAAAAATATATGTGTTTTCTTTTCTGAGTGTATTTAAAGTCGAAATTGTAAATCGAGACTTTACCGAAGCTTCAATATTTGAAAAACAATATTAAAAAAATATCTTTGTTGCACTAATTTTTGTTGCAACCCGAAACAATATTTTCTATAAAACTTCTATTAAGCTTCTATATGGTAGTTAGTACTGAAAATTTTCAGATTCTATGTATATAAGCAGTAGTTATGGCTTATTTTAAGGCCAGAAATTATATTTTTATTGGTTTTGATAATTTTTTGTCGATTTTGTAAGATACTGCACATAATTTTTCTTTAGCTGCAACAAAATTTTTAATCGAAGCCTTACCGAACTATAAATTTTTGAAAAAATTTTTTTAAGAAGATAAGTATGTCAAACTTATTTTAGTTCTCATACAATACAACATCTTCGATAACGCTTCTATAAAACTTCCATTAAGTAGTTAGTATGGCTAGTTCGAAGAATTGTACATTTTAGCTAAATATAAGTTATTTTAACTTCTGTAAAGTAGCTAGTGAGGCTATTTTGAACAATTGTTTATTGTTCTAAACTCAAGTTATTTATATTATAAAAGCAACAAACTTTATACAAGCTCTAACTTTTTCTTGTTTTGTGTAATGTTTTGCAATTTCTTTAGTGTTTTAAACAATGATCTTATCAAAGCTTATTCAAGTTTTACCGAAGCTTCAATAGAGACAAATGCCAAGAATTATAAAATAAAATTAAAATTTTCTTCAATTAGATTAAATTGCCACATTTTCGAAGATATATTTCTTTACTTCTAGAAAATGGAAATATTTCAATGTCTCTAATAATGATAAGTATTTTTCTCGCACAAACAATTTCTCATTTATAGAGAAAAATTTATTGAAAATGAAAAATTTTTCTTATATATTGAAAAAACAATTCACTTTTAAAAGTATTTTCTTCAATAAAAATCTTTTCTTATCTTTTCTCAAAAATAAAACGTCTTTTTCTCTTAAAACGAGATATATTTATATATATATTTTTTTTCAAGGAAGCTTTTAATCATTTTTAGTGAAATTTTTAGTATCGCAAGTAGAGAATAGCAAAGTCTAAACCATTTTTCTTTTAAAATGATGCCATTTTTATCCCATTCCGAGAAACTTTTTTCTGAGTGTAGCTTTTAAAGCTATTTAAAAAATTGTCTTTATGCGACTGTTCTAACTTATATGAAGTCCATTTGTTAAATTTATATTTTTCTCTGAATTTTGTTTTTTTTTTATACTTTTCCATACCAAACTTGTCTTTTTTTTATAAAATTTATAAAATTTTTTATCGAGGCCTTACAGAAGATTCAATATTTAATAAGAAAAAAAAATCAAATAACGCATTTGATAAGATCCTGATTCTTTCAAGCCAAACGTATTGTTTCTATAACGCTTCTATAAAGCTTCCATAAGATAAGTACAATTTTTCAAACTTTGAGTTCGAATTTTCATTTTATGTGACCACATTAAAAGGCACAAGTTAAAAATTCAACTTCCAATAAATTATAATGCAAGCTTATTACAAGTTAAAAAACATAAATTTGTTCCTTGTCCGTAGATCTATAGAAGTGATAGCTTTCCAAAACTTCTGTCACATAATTTTTTTAGATTCTTTTAAGAACTTCCGTAAATAAAGCTTCAGAATTGTATTTCGCTTACAGAGACTTAACAATAGTTTCTGGTCAAATGTTCATACCTTCAAAAATCATCGAACTTTGCAACAAAAAAATTAAAAAAATACAAAAAACTTCAAACTATTTTGGCCATCACGCCCTTCATAACTGAATCTTATATCCAAAATAGTAGATATCTTTTGTTGGTTATATAATTTACTCCTTAATAAAGAGTCTTACGTCCAAAATTCCCATTTCATAAAATGATTGCAACAAATTAAATGCCTTTCTAAGGCAATTTGGAAAAATTTTGATTTTTTCTTAAAAAGAACTTCAGAAATAGGAAAAATAGTAACGACCACATAGATAGACATTTTATCTTCTATATTAAGGTATTGTTTAGTTTAAAGGTTTTCATTTCGAAGCACGAGATTTAATAATTTTTTAAGATTGATTTATTTTGAATATTTCTGTGACTTGGACTATTTTGCCTTTCACCCTGCCATGTGTATTAAGTCTTATAATATTATTGAAAAATTCCAAAAATATACATTATCTCTTTCATCTCACTCAACACCGTTACTGCAAATAAGTTGATTTAACTGATTAATGTTGAAAAATTTTTGAGATATATTCATATCATCATCGTCCGAATCTTTATCCATATCGGTTATCCTGTGAAAATACATAATAAAATCCTGCAAATCATTCATTTACTCGCAGCCCAAAAACAGTTCACACTCGCAACAAAAACACACTCATGCACACGCACTCGCAAACAATCAAGCGCACATACAAATTGATGAAGATAAATCATCATCAACAGTAGCTAAAGTATAAATTATGAGCCTGTGCATTGGGAAAAGGAAACAAATTGCTTTGTGCGTATGCGTGTGCGCATTAGTGTGTGTGTGTGAGTGTGTGAGAAATGTTATGTGTGTTTGTTTTTACTTATATATTCTCTCAACATTTTTGATTAATGAGGTGGAAACATGATTTTTTAGTGTTTTTCCGTTTTTCATTACGTTTATGAATTTTCGACGTTTCATGTTTACCGCACACAGCTGAAGGCAACTTTATTTAATTTATCAAAAAAAAAAACAACAAAAAAATATTAATAATAATACTTTAATGACTCGAACATTATTTTCAGTTTTTCCTCTGTTTAGACATAAGACACAAGATGATTTTTACATTTTTGGTTTAATCAAAGGAACATGATTCTCTATCATGACGGTGTTGTTGAACTTTAAAGCAGACAAACATGATGAAGTTTTCTACATTAACATATCTATTTAAAGGAAATGTCTCATTAAAAAAGAAAACTATTTATATGCTTCACACAACTTGTACACGAAAACATTGGTTTAAGCAACTTAAGAAATTTTTGTATTATTTCTCAGAGTTATATTGATGCCTGGAATACAGATAATGAAACATTTCTCTTTATTTATTTAAAGCAGTCCTGGCTTTTCATGTATTGTAGGCGTTTATTGAGAACATAATTACAAGGATTTGTTGGAATTATATTCGTATTGAGCCACCTGAATATTCTTTTGTAGTCGACATGTTTGTTCTGTGGTTTCAATAAAATCCCGGCTTTAGAACCTTTCTTTGAATAATGACAGGATTAGCTCAAGCAAAGTATTATGGCATAAGATTATGGCTTATTTAGCTCCGACAACTTCATTATTACCTGCCATAATGGCATAGCAAATTCTTTAGTTAAATAGATTTTAATGGTCTTAAGAGCTAATGACACAAAAATATAATGTTTGTGGTTAAAAGATATATTCAAATTTATTTATACTTACAAATTTAAAAAAAAAATAAAGGCTAGAGCAAAAAAGGATCCAGTTTTAAGCAACCGATATTTCAGCTTAAAAAAACATTCATAAATAATTTAGTTTTCGGTTCAACCTTGTGAACCGTAATAATCCTTATGATTATGGATATGAACCTTGTAATATCCTTGTGTGATGAATGATTGATTTAACTTGAAGTCAAAAAAATTTCATGAAAATTGATATTAACTCATCATTTTCAAATATATATAAGTTTTTTCCGAACGAAAAAATAATAATAGAAGCAATACGGTAATTATGGATAATTATATAAAAATTAACAGAAGGCCATTCAATCGGTTTTGCAGGATATTTCAGTCTGACGATCGTCGTACGGAATCGAAGAAGGGTTGTATTTTCAAGTAGTATAATAAGAAATTCTAATAAGGCAAAAATAATGTGAACAAATTTTAAAAATAAAGATAATATTTCAAAAATTTGGTTTGCATCGGCCCACTTGATAAAGGAAATTTCTTAATGATTTTTCCTAACGTGGGACATGACATTGGCTGATTTTTTAAATATAATTTTGTATTTTAGTAAATATTTTTAAGATTCAAAGAAAAAATTTCATAGAAAAATTTCTATGGGTTCATCCTTTTTTTTCATTGTTCACAAACTTTGAACGCGTTTATCTCGAAACTATGTTTTTCGTGCTGGTTGCGGCACTAGCGGATTCATTTTTTGACGAATTTTTTTTTTTTTAATTTTTTATACTTGAGTCGCTATCGTTTGACACGAGCTTTTTTTACATTTTCTTTAAATTTTTTATGAAATTTTAAAGTCAATATTTTTTTCGAAAAAACACACTTTCAAATTTGGCACATCACCAAACATTGAAAAAAAATTAAAAAAATTTTTTTAATTTTTCCTGTCATACGATTACCAATTTTGTTAAGCTTTCAAATAGTCATTTTTTTCCAGATTGAATAATTTTTGCGACTCCCAGCGCTACAACCACGAGGCCCCGTTTTATCTCTGCCGGCAGTTTGGAGCTCTATAAAACCATGATGGAGTGAAAAATACATTTTTTTTGAATATTTTTTCTTGTAATTTGTTCAATTCTCTACAATAATAACAAATTTTTTTGGAAAAATGTTTTATTTTTTGACTGAGTTATAAATTCAGAAAAATCACATCACATCACATCACATCACATCACATCACATCACATCACATCACATCACATCACATCACATCACATCACATCACATCACATCACATCACATCACATCACATCACATCACATCACATCACATCACATCACATCACATCACATCACATCACATCACATCACATCACATCACATCACATCACATCACATCACATCACATCACATCACATCACATCACATCACATCACATCACATCACATCACATCACATCACATCACATCACATCACATCACATCACATCACATCACATCACATCACATCACATCACATCACATCACATCACATCACATCACATCACATCACATCACATCACATCACATCACATCACATCACATCACATCACATCACATCACATCACATCACATCACATCACATCACATCACATCACATCACATCACATCACATCACATCACATCACATCACATCACATCACATCACATCATAAAAAACTTTTTATAGTGCAGTCTTCATACCGAAGCAGGACACCATTACTTCCACATCCAACTATCCATAAGCCGGGTAATCTACATACAAAAAAGTGCTCTATGATCTCGTTCTAAAATATTCCTTGATTCATTGTATTACCCTCTAGTTTTAATGGAATTTTGTGAAAAAGAAACTTTTTTTAGCAAAAACAATTCAGAACAAGCAGCTTTTTCAAAGAGTTTCTTCTGATAGTAAGCATTATTGGAGCTTAGTTATTTTTCAATTGATTCTATTTGACATTTCTGAGCAACAAAAAAGTCGCACTTTTTGAAAGCGATTTTTTGCCCAGAAAAGGCAATATTTTTTAAAAAATTCCAGGAAGCCTAACTATATGAACCAACACCGAACTATTGAATCAAGGAGTATTTTAAAACGATTTTATCAAACATTTTTTTTTTTTAACCAACCTTATTCTATATTATAAATTGTACTAAACCCATCATACGAAGTCCTTCATTAAAAGCTTTACATGACATTAATCATTCCCTGCGGTTTCTGTGTACATATATTATTGTTTTTTTTTTTTTTTGTTGTCTTTGATCCATATATTAATATATTCATGTAATCTTGTTTAAGACATCTAAAAACCAGAAGTTCAGAAATTCAGAAGCCAGAGTTCTGACCATTGTCTTTTTGTCCTTAAAATTGAATCTTTAATATTCACAAAAACTTATTGAAGCATGAAAAATTAAACGGTTTGCTACAAAACTAATAAAACTATATGTTCAGTTAAAGAATAAAATAAAAATAAAAGTGTTTGTTAGAAATAACTATATTCTTAAAATACAATGAATTAAATTTAGCAACATTTTTTATTGTGTGTATATCTGAGTCTAAGTTTTTTTTTATTTTGAAATTAATGACTTTTTTCCTCATTTTTATTTGAAAGTGTCAGAAGAATACAATAGAACCTATTAGAGCTATAAAAATTATTTATTTAGTCACATTTGCTCAGCTTCAATAAAACCATAACCATAATAGTCGCTAGCTATAAAATATACCCATGCTATATATTTACCCTTGATAGCCATAAAATAATAATAAATAAATATAAAAAAAAAATAAATAAAACTCTGCTGTCAACCGCTGTGCATTGTATTGAAATGTCAAGGACATTTATTTGTCGCTGTCAATATCAATGTCTATTAATGTTGTCTTGTACCAATTGTTGTTGTCTTTCCGTCGCAACATGCGGTAGATAGTTAAAAAATGTCAGGAAAATAATTTTCCGCACTTTTGCTTAGATTTTGTGCTGCTTTTGTACTAACGTTTTTTTGTGTTTTTTTTTCTTTTATTTCTTTTTATTATTATATTAATTTATGGTTAAATTTTAAGCGCACGTCACTGGCAACGCCTCACGTTTTGCTGTTGCTGAAATGCTCTACGTTTTTATGCTGTAAAAATTGTTAATGTCACAGTTTTGTGTTTTTCTTTTGACAGCTACCATTACGACAGCTAGTTGTATCGAGCGAATTGTTTTTGTGTTTTTTTCTTCTACATATTTTTTTCGGCACCCTCCTCAGATTCTATTATGAGAGATAAATGGTTGTCAATAAATTATCAAGAGCAGCGTGAACAGCAGGCGTACGAGTCGACACACAGCAGGACATTTTGAAAAATATCCTTTTTTCATCACGGCTTGTTGTGCTGTGTGTATGTGTGTGTGTATGTGTGAATGTGTGCATTCAATTCATTTGCTATTTTATGGGGTATTCAGGAAATACATATTGCAAGGTTAGATAGGTTTAATTTTTGTTGTTGTTTTTTTTTTAATAGGGTATTTATTATCATTTGTTTGACAAGCATCTGTATGCTGGCGGTAGGAGTGTCTGATAAATTAGTTCTTGTGATAGAGCGATAGCTATTATATGCTTTACAGTTACAGCTAATCAACTGAAAAGTTGATTTATCTACAGAGGTGTGCATAACGCCATGCAGCAGATCAACAGGATTAAGAGAGATCATGTTGGCAGAGCAACATGCCGGACTCATAAGAAGCTCATAAATCAGCATAAGGATTTTTAAATCCTGCTCTGCCCTGCAAGAAGCTGTCGAAATGTGCCTTTCGAGTTAAATAGTTTATTTGCACCTCAAAAGAAATATTCAGAGACTAGTAATTTTATGTTCATATCTTTATTTGAATATTCATATTCTCTTGATATTTACATTTGAAAGCCTAAAACTTTGCTATCAGCTAAAAAGGTGACAATATAATAATACCTTACGATGCTTGCCTTTGTATCAGGTACTAATAATTCTCTCTATTTGTGCCGGTCATAAATTTTCCACCCTTGTGGTCAGTTAATCTGCATAATTAGTTAAACTTGTTATCATGTGCAATAAAAGTATTTGGTTTTATTTTTCTTTAGAAATTTTACTCCTTGGTTTTTCTTGGCACATTTTGAATAGGCAGCATTATAACTGCTTCTAGGCCGAGCTGCATTGTTAAAATATTTTTAAGCCTCATATTTATGCACAAAACACCAGCATATTCTTGGCATATGTTAATGCTTCTTGTATTCAAGCTGCATATATAAAGGATCATTGTTGTTAAAAGGATTTCTTTTGAAAATATTTTAAGTAGTTTTAAGTTGCTTTCATCCCATTATAATACGTGGTTAATAAACATTCAAATATAATTGCTAACATATTTTGTCTTTTCTTCTAAGATATCCTTTTAAATCCTTAAATGCTTTTTAATCTTATTATAGTTTATTGTATGAGCAGTTTTTGCAGTGCAAATGTGTAATTATATCGTGGATGCAGAAAATGAAACGGAGGCACATTAAAACTACAATAGTTATGGCTTTTCCTGTAGCGGGATAATGAAACTAGCAACGAGGACTCACCGATAACTGACAAAGGTTGCCTTATATTATGCCCAGTGATAGATATAAACTGAAAGTGATCCCCAAAATTAGTAAATTGATGTGATGTGATGTGATGAGTTGTGATGTGATGTGATGTGATGTGATGTGATGTGATGTGATGTGATGTGATGTGATGTGATGTGATGTGATGTGATGTGAT
The DNA here is from genome assembly GCA_958299015.1 of Tetanocera ferruginea. Lineage (NCBI taxonomy): Eukaryota > Metazoa > Arthropoda > Insecta > Diptera > Sciomyzidae > Tetanocera > Tetanocera ferruginea. Next base: position 10,610,892 of record OY282641.1, on the reverse strand, counting down.
GTGATGTGATGTGATGTGATGTGATGTGATGTGATGTGATGTGATGTGATGTGATGTGATGTGATGTGATGTGATGTGATGTGATGTGATGTGATGTGATGTGATGTGATGTGATGTGATGTGATGTGATGTGATGTGATGTGATGTGATGTGATGTGATGTGATGTGATGTGATGTGATGTGATGTGATGTGATGTGATGTGATGTGATGTGATGTGATGTGATGTGATGTGATGTGATGTGATGTGATGTGATGTGATGTGATGTGATGTGATGTGATGTGATGTGATGTGATGTGATGTGATGTGATGTGATGTGATGTGATGTGATGTGATGTGATGTGATGTGATGTGATGTGATGTGATGTGATGTGATGTGATGTGATGTGATGTGATGTGATGTGATGTGATGTGATGTGATGTGATGTGATGTGATGTGATGTGATGTGATGTGATGTGATGTGATGTGATGTGATGTGATGTGATGTGATGTGATGTGATGTGATGTGATGTGATGTGATGTGATGTGATGTGATGTGATGTGATGTGATGTGATGTGATGTGATGTGATGTGATGTGATGTGATGTGATGTGATGTGATGTGATGTGATGTGATGTGATGTGATGTGATGTGATGTGATGTGATGTGATGTGATGTGATGTGATGTGATGTGATGTGATGTGATGTGATGTGATGTGATGTGATGTGATGTGATGTGATGTGATGTGATGTGATGTGATGTGATGTGATGTGATGTGATGTGATGTGATGTGATGTGATGTGATGTGATGTGATGTGATGTGATGTGATGTGATGTGATGTGATGTGATGTGATGTGATGTGATGTGATGTGATGTGATGTGATGTGATGTGATGTGATATGATGTGATGTGATGTGATGTGATGTGATGTGATGTGATGTGATGTGATGTGATGTGATGTGATGTGATGTGATGTGATGTGATGTGATGTGATGTGATGTGATGTGATGTGATGTGATGTGATGTGATGTGATGTGATGTGATGTGATGTGATGTGATGTGATGTGATGTGATGTGATGTGATGTGATGTGATGTGATGTGATGTGATGTGATGTGATGTGATGTGATGTGATGTGATGTGATGTGATGTGATGTCATGTGATGTGATGTGATGTGATGTGATGTGATGTGATGTGATGTGATGTCATGTCATGTGATGTGATGTGATGTGATGTGATGTGTTAAGATGTGAAAATTTTAATTTATAATACTTATTTTTATTTAATAATAATTTTTTATTATGCAATATATGATCTTTTTATGAGTCTTTTTAATAAACAATCATATTACCGTGCTATTTAGGACTCTTTAATCGGTCTATTTTATAAGTTTTAATAAAGCAGACGCAATAAGGACTCTGTTAAGAGTTTTATTTTTGAGCAATCATATAACAATCAAATTTGACTCATTTAGAGTCATTCTTTTGAGAGCCTCGTACACATTGTACGACGGGAAAGTGCAAAGTATGACTTTTATAAGAGTCCCAAAACATGGTCAGAATTATAAGTGGTTTCGGAGTCTTATAAGAGTCATATTTTAAAAGTCTTATGATTCTTGCCAAACAAAAAGAAAATGACTCTTTTCTGACTCATAATTTTGTATGAGTTGAGTCAAATTGTTTAACCATTAAACTTAAATTTTGTCTTCTCTTAAGTTTCGAACTTGTGACATAATTGAAATGAAAGTCGCAAGCGTTGCCTTTACACAGTAACGAGACATAACAACTGTTTCAAAAAACTTGTAAAATAGTTTTGTTTATCGAAAAGGTAACGGCCGTGGTCTGGCGTGTTAAGTGTGTGGCGTGCGAACCAACGGATTCCGAGTTCAAACTTCAGCTCGGCCAAATTTTTTTTTTAATAAAAATTAATTCTTTTGTTCGGCCGTCACCTCTCTGCATACAATGGCAAACCTCAGAGAGTAAATCATGCCATGTAAAGCTTTTTGATAACATGAACTTAAGTCATTTGAAGTCGCTATAAAACATATAGATCCAGTTATCCAGTTAGCCAAATTGTTTTTTTTTTTTTTTTGTTTTTACCGAAAAAGTGACTCTGAAATTTATGAGCGTTTCTTAATTCCTCAAAATTATGACATTTTTCTGAGCCACACTCATGAGCGCTAAAACTAACATAAAAAAGAGTCTTTTCCGAGCCAGAATTAATTACACTCTAAAAGGTTCAGAATAAGGACACTTTTTGGGCTCACAAATATGTTCGTTCATAAAATGTTTAAATAAGAATTTTTCATGAGTTATAGTTTTGTGCACTCAAAAAGGTTCGGACTCTGAACTATGACAAAATATCCTTTGAAAAAACTTTATTTTGAGAGTCATGCATATGAGCGCTCATAACAATTTTTATTAATTAATTAAGAATGATTTAAAACGATTTTGTTTTTCTTCATAGCTCAGTGGACTGGCTTCTTTTAAGCTTTTATAAAGATGTTGAATGTTACCATTTCAATTGAAAAATATTGCAGCACAAAAAATTTTAAGAGAGCCATATTTAGCAAATAGTTAATATATTGATTAATTAATAGTTTAAAAAGTTCTAAATGACACATCAACTGCATTAAACTGGAAATTAAAATTTGAATATTTTATAAAATGAATAATTCAACGGAACAGAGAGTAAAAAAAACAATGCAACAGCAACTTTTATTTCAAACAGAAGTTTTCGAGAGTGCATAAAAATGTTCTAAAGTGTTGTTGAAATATCTATAAAATTAAGTTTTTTAATTAGTTGTGAAAAAATAATATACAATAAAAAAAGCAAACTATAAAATTTTGTAGCTACTAACAAAAAACTTTGTATAGCAACGATGAAAAACTGTGAAATAGTAAAAACAACATTTTCCACTTAACAAGTTAAACAAGCCACAGAACAATAGTAGAATTACAACAATAACAATGTAAAAGAAACAAAATAAAACATACACAAAAAAAAAAAAAAAATACAAAAACACAAAAGCAAATAAAGTAGCGAACAAATTAATTTTATGGAGTATGCGGGAAAATCAACGAAAACCAAAAATGAAAAGGTGGAAAAAGTTTGTGCGCTGTAAAAGTGCGGCAAGAAGGGGCAGAAATAAAAAAAAAAAAAAAAACAGATGACAGGTAAGAAAGAGAAGCCGTTAGAATATGAATGACAAAGAAGTGTACAACAAATAGTAAGACAGCAGGGCAAGACAGTGAGTGAGGTAGTGAACAGACACAGACAGGAAAAGAGCAAACAAATTTGCTGACAATGAGCACGACAAAGTGTCGACAGCATAAAAGTTTAAAAAGAGGCAAAAGTAAAACACACAAAACATGCACACAAATAAATGTGAATAAAATTTAGCACAAAACGAGTGTTTATATAAAAAAAAAAAACTAAACATGAGAGTGATTTTTAAGCAGTTTTTGGCGTTTAAAACTACGTGAGAACTGCGCTCATTTAAAATAACAACTCTTTGAAGCGCTCAATTGAAATTAAGCACTATTTTAATATAGCACGACAACCCGCAAAAGGGCTGCCATTGCAGAGAAGTAACCAGCCAACACTTGATTGGCTCTTACATAGCACAGCGCATGTTTTTATTTCTTGTTAACTGGCACAGCAGAAGAAATGCTCTCGACAGAGCTAAAAACCTGGCTAAATGCTTAAGCAAAGAGCAGACAGCTCTTGTTTGTTATATGAATTGTATTGAAATACACAGGCGCACACACACTGCTTAAGGCGCACTCACACGCATGTAGAAAAACCAGTTTTCCCACAAACAACAATGGCAGCGCATGCGATGTGATTGGATAAAAAATACGCCATATTTGAAAATTACAGGCATGCCATCTCTTTCAACAGCCCAGGCGGACACTTTCACACGCTCAGCAAAGCGGCCTTAGCTGAGTTGTTGCTCTCGCTGCAGAGCGGCAAACTGATAAAGCCTTGCTAAGGATTTAAGTTAAACACATCCAAGCGTAAAAGTGAGGCACATTTATGGAAACATTGGTGTGTGTGTGATTAAGTGTTTAATGCCGCAGAGCCTAAGTTACTCTATGCCAGTCGCTGTAGAAATCAGTTCGAGTTTAGCTTGCTTTGCGTTCAGACGTGTTCGGAAGAATAGAAAAACCCAAAGAAACTAACAAAAAAACTTGAGTAAAATTAATTAAAAAAAAAAAAAATAACTCAAAATATATATTTTAACTCTGCTTTTAAAGACGCTGTCGTTCAAGTGTTATATTTGACGTTATAAAAAAATAATAAAAATTAAACAAAAAAGCAATTTCAACAAGTGCTGTTAATAAACAAGTTTCCGTTGATTTAAGAAATATTTTAAACAAAATTAAAAACTTTAAACAATTATAAAAAAATAATTGTTATATTATTTGAAAAAAGTGTTTCAATTAAAACTAGAGAATTTTTAAAAAATTCTTTAATACAAACTGTTGTATTTTTCAAATATTATTTGGATTATTTGCTGAGAGCTACGCTTAGTTTTGTGGATTAATTAGCTACAAGTTCTTCAAATTCAGCTCTGTGGATTAGCTGTTACACACACACACACACAAACTACTTAACATACAAAACAGCAAAAAAAAAAAATAGTATAAAAAATGGTTGTTTTGGAAGGCGGCGGTGGCGTTGTTACCATCGGCAATAATCAATATCTACAACCGGATTACTTGGCTCCATTGCCTACAGCGGTTAGTATTTTTTTAATTTTATTAATAAATATTTAAGATGCAAAACATAAGCATAAACTATAAAAATAAAAAAAATAAGTAGCTTAGCTAAAACAAAAACACGCATTTGACACACCAAAAATATGTGACAGCTTTGACGACTATTTTCACACGCACAGTATAACTAGAGTGAAGAACTAATAAATGGTTTGAACTATTCTTTTTCCTGCTTAAGTCTAATTATTAGTCAAGAAAACAAAAAAAAAAAAAAAATGTATTTTTTAAATACTGGCAACAAGAACATTTCCATTTTTTTATTAACTTGTTTTAAAGTGCGTTTGCCAGTAATTCAAATATTATTGCCAATATTTGCTAATTTAGCACTTCAGACTTTGTAAGAACTCGTTTTGAACTTTAAAACTTGAAATTTCAAACAATTTCTTAAATTAATTGAACACTTCAGACTTTATAGAACAAGTGTTTAACTTCAAAACATGAACTTTGAACAATTTTTTAAATAAACACCAATTTTTTTCATATCAGAACCATTTAATAAAATTCACATTCCAAACTTTTCTTGACCAAAAATTTTTAAAAGCGCTCAACCAATAATCAGAGTAATGACTTTTGTATCAGGGGAATGATAAGTTGTTATATATTTCATAACTATGAAAGCTGAACTCTCTTATTATTTCAAGCAGACATTTTCAAGGGTTAATCGTAAAAAAAATTTCTTCAGTCTTCAGATAACCATACAAAATATATCGTTATATATTGAAACGTTGTGTTGTGAAGTTTACTTACAAATTAATTAATATTTTGCGAACATTGTACATTTCAATCATATCTTAGATGAATACTCAAAATTTTTCTGAAGTTACAGTAGAAGTTTTCTAACTCGAAATGTCAAAAGACCGAAATTTTGCTTCGATTTAAGAAAAATTTGAATTAAAAAGATCAAAATATAAGAAAAATACCGCGAGAAAGCAAGAATACTGCATCGAGTTATGATGAATTTCGAGTTATTGAAGTTCGACTTGAGGTCATATTTCTTTAAGTCGAACTTCATTAACTCGAGAAGGAAAGTTCAGTAACTGGAAGAATTTCGAGTTATGAAAGTGCAAGTTAGGGCAGTTAAAATAAGTAAGTTTCACTGTTTAACGTTTTCTTTCAAATCATGAAAAATCTCTTCAATACTGTTAAAACAAAATGTATTTCGTTTAAGTGTCGTAGCACTATTTCAAAATAATTTTAAATTTTTAGATCATAATACAAAAAATAAGACATCAATCCTTCTATGTATGATATGTTTTCCTCTCAAAATTTGAAGTTTTTTGTAGTGAGTGAAGGCTTGATAATTTTGAGAAACCATGAAAGTTATTAAATTTTAACTCCTAAAACGATTTTACTTGCTAAATCCATTGACAATGTTATAAAAAAGTATAGTTTTGAAAGTATGAGTAAGACCCAGCAACAAATTGGTACTAAAAGGCTATTTTGTAGGTACTCATAAAGTACTTTTCAATACATCAATACTTTTATATAAACATAGAAACTAACTTTGTTTTAATTCAGCGCGCCGTCATTCATTATCAATTGCTCTTAAAATTAACGCTATATTTGAACTGAGAAAATTTTTTCAGGGAACATAAAAATAAGGTCCTATAAAAATAGCTCTACCAGTACTTTATCAAAAGTTCTTAAAATGATTATAAAGTAGAAAACATTTTCATTAACTTCATCACAACATATTTTTGTAAGTTTACATAAAGCTTGTTTCTTAAGATACATTTCATCTTTAAGTTGTAAAATTTTAAGTGTTTATGGCACAAGCATGGAGTTCACTATCGTTCGTTTGACAAAAAGTAACAGAAACTGTCTTCCAAGACAAAACCATAATAAAGGCTAAAATATATATTTTAAGCCTTATTCATCACACTTTTCTAGGGCAACGTGCTCGGCACACTGGGCTCATTTGCAACCCAGCTACAAAAAAATTTTAAAATATAAAGAATATTTTGACTTGTTTTTTTCTGTAGCTCCTTAAAAGTATATTGATACAAATGAAGTCTCGTAGGTCAAACATTTTTTTAATTAATTTAAAAAAGATATAGCAATAAATCAAAATATTATCCCATTTTGCCGAATAAGGTTTAGAAACAGTTTCTTTCATAAGGTCTGTTCGCGTAATTTTCTAGTAAAGTAATGAAAAACGTCAAATGTAATTAAACTGAGAGAAAATTAACTCCAACTCTAAAAAGTAAAGCAACGATTTTCTGGTAAAAAACATAAAAATGTCAAATCTTCTCACACCTACCGTTTGATAGTTTTCATCTTTAAACCTCATGAAATTCTACCAGTAAAAACTTTAAAAAACTTGATCGCAGAGAAATTTTCCCCTCTTTTACACAATCCCTCTTAGTAAACGAACGCTTTTCAGGCACTTTCAAGTAAAAGTTTTTGAAATAGTTCGTTTGCATATGACTACGCGAACAGACCTATTGATTTTGAATACAAACGATTTGAAAAAAAAGCCCAGCATAAAATGTATGGGCTGTTCAGGGTCAGAAATTCAGCCATGATAGTCATGAACTAGGCTTGACTGGTCTTTGAAAGCATTCCTAAACTTTTCATATAAATGCCCATCTATTCTGAGCTGAACTTTCGTATCAAAGCTGACAGCTTCCTTCTCGGTCTGATATTTAATCCATTAGGTCCAAATTCATGGTTGAACTCTGATCTGCAAAAAAGAGTAAATTTTTTCTTTATCTTAACGTAAAGTTTATTAGAATTCTGAACCTTTTCAGTCCCAAAATTATTAAATTTTTTTCATATTTGAATAAGGTATAAATTAATGAAAATTTTGAAATAATTTTTTTCTTACATATAATACTGTTTTGTCTAAATATCGTGGGATATAAAATCCCATCAGCGTTTCTCGTTCTTATCACTTATATGTGTTTATCACATCAGTAGTGTTCAATTTGTTTTTGGTACATAATATTCCGACGGCACCAAAGGGTTAATATAACAATATCAGCGTTATGATAGCAACTGAAAAATGAAGGCCCAATTTCCTTTTAGAATCTTACGCCTGAGTTCCGGACGTAGCAAAATAGGCCTGAGAGAGTTTCCTGATAGGACTGTTTATATTGAACTTTGAAATTTTTAAAGCAGAGTCTTAAAATTTTACAAAACATCACAAAATACCAAATAAATAAGATCGCAACCTTACTACAAAAGGGCTGTAAGTCAAAATTTCTAGTTTAAACAGGAGAGACAAAAAGAGCTACTTAAAATATGAATACAAAATAAAAAAACAAAATAGTTTATGGCAATTTTTTTAAATACATATTTATAAAAGTTTGAAAGTTTAAACAATTTTTTGCAAGTTTAAAAATTAAGTTAAGTAAACTCGATTCGAAAATAAGGTAATGACGGGAAATAAATTCATGAAACAATTCTACTCACAAATTTTACTACCTCCAATTAAATCTTCTTCCAAAATCTTAAATAACGATACATTTAAATTTAAGTTGATAAAAAATTATGAAAGAAATGAAAAATATATATAGAATAGAGCCTGGCCAGAAATCGAACCCGGGGCACGAATCGAAATCAGAGCATATAATTTTTAATCTTATGAAATTTTTTCCTGATCAAGTAAAAATAGACATTTTTTCTATCAACAAAATGCAAATTCGTGTCATAACTAGAAACAAAAAAAAAAAAAAAAAACAACTTGGCCATTTCAGACCTTGAAAGAACTTTGACCGAGCTTCTTTTGATCAATTGTGTTGTGTGTGCTCTTGAATTTTTTTGCACAACTGATCCGAGAACTGAACTTTGCGTGTTTTATGCCGAATCCGAGTGACTAAAGTTCATGTTCTCAAGAAGCTTAACATGCCATTTTTTACTCTCTGAGGTTTATCATTATTTGCAGAGCGGTGACTGGCGATCAGAAACATGTACTGCTTTTGCAAAAACTTTCTGTCAGATGTGAGGATTGAACTTGGAGAGCCGCACTTCGGTAGCTCGCACACGCCGCACATATAGCATTCACGGGCATGGCCACCACAGCCACGTTCACGGCCGCTTTATTTTAACACTTCTATGATAAAATTTGCACTAATTTTTCATACGAACTGTTCTTCATGTTAGACATGTCTAATTTGTTTTTCTTACACGGAGAGAATTGTGTGCAGAAATTATGCGCTATGGGCACAAATTATGCAAAAATTGTTCACGAAAAATGACCAAGAACAGTTGTTCATAATCTATGCACACTTGTTCATAACTTAAGTTCAGCACTATGAGCATGTTTTATGAACAACTGGGCATAGATTATGACCAACATTTTCATAGATTCTGAACAACTGAGAAAAGGCTATGAACAACTGTGAATAGGTTGTGAACAACTGGGCATAGATTGTGAACAACATTTTCATAGATTCTGAACAACTTGGAAAAGACTATGAACAACTGTGCATAGGTTATGAACAACTGGGCATAGCTTATGAACAACATTTTCATAGATTCTGAACAACTGGGAAAATACTATGAATAACTGGGCATATTATATGAACCACTGGACATAGTTTATGAACAACTATGCATAGGTTATGAACAACTATGCATACGTTATGAACAACTATGCATAGGTTATGAACAACTGTGCATAGGTTATGAACAACATTTTCATAGATTGTGAACAAATATTTACATCTCCTGCTAATATTAAAGAAACAAAATTTCATTTTATTTTCAAATGTCAAAATGAATTTAAAAATTCCAAGCGTCGACTGTGCTAACCTTCCACGTCTGTTTCTCAATTGTTTTTCTTGCCACAGGCTTAAAAATTGCTGCCACCACCTTCGAGACTTTAATTAATTCTAAATCTGGAAGAAAATTCAAAAATAATAATTAAATTAGTTCTTTATTTCATAAGTTTAAATTGTTTTTACCTTTGTTTGTTGGAAGATGATTTATAATTTTTTAGCAGCTGGAAATTTAACAATATTTTTGCATACTGCTATAATGTTATCCTTCAGTGAATTCCAGTTGTTAAGAAATAAGTTGGACTTTTCCGGGTACAAATTATGGAAGTCAATATCGATCTAAATATAAAAATATAAAGTTTTTATTTATATATTATATAAATTTAAATTTTCTACCAAACGATATCCGTTACTATGCGCATATAATGGGCTGTCGGAAAGTATAAATTGTAGCGGATGGATATTAATGTCCTGTCGCCGAAGAGCAAAGCTGGAGTTTCAGTTCAATTCCACCGTCTCCCAAGGCGAATTTCTTGTTTTTAGCCAAATTTTATATTCTGAATCGATTCCTGATACCGAAATAGCACTTTCTTCTCGACTTTCCAATTCGGATTTGTTATTTGTTCTAACGCGGAGATATTTTTTAAAAAAACCGGATTTTCTGAGTGTTAAATATATGATAATAACTCAATACTTACCTCTGGTTTTCTTAATTTACACAATTATATATTTCTAAATAATATTAAATGATATATAACACACTACTGTCGCTTCTAAACACAACCAACACTCTTTACACAAAGAACACAAGTTAAACTAACTTGCAATTACTGCATACTCATAATCCATATGTGTACGCATTGTTCATAATCTATGCAAAAATGGGCACAACTTATGCCCATCTACAACAAGATACACACATATCAAAATGTTGGGCAAAATCTATGCACAAGTAGGCATAACTCATGAACAATAAGTGTTAATAGTCGTTCATGCACAATGTTCATATATTATGATCAATTGAGTTTAATTTTCAAATAATTAAGCTATGAACAATGTTCACAAACTGTGCCCATTTTTTGTGTATAACTTATGCACAATTTTAATAGATTGTGCAGAATTTATGGTTATTAGGCATAATTTATGCGCAAAGCTGCATATTCAAAAATGTACCTTAACATTTTATAGTTATGAACAGCTTGTGCATTAATAATGCACAACAGTTTTCTCCGTGTAGGATTGGAGTATTTATATTTACTTCTAAGTGTTTTTTTGCCCCTAAATCATATTATTAAAGAATTTTGAGTATGACAATTTATAAAATGCAATATTGCTCTTTATTCTTTAAAATTTCTTGCCCATCATAGTTCAGTTCAGTCAAAAATTAACTCAATTAATTGCGTATTCAAACGTATAATTAATAATTTAAAAAATTTGATAATTTTAAAATTTGGACTGACATTCAATAAAAATTAAGATGCAATAATTTTTTACTCTAATTTCACTCAGAAAACTCTAATGCAAGCAAGTGTACTTCGGTACAAAATTTCAATATTTTCGATAAGAGCAATTTTATGTTTTTCAATAAAATTTTTTTCAATAAGAATAAATTGTCATATTTTCGAAAAAATATTTCTTTACTTCTAGTAAATGGAAATATTTCAATGTCTCTAAAAATGATAAGTATTTTTCTCACACCAAAATTACTCATTAATAGAGAAAAATTTGTTGAAAATGAAAAATGTGTCTTCTATTTTGATAAAAAATTCACTCTGAGAAGTATTTTCTTCAATAAAAACAAATCTTTTCTCAAAAATAAAAATTATTTTTCTCTAAAAACGATATATTTTTCTTTTTTGTGGAAGCTTTTTATCATTTTTAGAGAATTTTTATTATCGCAATTAGAGAATAGCTTCTCTGAAGCAAAGTCTATATCATTTTTCTCTAAATATGATGCTTTTTTTATCATATTCCGAGAAACTTTTTCTTTTTTCTGACTGTAGTGTTCGTTCTTGAGAATTTGCAAAACATCTAAAAAAAAAGAGTAAGATAAAAAATCAGTTGATATTAGCAAGGAAAAAACTTCTAGCAAAGCATTCGTAAACAAATTTAGTAGATCCCAATTTTGACTTAACTGCATCGATTGACGCGTATGACTTCCCAGTGCAGCTCCAGACAAACTATTGTTTGAAATAAAAATGTATTTTTTACCAATTGATTGGTAAATCTTATTTAGAATACAGTAACAAACAGAAATGTCATCAGCTGTATAAAATAATAAAATCATTTTAGCTTAAGAATTTAATAGAACCTTTCGAAGTTTTCATGTCAAGGGTACGAGTCTAATCAAGTCTTTATGGAGCGTATCTTAGAAACAATATTGATTAAGTATTCAAGACAAAATTTCATGTAAATTTTAATAAAAATTTTTTAGGAAAATAAAACAAGCTATACCAAAAACCTCAAAATCTTTTTGAGTCTACTTGCGAGCCGTGCATTTCAAAAAAGAGAATCTTTAAGCCATAGAATTGAGTGAAGAAACAAAAAAATTAAAAAATTTCTGAAAACTAAATATGCGCCTAAATTTGAGATATATGTTAAGAAAATTTGAAAAAATTTTATAATTTTCACATATCAAAATTTTTTTATTTTGTTTTTTTTTGGCCCTAAATTTTAAAGCAAAATTTGTATATTTTGGCACGAAGTTTTATTATTTCATAAACGTTTAAATTATTTGTTTGAGTTGAGCTGTTAGCCTAAACCCTGTTTCTAGAAATTTCAAAAAATTTCATATTGATGATCTTATTTTGTAAAACGCACCTGATGACCTTACTTGGGTTTGTTTTTTGTCTGGCTATTTCAATTTCATAGAAAGTGAAACTAACTCGTTCTATTTTTCACACTAGAATTTTCTTAAGAATTTCAGTCATAGACAAAAAAACTCCAAGTAAGGTCTATTGATGAAGTCTATTTATAAAATAAGTTCATTAATATTTAATGAATTTAAAATATTCAAATTCAAAACTAAACTAGTTTTGCCGTTTAATAAACATTTTCCCGCTGAAAACTTCAAATTCTTAAAAACCATTCCGTACAATTATAACATGATTAAAAACTACAATATATTTATAGTTCTTCTGTAATATTAACTCTTCTATATAAATAGCTAACTTATTCATATGCCTGCATTTTTATTTGCTTCCATTAACAAATGTACTAAATTTAGCCTCTTCTCTCTTTCAGATGGATGCCAAAAAGAGTCCACTTGCTCTGCTTGCGCAGACTTGCTCACAAATCGGCGCCGATTCATCGGCCGTCAAACCTTTGCTCGCCATGGATAAATCAAAGAAATCTTCCTCATCTTCGGCATCATCGACATCGTCTACATCAAGCAATGATTCCGTTTCGGCCAAATCACCAACACAAGCCAAATCACCCAAATCCACCACGCCCACAACCACCGAGGTGAAACTCGCCTTCAAGCCATATGAGACGAATGTGCTGAGTCAACAACATCATAACTCATTTAAGTCAGCTGCTTGCATTGCCGAAGAGCAGCAACAGCAACAACATCAACAACAACAACAACAACAGCAGCAGCAGCAACATATGCATCAACATCAACAACAACAACAACGTCCCAGCTCTAAAAGCTCTTCGCATGGCTGCGATAGTGGCACACGTGTGCCATCACGCAACAAGTCCAACCCATCACCCGACGGCATTGCCATCAAGTTAGAGCCACACACCTCAACCACACCAACGCCCCATGATGCTCATCATCGTAAAACTGTTTCGCCTGCTGGCTCCTCGCAGCGTGGCGCCAGCCCCATTGTACGCTCTGGCATGGAAGTGCTAAATAATTCCAATGGTTCCGCCACACATCCCAAGGAAATGAGCAGCATGGCCGCCGCTGCTGCAGCTGCTGCTGCTGCCTATAAGGCAGCCGCCAGTCCGTATGGCATGAATCCGCTGTCGGCACTTTGTTGCCCACCCGGCATGGAGCAGCATGCTAATCCCGCTTTTCGTCCACCCTTTGCCGGCGGCTTTACGCATCATCATGCTGCCATGTTAGCTGCAGCTGCTGCCAATGGTGGTTATCCCGGACCAAATGGACCCGGTGCGCAGCCCAACCCCTATATCAGCTATCAACGCATCAAAACGCCCGCTGGCGGTGAGGCCATTGTGCCAGTTTGCAAGGATCCCTATTGTCCCGGCTGCCCCTACTCAGCACACACACAACAAATGCTGATGGGTGCTCCCTGCCCTGCCGGCTGCAATCAGTGTGAACATCAAAAATACGGCATGGCTATGATGAGCAGCGCTGCTGCTGCTGGCTTGCCACCAGGTCATCCCTACTCCCAGGCAGCTGCTGCTGCTGCCGCCAATGCTGCTGCTGCGCGTTCAGCGCCCTACGTTTGCAGTTGGGTTGTGGGCGATGCCTACTGTGGCAAACGTTTCCAGACCTCCGATGAGCTTTTCTCACATCTGCGCACACACACAGGCAATCTGTCCGATCCTGCTGCTGCTGCTGCTGCATTGGCGCAATCACAGGCTCAGTCTTTGCTCGGTTCGCTGTTTCCACAGTCAGCTTTACGTGGCGGCTATCCAACACCACCGCTTAGTCCCATGTCAGCTGCTGCTGCTGCTCGCTATCATCCATATGCCAAGCCCGGAGGCTTGCCGCCTAGTGCACTAGCTGGTGGTCCTTCGCCATTCGGTGCTGGTGGTGGTTTCAATCCCGCTGCTGCAGCCGCTGCCGCTGCGCTTGGACCCTACTATTCGCCGTATGCCATGTACGGTCAACGCATCGGCTCAGCGACGGTACATCAGTGAATTAATCAACGGCTTTAAGCTGAAGCATTGCAGCTGTTATTGAGATATGAACTGGGCTCAAAAGTGATCTGGGCGTGGCAGCACGCTACTCAAATGCATACCAAAAAGAAGAGAGTTGATTTAAAAATTTCAAGAAATTCTTGCAGAAAAGCGTAAATTTTATAAATTTTTAAATTAAAAAAAACAAGAAAAAAAAAAAAAACAAACAAAAAAGTCGTCTGCGTACGTAGCGGAAGTGGTAGCAACTGAAGCGACGTTTTCTGTGATACTAAAAAGTAGTTGCGCGCTAGTTTTTAAGCTAAACAAAAGATGTGAATGTGTAAACAACAACAGAACCTTAACAATAAATACTTATTAACTTAAAATACTTTAAACCAAAACTTATTTAAATTTTAAAACAACAAAAGTGACAACTTTTATATGTGTTGCAGCTAGTTTTTTCTTTAAAGTTTTCAAAAGTTGCTAATTAAAAAAAAAAATTTAAAACATACAACAAATTATGTTTACAGAAAACAAAATACACACAAAATTAGCCTCTTAATAAGTTATTCTATTAATATAAAATATTATAAAAATTTATTTTTTAATTGTTTAAATTTTAGTTAACTTTCACTGATTAATGTTTGTATGTATGTAGCTACGTGTAAAAATTATTACATTAAATAATATACTTCATAATAATAATGAAAAAACAAAAACAAAACATAAAAATTTGTATCCATGATTATATTTGCTATTAAAAACTAAAAAAAAAAAAAAAAACAGAAAACATAAATCTGACAATGTCTTCTACAGATAGCATTAAAATCGTTTTCAGTTCTTACTGAAACGCTTAAAATTATAAATATTTGAATTATATATATATATATATATATTAAATATTATGGACAAGAAAACTAAACATTAAATAAAAAATAAAAATAATGAATAAACAAATAAAATTCAATGTTTCTTTTAAATGGATGTTTGGTTTTTTACATAAATTATAAAAGGTGTGAAGGAAGAAGGGGTCGGCTTTATTCGCTGTTTAAAGTAGCAACTTTTCATAACTTTCATTAAAAAAATATTTTTTAAAATTTGTGCAAATATATTAAACTACTGATGTGGGTCGATGGACTGATATGGACAAAAACATTTTTTTTTTAATGTTGAGGTAAAAATTTTAGCTACACATATATTCACAAGATAATGTCTTGGTTAGAAAATGAGCTGAAATATGAATAGGTAAGACAGGAAAATCAGGTCGGCATGGAAAGCTCAATATAAGAATTTGAATCTAAGATAACTGTTATGACATTATCTCGATCAATTGAAGTTATTAATCGATCCAATGCACAAGCCTCTGAACCAATCAGAAGAAATTTTAAATTCGTAAATGCTGATCAATTTTTAATTTTGGCAAGTAAGAAATGAGGACAGAATTGAGAAAAAATGTAAGTGTGCTCTGATAGAAATAACGCATAGTAACAGTAATCCATGCATGTTAGAACGGATTGAAACAAAAAAGTTGAGATGGCGGTGTTTGAAATGAGAGTTAAGATCGAGAAAATAAAAAAAAAAAAAATTTTGTTTTTTTACAGTGTACTCCTCGTTAGCAAGAATTTTTTTAAGCCCTAGTCGGAAAAACTTTTAGTGGGAAGTGGAAGGAAACATTTTTGTTATTTATATTACAAAGGTAAGAAGGTAACTCTAAAGTCAGTTTTAGCGCGACTATGGAATGACGTCCATTTTTTGTTGACATCTTAGTTTTCATACACTCAGAAAAAAGTTTATCGGATTATGATAAAAAAGGCATCATATTTAGAAAATAATGGTATAGACATTGCTCTAGAGAATGCTATTCTCTAATTGCGATACTAAAAATTCTCTAAAAATGTTATTTAAAAACACTTCTAAAAATTTTTGAGAAAAGATTTGTTTTAATTGAAGAAATACTTCTCATAGTGAATTTTTTATCAAAATATAAGAAAAATTATTCATGTTTAATAAATTTTTTTCTATAAATGAGAAATTTTTTGTGCGAGAAAAAAACTTATCACTATTAGAGATATTGAAATATTTCCATTTCCTAGAAGTAAAGAAATATATCTGTGAAAATGCAAAAATTTATTCTAATTGACGAAAATTTTATTTGAAAAAGAGAAAATTGCTATTATCGAAAACAGAGAAATTTTTTACCGGAGCAGGGTATGTATTTTTTTCTGAGTGTATATATTATTGTGGTGACCGTGGCATGCAGGTTAAGTGTGTGGCTTAGCATGCTCGGAGCCCGGGTTCGATCCCCAGCCGCGGCGAAAAGTTTTTTTCAATACAAACATTTTTCTGATCGGTCACCACCTCTCTGCAGACAATGGCAAACCTCAGAGTAAATAATGCCATGTAAAGCTTCTTGAAAACATGAACTTTAGCCGTTCGGAGTCGGCATAAAACATGTAGGTCCAGTTCTCGGTCAATTGTGTGCAAACATTTAATAACACACACAACACAATTGATCATAAGTAGCTCGGTCAAAGTCCTTTCAAGCGCTGAAATGGCCAATTTGTTTTTTGTTTTTGTATATATTACTCACATGACAAAGTTTATCTCTCTAGCTGAAATAAAAACCTCTTTATAGAGTTTTTACTTGAGTGGGTGCTTTAAGAGGTGGGCGTGTTCGTAGGTTGATGACGCCTATTTAAAGTACACTTCTTAGTTTTGATTAAACATAATCCCATCCCAAGTTTTCTCTGTGTACGTTATATATATATATACCATTTTATAGTGTTTTTAATATTGTTAGTTGCATGGCAGGTAGACGTGATTGTAGGTGGATGACGCCTTTTAGGTTGCATGGGAATTAGGCGTGCTCGTGGGCGGCTGGCACCTACTTTTTCACACAGTTATACTGTAACATTGTTTGCTTTCACTCCAAATTTTATGACTGTAGGACCTATTGATTTATAGGTGTAGGTCATATATAAAACTTTTTAAAGGATTTTCACAGGGTTAGGGATTGAATGGAAGGTGGGCGTGCTTGTAGGCGTATGACGCACGTCTAAACTTTGATATAAAATACATACATGTCAAATTGTATCCATGTAGCTTAAATATATGCCTTTTTATAGAGATTTCAGTTTTTAGGTTCTCTGGGAGGTGAGCGTGTTCGAGAGCGGATCTCACCCAGTTTTTGAGTCCTTTTTAGCTCTAATTTAAAATACTCAGTGGGCGGATTTCAAAATATTCAATAGTGCAGATCCGTGGGTCTATCTGAACAAGTGCACCAAGTTTCATGCAATTATCTTCTTCTTCTTGTCCTGTGTTTACGGACAACCTACAGACGGACTGTCGGACAGACGGACAGGGCTAAAGCGTTTCGCGAGGTGACACTGATCAAAAATTAATATATTTTTCTATACCGGACTCTCTTACTTCTAAAAGTTGCACACATTTGCACAAAGTTAATATACCCCGACCTTTCAGGATAAGGGTATAAGCAGTTTGGATCTTTCAGCGTTGAGGGGCACTTAATTAGTTAACAATAACTTGATTGGTTGTGATGATAAGCAAAACATGTGGCCCAAAAAGAACGAGGCACGGAAATGCTATGATGGAGCTGCTTTTCTTCATTTGTTGTAGGTCTTGACTGTAGATACCATGTGTGCTGTTGACTGTGTCAAAATATTTGTAACAGTGATGCTGTCAGCGATGAGGCCAAGCAGGAAATGCCTCAAACTTGAAAAATTGGTTTCGAAGAGGTAAAACGAGTATTACAGAATGGCATTCGCAGTCTTTGGATTTCAAGCATAGAGAGGACATGTAGGTTAAGCCGGATCAAAATTTAGATTTCGCCGGACACCGTCTCAAAAGTTGGAAAGACTCTTAAAAACTATTTCTGCATAATTTGTTATAATTTTTTTTTTTGGAATGGTAATATTTCTACATATTTTAATAATTTGAATTTTCCTGAGTTGGAAATTTATGGAGTAAGTATTTATTTCACTGTTTCTGTTTTAGCTTAAAAAATTTCATGACATCATAACCACATTGGCGCAAATAACCGCCAGCATAAAGAAATACCACGATTCCTTGATTTTATGCCAAAAGTCTTTTTTTGTTTTTATTTTTATATACCTACCCAATATGATGCTATAGAACTCCCTATATTAAGCCGAATAGATTTTGTATGGAGAAAAAAAAGTCACCCGGACATCGACTCAAAAGTTAGAGGGGCTCTTAAAAGCTTTTTCTGTATAAGTTTTTTTTTTGGATCGGAGAAATACCCATGGACCAAGATAAACGTGTATAAAATGTTTTGAGTGCATATTTCATATTGTCTACCGACTTCCTTTCAAAAGTTGGCAAATTCGAAAGTTAACTAAAGCGTTTTTTTTGGAAACTAAACAAAAAATTCAAAAAGAGTTTAGTATAAGAACAGGTTAAATTGTGGATGAAGTCAGAACTAGATTCGGCACCACAAATGACGGAAATAGGGCTCGTCAATTTTTTTCCAACACACTAATTGCAGCTTAAATCACTGGAATTAATGAGGACTTGATAAAAAAACTTGCCAACAAATGTTAGAGCAATTGAAGAATTAGTTAAAATAACGAAAAACATGTATTTGATTCACTATGGATGAGTCACAATTTGCCAATAGGTATTTGTAATGCACTTTAATATTAATTTTTTCTTATATAAATGTTCTTCATCTAAGGTAATTTGTCTGAAGAGGCATTGAAAGCAAATAATTAAAATATGAGGAAAGTCCGGTTGTCCCATACAAGAAAAGACTAAAGAACTCACGCCAACAAGGATATTTTTTCTTATATGTTGATTTATTCGGATTCTTTGCTTCCATTAAAAAGGATTGTAACAGAAAAAAAAACCGGTGGTGACCGTGGCATGCAGGTTATGTGTGTGGCTTAGCAAGCTCGAAACCCGGGTTCAATCCCCAGCCGCGGCGAAAAGTTTTTTTCAATAAAAAATTTTTCTTATCGGTCACCACCTCTCTACAGACAATGGCAAACCTCAGAGATGAAAAATGCCATGTAAAGCTTCTTGAAAACATGAACTTTAGCCGTTCGGAGTCGGCACAGTTCTCGGTCAATTGTGTGCAAACATTTAATAACACACACAACACAATTGATCATAAGAAGCTCGGTCAAAGTTCTTTCAAGGGTTTGTTTTTTTTTTAACAGAAAATAAATCAAATTTACCTTTAGAAGATATTACAAAATAAATTCTGTGTGAAAATTTAGAAAATGTTTATTCATTCATTTTATTGAATGAAAATTGAATAATTTCTTGAGAAATTCATTTATTGAGATTCATATTTCTATTGTTTTAATTTTTTTTTGTTATAAAAATAAGGTTTTTTTTGTTCTTACTTCATTTTCTTTTTCATATTCTATAGACATACTGAAATTGACAATTTTAAAGTTTTCACACTCATTTTTAATTACTAGAAGTCCGAGCAAAAAACTGACATTTTTGAGTTTAGCAGACCATATTTCACCTAGATATGAAATTTCATCAAAATCGGTGCATTATTCTAATTTTGCCCACTCGCTATATAAGCTTGCATCACTGCGCGATTTGGCAAAAACTTTAAAAATTTGCAAAAAATTGAAAAAAAAATTTTACAAATATTTTTAGTGAAAATAGCAAAAAAATTTGATCATAAAAGTCTAATGATTTTTTTATGGGCTTTTTTGAAATCAAAATGGTACGTTAAGATGGTAGAAACTAAGGTTCGGTGGGTGAGTACTATAAGGGGTCAACTGAGGTCAATGAGTTCTAGAAACAAAAAATATGTCTCTCTAAGACAAAAACAAAAAAATATCATTCTTTAAGATTGGGCAGTAAATAACGAAATTCTAAAGAAATATGTCGATGTGTGAAACCTACGTTCGGTAAAAAAAAATTTGTTCGCAACTTTCTTTCAATAACACTTTAGATAAGCTGGTGTGTGGCGAAATTTATTTTTTCGAATATTTTTTCGAAACGGTCTCATGTGCACACGTCTTTGCTAACTTTGTTTTAACTTTTTTGTTCATCTTGGGTATGCATTCTGAGGAAAAAAGTGTTTAATATAAAAACTTGATTTTTTCCAAAAAAGCGGTTCCGGAGTACCAAAACCACTACATTGGGATTTATCTAAACCAAACAAAAAAATTATGCAGAAATAGTTTTTAAGAGTCCATCTAAGTTTTGAGCCTGTGTCCGGTGAAATCTAAATTTCGATTTGGCTTAATGAACGCCGAATACTAGAAATATATAGTGCTTTTTCGTAAGAAGAAAATTTTTTTACTATAAATTTTTTTTTTTAGATACCCTCTACTATTACCAGTGGCGTTCCCAGGCTTCTTGTCAACCGGGGCGGATACACGGTGTCACCTCTATAAGAAATTTATAAATTAAAAAAAAAACAAATCTGATGAGATTTAGTGCTTTTATTATTTTCTTTATGCTTTCAAAAAAAAAAATAACAGATGAAAAACAATAACGATTTGTCAAAAACCGAAAATAATATAACATTTTCAGGCACATATTTAGATATGTTAAAGGTTACAAAATAGATAAAAACATAGAAATTGTGAAACCTCCAAAACGGTGGTACCCGGGGTGGAACTCCCTCCGTCCCCTTTAGAAACGCCTCTGCCTATAACAACACACTATGGGCAAAAATAAAAATTTGTATAAATATCAAAATACCTTTCAAAAAAATTATATAATCTGAAAAATGCTACACAAATACAAGAAGAAGAATGAATAAGTGTGACTTTTTTATGATGATATCAAAACATAAATCCACATGAAACGATAATTTTTTAACTGCTATTTTTGGCATTCAAACTGTTATAAACTCGCTTAAAAGTTTTAATGTGTATTTTTATTATCGTAACTTTTTGTTTAATGAAAAATGTTGCAAATATCGAAAACCAAAGGGCAGAATTTTTAAGTTTATGTAAAATATGAAAATAACAGATCCTTTAAAATATTAACAAATTATGTGTTAATTGTAAGACTAGCACTGTTTTCTGTGTTCTATTCACTGTAATCTTAAACTTTTCTGAATTTCTTTGAGCATTTTTAGGAATTAATAAAAAAATTAATGTCATGAACTTAATATTTATTTTAAATATATAAACCAGGGACCGAAAATAACTGTTATTTTACAATTTTCAAATGCAAAAGACATAATGAAAAAATTGTCAAGGGACTTTTTCAAACAAACCACTATGATAAAAATGGCCTCAGTTTCACGCAAATTAAATGCCTTTTAAATTGTCGACTGATTCCAAAAAAGTTAAAATTAAACTGTTATTTTTTGCCTTTTATTTTTTTGGGCAAAAATAACGGTTAATTTTGACTTTTATTTAATCGGTCAAAAATAACAGTTATTTTGTGATTTTGTTTTTTTCGGTCAAAAATATCAGGCAATTTGTGTTTATTTAAAGACCGCTTGACCGGTTAAAAAATTATTGATACCATGTATAAAATGTGCGCACCGATGAGACAAAAATAATGATATCAATAGTGTTTAAGTCGGTAAAACGGCCTTTGAGAAAGTAAAAAAATCATTGCCTGATATTTCTGACCGAAAAAACAAAAGGCAAAAAATAACTGTTATTTTTGACCAATAAAATAAAAATCAAAAGTAACTGTTATATTTGCTCGAAAAAATATAAGGCACAAAATAACTTTATTTTTTGTCGGAAAAATTAAAAGTTAAAAGATAACTGTTAATATGTGACTTTTTCTAAAAAAACCATAACCGGTACGGTCCCTGATTTAAACTTAACAATTAATTTAAAAATATTGCATATTTTACTAACCTTAAACGTTTATTAGACATGAATGCAGTTGTGCAATATATCGCTCATCTTCAAATTCAATTTTGGTAGAAGAACCTAAGATGCTTCTTTACACCGAATACAGGAAAGCACACTCATTCTCACCACGATTAGTTTTTATTACGGAATATCACTTTTACAAACCAAACTGAATACCGAAGAATTGACCGTTGCCGATACCGGAACTATGACCAAATACCGACACTTGAGCAATGCGCATACCGAAAACTTCACTCACGCCGATACCGGAATCTTGTACGATGCTCATGCTGGGAACATTACTAATGCGGAATAGAAGACACGACCGATGGATATACATATGACTGAAGCATATGAGTATCAACAAACTTGATCGATTTTTTGCCATTGTAATTCTGGCAGATAACACAGCACTGTTTCGTAATTTATAGCCCGTCTAATAATGATGAAAATTTTCATCAAACTATCAAAGAGATGAAAAAAAAACACAAAACCATTTATTATGATGATTTTCTACAACTTCTTTAAAAAAAATCATGCAATTAAGAGTTAAATTAAAAATTTCCACTTCGAACATTACGTTTTTTCATGATACGACTTAACCGAGTTTCAAGTTTGAACACGTTTTCCAAGAAACATTTAAGGAAAATATGTTGGGCGACAAACAGGCATTCAAATATTGAAAAACACATTTTATTATATTATAACACTATCACAGACACCGATCGCTACATTTTATATATTTTGTAACACTAACGCTAATTTTTAATTAAATTTTAATAAAATCAAAGCACACATTTCGCACGCACAATTGAAACATCAAACTAAGCAATGGAAGTCTGCCACCTGCAGCTCAGTTAGAATTTATTTTGTTTTTGTCTCTTGGAAAAACTTTGATGCTCAATAAATGCCGATGCAGCCGATTGCATGCACTC
This sequence comes from Tetanocera ferruginea, assembly GCA_958299015.1. Taxonomy (NCBI): domain Eukaryota; kingdom Metazoa; phylum Arthropoda; class Insecta; order Diptera; family Sciomyzidae; genus Tetanocera; species Tetanocera ferruginea. The sequence goes on along the minus strand of OY282641.1, from coordinate 10,587,824 downwards.
TTTTGCCGACATGACTTTGACATTGTTGTTGCTCTGCCTAGTATTCCAGTCAAAGAGTTGAAGCATGCAAATGGCATGCAGACGAAAATGTTAAATCGAGTTCTTTTTAGTATTTATTTTATTATACTTTTTTATTATTATTATTATTTATTATTTTATTATTTTTTTCAGGATGAATTTACAAAATAATTGAAATTGAATTTTTACTCTAATTTGTGCGCATAAATTTTATTAAATTTATTAAATAATTGATAAAATAACTTGCCTACATACTTTATTAATAATAATTTATGAAAACAAAATTTTTATTGAACAAATTCAAGAAGAAAATTAACGTTTCTATGATTTTTGCCACCACTGCATATTTATATGAAATTTTCAAATTGAAAATCAAGTATCAAGCAAAACTGACTGGCAAAAATATGGGAAGTCTTTTGTCAACCGGTTTCTGATTCTTAATTTCTTTTTGAATGTATAATTAAAATTTCAGAAATGCTGTTTACATTTGTTTTAAGGTTATATCCAACTACACTGTACCAATAATTTTTAATCACTGATAATTTTCAATGACTTAAAAAATATTCAATGGCCCCTAGAAAATAGTCAAATTATTTTCGTTTCTACGTCTTATTAAATAAAGTTCTTAAGAAAAATATATAAATTTCTGTAAAATATGTTTTAAGAAAATAATATAAATTTCCTTATAATATAAAGGGTGATTTTTAAAAAAAAAACGCATAAAATTTGCAAAATCTCATCGGTTCTTTATTTGAAACGTTAGATTGGTCCATGACATTTACTTTTTGAAGATAATTTTATTTAAATGTTGACCGCGGCTGCGTCTTAGGTGGTCCATTCGGAAAGTCCAATTTTGGGCAACTTTTTCGAGCATTTCGGCCGGAATAGCCCGAATTTCTTCGGAAATGTTGTCTTCCAAAGCTGGAATAGTTGCTGGCTTATTTCTGTAGACTTTAGACTTGACGTAGCCCCATCTGACAACAACAACACGATTCACAACATTTGACAACATTTCCGAAGAAATTCGGGCTATTCCGGCCGAAATGCTCGAAAAAGTTGCCCAAAATTGGACTTTCCGAATGGACCACCTAAGACGCAGCCGCGGTCAACATTTAAATGAAATTATCTTCAAAAAGTAAATGTCATGGACCAATCTAACGTTTCAAATAAAGAACCGATGAGATTTTGCAAATTTTATGCGTTTTTTTAAAAAAAAAAGTTATCAAGCTCTTAAAAAATCACCCTTTACAATATATGGCTTACCTTAGAAAAACGAAGAACTACTTGCTTTTAATTGATTTGATTTTTTAAATTTATTGTTATTTTTGATTATTTTTATAGCACTTTGGGGAGATTACGATTTCCGGGGCGCCGCGATTTGACGATGGATTCGAAGAGTACTCTTAATACAAATAAGAATAGCCAAAGGAAATGTTGTGTTATCGATTTGTTTCCGAGTTATCGATTTTTTACAATTTTTTTTTTGCTATAAGGTCTATGAAGAAAACCGGCTGTAGTATTCTTAATATATAACCGATATTAATGATTAAGACAAAATTTAAAAGGTTATATGTAAGGCTTTTAGAATAATTTTAAATTAATGAAATCTGTTGAGTACTTTGTATTTTATAGGTATTTTTATGCAATACAAATATATTTTCTTGCATAAAACCGTTATTTTCTCAAAACTTACCGTTATTACTATGAATTATAAAGAGTAAATTATTAAAGCTTGAAAATGTATCTTTCAATTGGTATATAATATATATAATTTATTTGACTTTTTGTTGTGTTTTTTATGATATAATGATTTGCCCTTGTACGGAAAATTTGCTTATTTCACTCATATTTACCTTAGATGTTTTGCTTTCTTACTCCATATTTACGAATATCGCCATTACAATACAATATTTATATGAATTAACGGGATTTTCGAGTCAGTGAAAAGAATTTGTATTTTTTGGTCGATCAATTAATAAAAAACTAAATATTTTTATCTATCGAAAAAAAGATAAAACTTTCAGCTTATCAAAAAATATATATTTTTAGTACCTTAAAAACGAAAATTTTGCAGAAAAAAAACGGTTCCTTTACTTAAAAAATTCAAATCTGATATATATTCGCTTATAAATTTAAAAACATTTTTGAAATTATATTTGTATTATATATCGTTGAAAAGGCATTTAATTACTTTTCGAATAGCATGTCAATCTTTAAGATTCATTGAATATTGGCAAAGATATAGAAAATTTTGTGAACAGATTTTTTAACAAAGAAAACACTTGGAAAGTTTAAATTTTATGTAATATAGTGTGAAATTAAATAAAAAATGTATATTTTTATATGTCAAACAAAAGGTCTAACTATAAGCTTTTCAAAAAAAATATATTTTTAGTAACTTAATAACGTAAATTTTTTATAAAATAACGGTTATTTTTATTAAATAATTCAACTTTGGAATAAATTCGCTTATAAAATTAAAAATATTATAGCAATGATATTTATAACAAATATATTTGAAAGGTCATTTAATGACCTTTGAAATGACATATCAATTATAAAGATCCATTGAGTTACGACAAAGATATAGATGTTTTTTGAACAGATCTTTTAACAAAAATTTTTATAACTCGATAACTAATAGAGTTATCGATTTTTTTGTTCAGCGAATCATGTTTTTTTGTTGTTTTCTACCAGAAAACATCTTCAAATCGCGGCGCCCCGGAAATCGTAATCGTGCCAGCACTTTTTATATTTTAAGTATTTTGTAATTTTTCTATTTATTAATCATTTCATTATTATATAATTTTAAAAGCACACAAATACCTTTATCAAGTTCTTTTTAGTTTGTAGCACACATTAAAATAATTTATCACACGCACTGAACACACTTTTTCTCTTTGCAAGACAAAAAAAAAAAACACACTAAAATTTTCACACATTTCAACACCGACTAACATTTCACAATAGTTGCCAATTATTAACTAATTGAAAATTGTCAAAAAATATTAACAAGAGCCGATGATCTACTCTTTTTGCATGCATTTATTTTTTTTTTTTGAGTTCGACTTGTTGCAAGCTTTGATTGAAAAACAAAGGCAAGCAACAACAATGAAAGAACGACTGAGAGCGAAATTTTTATGCGAATAAAAATATACTTTATATCAGCAATATTTATTACAATTCATGTATTTAAATATAGAATTAAATAATCATTGACTAAAAAATTTAATTTTACTAAAAATAATTATTTAAATAAATAATAGAAAGAGCAAGATTTGACATTTTCGTCTGCATGCCATTTGCATGCTTGAACTCTTTGACTGGAATACTAGGCAGAGCAAAAACAATGTCAAAGTCATGTCGGCAAAAGAGTGCATGCAATGGGCTCCATCGGCATTTATTGAGCTTTCCAAGAGACAAAAACAAAATAAATTCTAACTGAGCTGCAGGTGGCAGACTTCCATTGCTTAGTTTGATGTTTCAATTGTGCGTGCGAAATGTGTGCTTTGATTTTATTAAAATTTAATTAATAAATAAGCGTTAGTTTTACAAAAAATATATAAAATGTTGCGATCGGTGTCTGTGATAGTGTTATAATATAATAAAATGTGTTTTTCAATATTTGATTGCATGTTTGTCGCCAAAAATATTTTCCTAAATTGTTGCTTGGAAAACATGTTCAAGCTTGAAACTCGGTTAAGTCGTATCATGAAAAAACGTTATGTTCGAAGGGGAAATTTTGAATTTAACTCTAAATTGCATGCATTTTTTTTTCAAAAAAAAAAGAAGCTGTCATACGCGGAAAATCATCATCATTGGTAAATGTTTTTTTTTTCTTTGATAGTTTGATGAAAATTTTTGTCATTATTAGACGAGCTATAAATTACGAAACAGTGCTGTGTTATCTGCCAGAATTACAATGGCAAAAAAGATCAAGTTTTTGATAATCATATGCTTCAGTCATATGTATATCCATCGGTCGTGTCTTCTATACCCGCATCAGTAATGTTCCCATCATGAGCATCGTACAAGATTCCGATATCGGCGTGAGTGAAGTTTTCGGTATGCGCATTGCTCAAGTGTCGGTATTTGGTTGAAGTTCCGGTATTGGCAACGGTCAATTCTTCGGTATTCGGATCGCTTAAAGTTTCAGTATCAGTTCGGTTTTTTAAAGTGATAATCCGTAATAAAAACTAATCGTGGTGAGAATGAGTGTGCTTTCCTGTATTCGGTGTAAAGAAGCATCTTAGGTTCTTCTACCAAAAGTGAATTTGAAGATGAGCGATATATTGCACAACTGCATTCATGTCTAATAAACGTTTAAGGTTAGTAAAATATGCAATATTTTTAAATTAATTGTTAAGTTTTAATCAGGACCGTACCGGTTATGGTTTTTATAGAAAAAGTCACATATTAACAGTTATCTTTTAACTTTTAATTTTTCCGACAAAAAATAACGTTAATTTGTGCCTTATATTTTTTCGAACAAATATAACAGTTACTTTTGACTTTTATTTTATTGGTCAAAAATAACAGTTATTTTTTGACTTTTATTTTTTCGGTCAGAAATATCAGGCAATGATTTGTACTTTCTCAAAGGCCGTTTTACCGACTTAAACACTATTGATGTCATTATTTTTGTCTCATCGGTGCGCACATTTTACACATGGTATCAATAATTTTTAAACCGGTCAAGCGGTCTTTAAATAAACACAAATTGCCTGATATTTTTGACCGAAAAAAACAAAATCACAAAATAACTGTTATTTTTGACCGATTAAATAAAAGTCAAAATTAACCGTTATTTTTGCCCAAAAAAATAAAAGGCAAAAAATAACAGTTTAATTTTAACTTTTTTGGAATCAGTCGACAATTTAAAAGGCATTTAATTTGCGTGAAACTGAGGCCATTTTTATCATAGTGGTTTGTTTGAAAAAGTCCCTTGACAATTTTTTCATTATGTCTTTTGCATTTGAAAATTGTAAAATAACAGTTATTTTCGGTCCCTGGTTTATATATTTAAAATAAATATTAAGTTCATGACATTAATTTTTTTATTAATTCCTAAAAATGCTCAAAGAAATTCAGAAAAGTTTAAGATTACAGTGAATAGAACACAGAAAACAGTGCTAGTCTTACAATTAACACATAATTTGTTAATATTTTAAAGGACATGTTATTTTCATATTTTACATAAACTTTAAAATTCTGCCCTTTGGTTTTCGATATTTGCAACATTTTTCATTAAACAAAAAGTTACGATAATAAAAATACACATAAAAACTTTTAAGCGAGTTTATAACAGTTTGAATGCCAAAAATATCGTTTCATGTGGATTTATGTTTTGATATCATCATAAAAAAGTCACACTTATTCATTTTTCTTCTTGTATTTGTGTAGCATTTTTCAGATTATATAATTTTTTTGAAAGGTATTTTGATATTTATACAAATTTTTATTTTTGCCCATAGTGTGTTGTTATAGGCAGAGGCGTTCCTAAAGGGGACGGAGGGAGTTCCACCCCGGGTACCACCGTTTTAGGGGTTTCACAATTTCTATGTTTTTATCTATTTTGTAACCTTTAACATATCTAAATATGTGCCTGAAAATGTTATATCATTTTCGGTTTTTGACAAATTGTTATTGTTTTTCATCTGTTATTGTTTTTTTTTTTTTTTTTGAAAGCATAAAGATAATAATAAAAGCACTAAATCTCATTAAATTGGTTTCTTTTTGCATTTATAAATTTCTCATAGAGGTGACACCGTGTGTATCCGCCCCAGGTGACACCAAGCCTAGAAACGCCACTGGTTATAGTAGAGGATATCTAAATCAGTACTTTCTTTAGATGACCTCCAATGTGTTTAACATCGATTACTTTTGCCAAAAATATAATTTTATAGTAAAAAAATGTTCTACTTGCGAAAAACACTATACTAGGATTCGGCGTTCATTAAGCCGGATCGAAATTTAGTTTTCACCGGATACAGGCTCAAAACTTAGATGGACTCTTAAAAACTATTTCTGCATAATTTTATTGTTTGGTTTAGATAAATCCCAATGGAGTGGTTTTTGTTCTCCGAAACCCCTTTTTTTGAAAAAAAAATCAAGTTTTTGCATAAAACACTTTTTTCGTCAGAATGCATATCCAAGATGAACAAAAAAGTTAAAATAAAGTTAGCGGAGACGTATGCAAATTAGACCGTTTCGGAAAAATAAATTTCGCCACACACCAGCTTATCTAAAGTGTTATTGAAAGAAAGTTGCGAACAAATTTTTTTTTTACCGAACGTAGGTTTCACGCGACATATTTCTTTATAACTTCGTTATTTACTGTCCGATCTTAAAGAATGATATGTTTTTGTTTTTGTCTTAGAGAGGCATATTTTTTTTTTCTAAAATTCATTGACCTTAGTTGGCCCTTTATACTACTAACCCACCGAAGCTCAGTTTCTACCATCTTAACGCACCATTTTGATTTTAGAAATGGAAAGCCCATAAAAAATCATAAAACTTTTATGATAGACTTTTTCGCTATTTCCACTGGAAATATTTGTAAAACTTCTTTTTTAAATTTTTTGTCACATCGTATTATTTTTATAAAATATCCACCAAAAACGTTGTTACAAAGAGAAAAAACAACATAATAAAATTATTTAAGATTGCTTTTGTGAATAAAAAATATACTGTATGAAATAACTTTGTATAATTACAAAATATTTTGTGACGCATGAGTCACATTTTATCTAAGCTCGAGAGCCACTAGAAATACCGTCAATTTGAATCAAGTCGAAATTCGATTGCTTAAAACTCGATGATTTTAATATGTGAAAAGTTTCTTATTAAAATAATAAAAGTGAATTTTTATTCAACACTTTTCACCACAATAAAATGCTGTGTTTTATTGAAATTCATTTTCTTTGGAAGATTTTAATGGTTTTTTGAAGGCTTCAATTGTATTACTTTAGAATTGTACATAAGGATGGTAGATTCGAATGAGAAGATTTTGTCAAAAATATTAAAAATTTTTTTAAAACATAAAAAAAAATTTGATTTGAAAAAAAATTTAAAATTTACATAAAAAATAAAAACTAGTTTTAAAAATATTTCAAGTGAAAATATTGAAAAATTTCCTGTGTTAAAGTTTATTGATTTTTTATGGGCTTTCCATTTCTGAAATAAAAATGGTAAGTTAAGATGGTAGAAACTGAGGCCCGGTGGCTCAGTACTATACTGAACTTCAGTACTAACTGCAGTCAATGAGTACTAAAAAAATGTCTTCTTGAGACAAAAACAAAAACATATCATTCTAAAGCGCGACCCCTACGTTCGGTCAAAAGCAAAAATAAATTTTTCGCAACCGCCTTTCAATAATGCTTCAGATTGCCGTTAAGGCGAGACGGTCTAATAAACACTCAGAAAAAAAGACATATCTATCTGCGAAAAGAAATTTTTCTATTTTCAATGTCAATTTTCTCTTTTTTTTAAAAAAAAATTTCTTCAATTCAAACAAATTTTCCCATTTTCGTAGAAATATTTCTTCACTTGTGAAAAATGGAAATATTTCATGTCTCTAATAATGATAAGTATTATTCTCGCGCAAAAAATTATCATTTAAGCCTAGTACTCTGTTCGTTTGCGTGAAACTTTGCTCGCAATATTAAATTTTTTTGTTGCGTGACAATTCCGACAAATATTTTGTTGCGAAGAAATTGAAAAATTTGAGAAAGTCATGTTTTACTTTTCAAAATAGAGAAAAATAAATAAATAAAAACAAAAAATTATTAACAACTGTTACTTTTCACTTCAAAGTTAATAGGCAGTTCAATTAAATTATCGTGAAAAAATGTTGCAAGAGAAATGTTTCGAGTATATTTAACAGCAGAACAGAGTACTACTTTGACGAACATGTTGAGAAAATTTCCACGCGTTTTTCACTGCTATCGTGTTTTGTATAGAGATTCGAGTGAAATGTCACATGAAACTGAACAGAGTACTAGGCTTTATAGAGAAAAATTTATTGAAAATGATTAGTTTTTCCTACACGGAGAAAGAAAAATGGGTTAAAATCAAGCTCAAAGAGTTCGTTACTGAAATCAGTTCAAATGAGCTCAAACCTTTTTTGAATGTTTTAAAAATTACACGGAGAAAATTAAAATGGGCTAAAATCAAGCTCAAAGCGTTTATAACTCAAATCAGCTCAATAGAGCTCAAAACTAGCATGTTTCTTGTTCGCAGTTTATGCCAGAAATTGGTCTTGAAATATTTTTTTTATAAACACGTAAATTTGTACTAAATACGTGTAATCTTGGGCTTGTTTGTAAAAAACTAATTTTGTTGTTGTTGTTTATGAACATAAAAAGTATGAGCAACAATGTAATTCTCAATTAGTTGTTGTTCCTGTTAGCATAAAAATGTATGAAAGTGCAGAGAACAAATTAATAAATTATATTTTCCTGTTCGAATTGGATGAAATATATCTAATTTAGACTATGAAAATCTACTTTTTTTTCTTTTTCTCTTGTTTTGATAAATTTTTTTATTTTGTTTTTTATTTATTTTAAAATATTGTTCACATTTCACATATTTTGATTGACAATTCAATGTTAACTTTTTTTTTTAACTATCAATCCATAACTAGCAGGCATTGGACACAAATTAGCATGTTTTTTGTTTTTGTAAACAATATCAAAATGATATAAATTGGGCACAAGTGTGCATATTTTATTTTTTTTATAAACGATTCAAACATCATGTACATTATGCACAAAAGGGAGAGTTCATTTTCTGATAAACAATCATTTTAAGGCTTGATATCAAGAACATTATGGCTTAGCTCAGAATTATTCCCAAAATTAATTGGCTTGGGATTGTTTTCAGCTCAAATTTCTCTCCGTGTATATTTTGATAAACAATTTACTATGCGAAGTAATTTCTTCAATAAAAACAAATTTTTTCTCAAAAATAAAAAATCTTCTTCTCTAAAAACTATAAATTTGTACATCTTTCTCTTAAATCTTTTTCATGGAAGCTATTAATCACTTTTAGAGAATTTTTAGGATCACTTTTAGAGAAAAGCATTCTCTGAAGCAAAAGCTACACAATTTTTATCTAAATATGATGCCTTTATTATCATATTCCTAGAAATTATTTTTTCTGAGTGTACCCATAGAACTTTCATTATATCTGAATTCCTTTAATCGGACGCTCTTATTCATATCTAAATCCTTAATAAGTAAATTTAAGTAGATCTTTTGCTTAAAGTTAAAATATTAAAACTGTTTTTTGTTGTTGTAGCTGTGATTTTTTGTGATTATTTGGCATAAAGCTAAAAATATAATTTTTAAAAAATATATTTTTATATATATTTTTAATTTCAATTTTTAATATATTTTTAAAGAATTATTAACTTCAATTCTCTCTGATAGTTAAACTCTGCAAAGTTGTTTTTTAATTTCAAAGTTTAGACAAAATGGGTTTAAAGAGGAAAATTTAAACTATTTTGAAAACAATGAAGTATGTTTGGTTTTTGAAATACTTTATATTGTTCAATACCAAACAAATTTGGATATAAAGAAGAATGCACTCTTGAACAATTTAAAATCTCTCTTCAGATTTTTAGTCACAGATTCCATTAACCAACATGCCACTAATGCTCTTCCTGTTTTATTTTACTTGGTTAATCATCACCCATCAAATGTTAATGAAGTTTGAGATTTTCTCCTAATGACATCGTTAAAATGCCACCGAAATGGAAATAAAATTGAAAACTGAAATATAAAGTCAGGCAAGTGATGAAAATATATTTTCACACAAATTCAATACATTACAAAAAAAAAATGTTGACATATAAAGTTATACCAACTAACACTGATATCCATTGACATTAGTTTTAATCACTTTATCAAGAAGAGAAGAGCGGAAAAACTTACAGTTTCACGTGAAATATTGAGACATTATATTTACGAGTGCAATCAAATGGAAATGACAACAACATCATCATCGTCAATGACGACAACACAAGTAATAACATCAACATAAATATATCCAAAATACTAAGCAACGCACATCAAAGTGAGAGATACATTTAGGTACAACAAGCATCAATTTGGCCACCCGCTGTTGACTGCGATGCGGGACACGCAGTGCGTTGTGACCCTTTCCTTATATTTTTGTCTTTTTTTTTGTACTTTTTTCCCAATTTATTTATTTATACGCATATTAATGAATATGCCATAAACACCAACAACAACAACAACAACTACAACAACAGCAACGAAAATATACGTATTACAAGAACAAGCAGATTTCCTGTTGCCAACAACTTAACAACTCAAGAGTGAGGCTAACAATGTTGCCCCGACAACATTTCTGGCTGGCATCTCTCAAGATATGAATGCGCACATGTTAACGAAATCTTGAGATCTTGTCATCGATGTTGTTAATTATGTGCTTTTGTGGCGCACACATTTCACAACCACAATCAGTGTGTGTGTGTGTGTGTGCGTGAGAAATTTTTGGTTAAGAAAAAGTGAAAGAAACTACCCAATAGGCAATTAAGCCAGCGCTCTTCAAACGAAGGCCTGCATTTACTGCTACTTTTGAAGACCAAACACATCCTTTCCTCGCTGCTCTTATGAGCCTTTCTTGAAGGCCTTCTTTTTCTGCACAAAAGGCAGCACAACAAACTTTTTTCCCTTCAAAGACTAAATTTTCATATACTTCAGGACAACTTTTTCGTTTAAAGTCAAAATATATATCAGTTTAAAAATATGACAGTAAAAAATATGAGTTTAAATAATGGCCCTTCTTACTGCTGTATTAAAGTTTATAGATTGAAATTAATCTGACATAAAAAACATAGGAGAGAAGATAAACTAATAGAATTTGTAAAAAAAGAAAAAGGTTAAAAAGAAAAAATATTTTGTCAATACTTTTTGTTGACTCCTTCTTTTAGCCATTCTTAAGAAGTGCTTCTATCAGGCCTCTTTTGAACTATTGAAGCGGAAGGCCTGCGAAATTTTCCCACTTCATATAAAAAAGAAAGTGTAATTGTATATGAGTGCGGCAGTACTACAAAATCTACAGGAAGGCCTTCTAGCAGCGCTGTCATTGTCTACTGGGTAACGTGTGCTTCTCTACAGTCGTCCAGGGCATGTCAATGTAGGTTTATTTTTTGTTGTTTTTTTATTTATTTTTTAAACGCAAATTTAAGAATTTTTTTTTGTAGAATATTTTTGCATGAACTTAGCTGCGGCATTTTTGATGTTTCTTAAACGAAGTGTGGACATCGATGTGGCTGTTCAGTATTTTTATAACCTTGTAAAAATTTTTTGTTTGATTTGCAAAAGAGAGTAATTTCTTTTCGTGTCAAGTTAGCACTGCCATTTCTTTTTTTCAAAAAATTGACAATTGTGCTGTCATGTGCTCTAGTTGTGCTAATATGTGCCGTAGAGAAATTTAAGCAAGAATTTTGTTTTTGGTATTTTTTCAAAATTAGCTAGTTGTACTGTGATGTGCTCAAATTGTGCTGGATTGTGCCATAAAGAGATTTCAATAAAACCATGATTTTATTTTGTACCCACTACATTAGACTGTTGTAGTACAATGTGCTCAAACTTTACTAAAATGTGCCGAAGAAAAAATAAAAAAATGTTATATTTGAAAATCAAATTTTTTTTATATATGTTGATTTTAATTTTTTATATTTTTTGGTATATATCTTTTGATAGGATTTGATTTTACTTTTTTTCTTAAGCTAATAAGTGTTATACAAATATTTTTACCCCAATTTTGTGGTCATTAACTACGTAAACCCTTAATTTTGCGAGTTAATTGAAAAAATTTGTAACAAAATAATGCTTAAAATATGTCATATTTTGACACTCTTCAGATTGTCACATGTCTCTAGCTTAAATATGTCTCATCAGCTACTTGAAACAGGTACCAACTTCTTCTGCCGACAGCTTAAATATCACGATCATTGAATATATTTTCATCAGCTAATAAATTTAAATGAAACCAGCTGATGTCACAGCTAATTAACAATTTTGTGATAAATAACATTAAAAAAAAATTAGTCACAACCCCTAACTAAGAACAGTGACAGTTTGTATGAAGGAACAAGTCGAGATACATGCAATGCGTTGCCCTCCGTGACTTGTTGTTCTACGAAATTGGAGCTCAACGCATGCTGTTAATTTATATAGACACATACATAAATATATATTTTTATGTTGCTGCGACTAAATCATGTGTGAAGTGACAAAATGACACAACAACAATTTGAACACAAAAATAACCAAAAAAAAAACAACTCAACAACATGAAATCAACCCAAAAACAACCTCCTCGATGACATCGCTGATTATACTGGAAAATGATTTCAACATTTTATGAGCACCCAAATTCATAAACAAAACCCAAAGAAAACATGAAAAAAACAACAACTTTGTTTTTGACACATCATCTTTATCTGTCTTACTACACTATAATATGTACATTTATGGCATAAAGTTGGTGAACTGAGGAATAAAGTCATAAATGAATATAGCTGGCAATATTGTTGTTGCTGATATTTATGGCTTCCTGCAGTCAGTTGTTCATATAATGCTTGAGTTTGACACTCAATTGCATTGCAATGCAGCGACAAGCTGACATTTTTAGGTGACACGCTGTCAACGTTGTCCCAACGGGGCCTGACAATGTACAGCAGCAACAGCAGCAGCAGCAACAGCAGCAGGAACAACTAATGTGCTCTAGTAACGCCTTGCTTGTCCATTGCTATGTTTGTTGTGTACGTCTGTCATTCAATGGCTCGTTTGTCTTATTCGAAATAACTCGGAGTTGTAAGTGTGACATTGTGGAGAATATTATAGCAAGATTTTTTAAGGGTTCTATTGAGTTTTCTTAATTGATGGTAATTCGATTTTATTTTAAATTAAAATTTCTCTTGGGTGTGAACTATATAGAAGTGATTTAAGCAAAGGTAACATGACTTTTTCCAACATTAACCGGAAGTAAGACTTAATCCGTGACTGAAAGATTTCTCTGGAATTTTTAGTTCAATATTTTTTTTAAAGTTTCATAAATTCTCTATTCTTATTACATAACAACAATTTTGGCCAATTTAAAATGCGTTGTTAACATTCTATCAGCCCAAAATGTTTTTACCTCAAAGCATATGTTGGATGTTCTTGAAAAAATCTTGCAATGCACTGTAACGAAGATGCAACGGCGTTGCATAAAATTATAACTCGCTATTTTCAGGCTCTACGATGAAAATGATGGTATTTTTGAAAAAAAATTTGATCTTTTGAAAAAAATATGACTTCATGAAACTTTAGAGGGAGCCTCCAAAAGAACAAAAATACTAAAAGATATGCAACGACTTTGTATGATATTATTTCTCTATGACTTGATGACTCCTATTCATCATATGAATGACTCCTATCCCAACGTAAGGTTGAGTTAATAATAGTTGATCCCTAATTTTGTTCCAGAAAGAGTTCACAAAACTACACTTAGAAAAATATCAACTGTAATATTAACAGTCGGCCACTGTTATGTATTTAAAAACACTGTTCGATGGAATGATTTGCGTTTAAGATAACAATTTTCTTTGTTGAATGAACGTTTCAAAGTATTTTTGTGCTGTTAAAATCATCTGTTGAAATATTTTTGTACTTATCTTGAATTGTGAATTTTTTCTAAGCAATAGTTTTTATATGTGTTTTGCTATATTTATATTATCGTTGCCAGTAGCTCAGTGGATGTGCACTAGACTGTCATGCGGGAGACGTGGGTTCGAACCCTAGCTGTGTAAGTATCAAAAATTGTAATTTAATAATTGAAATAATAATTATTCTGTTTCATTAATTGTTTGGTCAAAAATAAAATTCAAAATAAAATGCTTACAATCTTGCAAAAAAAAAAAATTGCAAAATTCAAAAAATTAAAAAAAAAAATATTTTAAATAAAAAAAAAACTTTTATTGGCCTTGCCGGATTTGAACCGTGGACACTCGAGTACTAGACGCACACGTTAGCACTATCGGCTATACATGAACTTTCAAACCAGTGATCAAATTTCAATAAATAAGTTTATATACGGGTTTCGTGTTCCATAAACCAACAGTCAACCGACTCACAGTGTGTCCAAATCGCGAAAAACTCCAAAATATAACATATTGCAATGGTATTATTAATTTAGTGTTTAAGCCTTTTTATTGTGTATATACAAGCTTGATTTATTGAGGATAGCATTATAGAATCATGAATTATTTTTGATTTTAAAAATTAACCCTTTAACGACCATAGTTGCTTTTAAGCTTTGTATTGACTTTGACCAAATATTTAATAAAACTAAAGTAAATTCAAAATCAAAATGTGAAGGTATGTAATTTTAGTTTAGCTTTTATTAAGAAAACATGGGATGTTAATAAATATTTATTATATAGTTTTTATTATTATAATTATTATCATTATTATTATTATTATCATTATTATTATCATTATTATTATTATTATTATTATTATTATTATTATTATTATTATTATTATTATTATTATTATTATTATTATTATTATTATTATTATTATTATTATTATTATTATTATTATTAATATTTTTTTTTGACGACCCTTGCTTTTTCCCTAAGCGTTAAAGTTTTCAAAACCAATGGAGGCGTGAAGCCAGTATTTATTATTGTTTATGAATCTCTCTTCAAATCTATTACTTGCTTTCTACTTCTTTTTGAATTGCGGTATAAATTGTCTTATCGTTTTTATCAGATTTTTTTTTCTTTACCATTAGGACACCTTGTGCTGTTTATTACATGTTCTTTTATAACCCTTAATTTTTCTCCGCAGCTTTGAGAAGTATTTTCTTTCAATATTTGAAAAAAGCCACTCTTGTTAAGAATATATTGTTTGAACAAGAACCTGCAAAAAAATGTTATTTCAATGAAAAAAGAAATGATTTCGGCGAGTTTTACAAACTTATTAAAAGTTTAAAGTATGCAAAAGGGGCAAAATGTGGCAACAAGTTTTTCGGAATTATTAAATGTGAATGTTAGCTGAATGGAACTTCATACAAATATTTGTTTTATCTCAGTTGAATACAAACTATAAGCTTACTTTTTCAGAAATGCAATTTTTTTTTTTGTTTTTTAAGCATGTATTTTACGCGACTTTTAAAAATTAGTCCCTTATTTTTTTTTAGTACAATCTTTTCGAATTTATTAAAGCCTATATGACACTGGCTAGTTTTAGTATTTTTCAGCGCTTAAATTGTAAGTAAAGCGCAGTACGATAAATGCTCACTACAATTTTCCGTTGATATGACTGCCTACGCTATATGTGCAATCAAGCAAATCAAGCGCTAGAATATACAAAAATTTTCTACTTTTTCAGCTTCTACCAGCTTAAAATCACGATAAAGTCATTGTGAATACCTTGTTACAGCAGAAAGAAGAACAAGATAAATATTTTGTGAAGCAGACATTCTGCATTTTTGCCGTTGTACATTTTAATGCTGTTTTTGCATTTCAATTGGTTGCATTTAAATGTTTTTAATTGAAATAAAAAACAATTGCGCTGCTCGAGCTCGTAATTATTTTTAAATAATTCGGACAAGTTGTAGATTTTTGACACAAAATAAATTATATTTTTGTCGCAACAGCTGTTGAATTTTTCACAAAATTTTCTACAGACATCCCATTCACACAAGACATTGCTGTCTCTTTTATCCCCTGCTTGTTTAAAGATCTGAAAACAAGCAAGTGTCATATAGGCTTAAGTACATACCTGATGCTTGATCCTACATTTTAGTTTTTTTAAATATTCACAGTAGTTTTTATTTTAAAGCTGTTTAAAAACACTGCAAGTTTTCTCTTATTGAGACTATTTGGAGCGCACACTTCGCGATCGCGTTAATAACTAACTCAGTACAGGGAGATGAAGTAAGTTAGAAGCAAAATAATAACGGTACTTTGTAGCCTCATTATTGTAGTTGAGAATAAGCCACAAACCAATGATCTGTTATGTTTTTGCATTTTTTACTTTTTATCACTCTCTCAGTATAGCGGACACACTGTGCGACTGTTGATTTGAAAGTTTGATTTGTTGGATGGTATTTAACAGTGAATTCTGTTATTTCAACCCATGATTTGTTTGATAAAACAGCATTTTTTCCCTAAGTGTATGCATTGTGTTATGGTACTGTAGTATTTGGTATTGTGTTAAGCACATGAACAGGCAAAAAAACCTTTTGAATCGGCATATCGGAGGCCTTATTCTAATACGACGTAAGAAAAAATTATCGTGTGTTAAGGGGTTAAAAAAAGATTTGTATGATATGTGTGACGTTCATAATATATTATTTAAAGCTTTTTGCCTCCTTTCTTTTCATAGAAAAATTCAAAATTAAATACGGATATGTATGTATGTAGTTTTGATCAAAGCATAGTTAAAAATCTTCGACAAGTCAATAGTGTACTGTATATATGACGATATCGATATTTTATAAAATTTAAACAACGTCAAATACTAAAACTTAGTTTAAATAACACATTGATTTAATGTTTAAGCCACGTCAAATACTAGAACTAAGTTTTAGTCTCGCATGGGCTTAAAATTTAAATCACATCAAATATTTAAATTAAGTTTTAGTCTCGCATGGGTTTACAATTTCAACTTTAAATTCCTATCGGTGCAGTTTTTAAATTTTGTAAACATTAAAGTACACAATTACCACATGCAAAAAAATTTTATTCTGTGGCTCAGTTGGTGAAGCGGTTGTTGATTTGATTCGTTGAATCGAGTAACACTGGTTCGATCCTCAGCCAGACCATTTTCCTTTTTTAATTTGTATATTATCATAATCTTTTATTATTAATTATTTAATGTACAAATTACATTACAGTTGTAATACACACAGTTTTCTTTCGTATACACGGAGAGAAAAAATGGCCTAAAAATCAAGCTCAAAGTTTTCGTAACTGAAATCAACTCAATTGAGCTTAAAACCATCTCAAAAAATGATATCTTGTTCACAGTTTATGCCAGAGATTGTGCTTGAAAAGTTTTTTTGATAAATACGTCAATTTGTGCTTAATAAGTGTCATCTTGAGCTTGATCATAAAAATAAATATTTGTTGTTGTTGTTTTTTTTTTGCATAAAAAAAAAAATGAGCAACCGCACTATAAAATTCTCAGTGGGTTTTTTGTTGCTGTTTTTATTAAAGTGCATAAAAGTGCAGAACATTAATTACAAAATTATATTTTCCTGTCCGAGTTTGGACAATGAAAATATAGTTTTAAATTTGCGTCTGGTCATCGTTTGTTTTTTTTTTTCGATTCCTTTAATGCCTGAGCCCCTTAGATTTTGTTCTCTTTTGCCTTGTATGATTAAAATTCATAAAATGTCACATCGCAAAATTTCTTAGATTAGACATATAAGAGCATGTTTAATTGTTTTATTCACAATTTATAAATAACATGCATTAGACACAAATGAGCATGTTTTTTTATAATCAATACCAATATTTCATAAATTGGGCCCAAGTGAGGATATTAGTTTTTTTGTTGTTTTGTGTTCAGCTCAAATTTCTCTCCGTGTAGCAGTCTAATTTTTTGGCACATCCTAGGCTCGAACCGGGGACTGCAACAACCATCGCTTTAGGGCCACGAGTTCTAACCTCGGGCTAATATGTTGCTTGCTAGAACATGAACAAAATGTAAACATAGTAAAAAATACAGCTTTAACTACCTTTTAGCTATTTTGTATTCAATTTAAAGCCTAAGGTACTAAAATTAAAATTTTATTCGCAATTTATTACATTTAAGTATAGCTTTGAATAAAAAAGTTTCTTACTTACTTACTTACTTACTTAGATGGCGCTTACAACCGTTGGTCGGTTTTGGCCTGGTCTAAGAATTTGCGCCAGCCTCTTTTGTCGTGCGCTTGCTGGCGCCAGTTGGAAACTCCAAGCGTCGTCATGTTATCCAATGCCTGGTCTTTCCAACGGAGATGCGGTCTTCCTCGTCTTCGTTGGCCACCGCTGGGTACCGAATCCAATATTTTTTTCGCTGGAGCTTCGTCGTTCATTCTCTCGACATGACCTAGCCAGCGAAGCCGCTCTATTTTAATACGCTTGACTATATCGATCATACAACTCGTGGTTCCATCGTATTCGGTACTCGCCATTGACGCAGATTGGACCATATTTCTTGCGAAGGATTTTTCTCTCGAACGCTCCCAAAGTCCTTTCATCAGAGCTGCTCAACGTCCAGGTTTGTGATGCGTATAGTAGGACGGGCATGATTATTGACTTATAGAGCGTCAGTTTTGTTCGTCGAGAGAGAGCTCTGCTTCTCAATTGCCTACTGAGCCCAAAGTAACACCTGTTGGCAAGAGTTATCTTTCGTTTAATCTCAATACTGATATCGTTGGAGGAGTTAATACTGGATCCCAGGTAAACAAAGTCCTTCACTACCTCAAAGGAGGTGTTGTCAACAGTGACGTGGTTTCCAAGACGCTGGGACTGTTTGTTTGTTGACACGAGATACTTCGTTTTATCTGCGTTCACTGCAAGAATGATGTCAATATCATCTGCATACGCCAGCAGCATAACGCTCTTATAGAAAATTGTCTCTGGTCAGCAGCTCGGATGATTTTCTCCATTACTATATTAAAGAAGTCGCACGATAAGGAATCACCTTGTCTGAAACCTCGCTTTGTATCGAACGGAAGGGAGAGGTTCTTCCCGATTTTCACTGCGCTGCTGGTGTTGTACAGTGTCATCCTGCAAAGACGTGTTAGCTTCGCAGTAATACCAAATTCAGACTTGATGGAATATAGGTGACTCCTTATTGGACTGTCGAAGGCGGCTTTGAAATCGACAAAGAGATGGTGCGTGTCGATTCGTTTTTCGAGGGTCTTTTCCAAGATTTGTCGGAGCGTGAAGATCTGGTCAATGGTGGACTTTCCAGGTCTGAAGCCACACTGATAACATCCATGTCCTTCTCTGCAGTGGCGTCGCGACACTCCTGGTCGTGCTACTGGTTTCGGCGAGGGCGGTGGTAGCCTATCACCTCTTCGGCAACCGTACGCATAGAGTGGGATATGTGCGTCCACTGTCCGCATATATCGTCGATCGAAGGAGTGCTTTCTTGAAGCAGGAGTGAGAGTCGAGTAGCGAAGGCTTCCGTCCGTTTTGACTGCAGCTTGTCGACGTCTAGCTTTCTTTGAGTAGGATTGCGAGGATTCTTAGCTGCGCACAGACGTGTGCGGATCTTGGCTGCGACAAGATACTGATCCGAGTCTATGTTAGCACCACGGATCGTGCGTACGTCTTGTACACTGGAAGAGTGCCTTCCGTCAATCAAAACGTGATCAATTTGGTTGCATGTTTTTTGATCAGGGGACAGCCAAGTGCCCTTATGAATATTGAGATGCTTGAATCTAGTGCTACTAACGACCATGTTTCGTGCTGCGGCGAAGTCAATCAACCTCATTCCGTTATCGGATGTGTTGTCGTGGAGGCTGAACTTTCCGACTATTGGACCAAATATGTTTTCCTTACCCACCTTGGCGTTGAAGTCACCAAGCACGATTTTTATGTCATGACGGGGACAGCGCTCGTATGCGTCTTCAAGGCGCTCGTAAAAACTCTGTTTGGTCTCGTCATCTTTTTCTTCTGTCGGAGCGTGCGCACATATTAGGCTTATGTTATAAAATTTTGCCTTGAAGCGGATTATGGCAAGTCGTTCGTTTACTGGAGTGAATCGCAGGACATGATGCCGTATTCTCTTGCCAACTACAAATCCGCATCCAAACTCTTGCTTCTCCGCATGGCCGCTGCAGTAGATATCACAGGATGCTTGCCGTAAGCAACCCTATCCCTTCCATCGCATTTCTTGGATTGCAGTGATATCAGAATTATATCTTTCCAAGATATCAATCAGTTGGATAGAGGCACCATCCCAATTTAGGGTTCGGACATTCCAGGTGCATATCCGTAAATCATTATCAGTTTTTCGTTTGCGGTTGTCGTCATCAGATTTGGGGATCATTCTTTTATTTATTCTTAAACTTTTAATTGAAATGGTTTTATTACATGGTGGGCTTCAAACCCAACGCACAACCTTTGCTTGATGGCCAAAGGAAGCCCGCCGCTCAGATTCGCCACCAAAGTTAATCGGGAGATAATTCTTTGACGTTTCCAGGAGACACCACGCGGAGGTTTGAGTCGACTTGAGACGATTTCGACATGGATAATACTGGCCTCGCCAAGTTGAGGCAGTCAGACACGTTGCCATGTGAAGATCGCCCCCTTATCACCCTTATAAAAAAGTTTCTAGTATTTTGAAAAGAATTAGTTCTAACAAAAAAGTATTAAAAATGCATGTTTTAAAAATATAACATTCGTTGATTCAAACTACAAACGTCGTTAGGTAACCATAACGTTAATTTTTTGGGAATGCCGCTACTGGAGTACTTCGAATCATGCGCTGTGATCTTCCTCTAGCTTGATGCTTGATATCGGCTACTGTGCCGGCGGTTGTGTGTCGACCATCATTGTTCTCTAGATGTCTTTGTCCAACGAGTCAGCTCTGTAAGTAAGAATGGCAACGATTTATCATTTCATAACATTTATCAATTATTTTCATTACATTTACAATTTAATTATATCGTCATTTTATGTTGAGTTAATCTATTATTAATCGAGTAATGGTAAAAATAATTGCAAAGTAATAAAAAAATAGAGTAACTTCGGGTATTGTGATATGGTCGGGTAATGTGATATACCTACATATTATGTTAATTACACAATTTTCGACAAGAACAAACATGTGAACGAAATGGCAACAGAAAAAGACACGTGCTGTAGATTAATGCGCGCTCTCATTCTCTGTGTTCGCTCTAATTGTTTTGAAATTTTTTTATGGGTGTAGTCGATATTTTTTTTTTTTTTTAGTGCGTTTTGCGAGTGAATTACAAACAAAAGAGCAGAATTGTAAGCTGAAATAGATAAATTTGTTGTTGTTGTTGGAATTAAGTTAGCCACAAATGAGGTGAGATTTTGGTTTTCTACAGCATATTTTTACAAAATGAATCTTATTATTTTGAAACCTGAATACGGCTATTGTGATATAGTCAAAGTTTGACATTGTGATATACCATCTATTCATAGCATATCTATTCATTTTATTCTTTGTGTAATTTTTTAATAATGTTTTTACATGCTAATTTGTATTTGTTGATTTTGTTTATATTTTTTGTTTTTTTTTTATGTAAATTCTACTGAAATCATAAAATTGTATCATTAACAACATTAAAAAACAACACTAAAACAACATTTTTTTTCTTTTCAATAACATGGTTTTTTCTTAATTTTGGTTGAAAAATCAATAGATACTGCTGTTGAACACTATTCAGGAAATGTGATATTGGTTTATATAGTATATCACATTCTCCGAACGTGGTATATCACTTTACCTGCCAATTTCGTAACATGATTTGTTTTCATTGTATTGAAAAAGCTGAAATAAAAAATATCCTGTGTAATGTATTATAAGCAGAGTTCTGAAAGTTTCTAGTAATTATAAATTTAAAAATACCTATATCGCATTACCGCATTACCGGTGGTGACCGTGGAGTGCAGGTTAAGTGTGTGGCTTAGCACGCTCGGAGCCCGTGTTCAATCCCCAGTCGCAGCGAAAAGTTTTTTCAATAAAAAAATTTTTCTGATCGGTCACCACCTCTCTGCAGACAATGGCAAACCTCAGAGAGTAAATAATGCCATGTAAAGCTTCTTCAGAACATAAACTTTAGCCGTTCGGAGTCGGCATAAAACATGTAGGTCCAGTTCTCGGTTAATTGTGTGCAAACATTTAATAACACACACAACACAATTGATCATAAGAAGCTTGGTCAAAGTCCTCTCAAGGGCTGAAATGGCCAATTTCTTTTTTTTTTTTTTTTATATCGCATTACCCTAAGTTA
Organism: Tetanocera ferruginea; assembly: GCA_958299015.1. Classification (NCBI taxonomy): domain Eukaryota; kingdom Metazoa; phylum Arthropoda; class Insecta; order Diptera; family Sciomyzidae; genus Tetanocera; species Tetanocera ferruginea. Next base: position 10,565,795 of record OY282641.1, on the reverse strand, counting down.
CTCTAAATCATGAAATAAAAAATAAATTAAAAAATAAAAATATTTGTTATAATTTCAAGTATTATACATTTTGTAGTTATCAAAATAGCAAACAATCACAAAATTGGTCGTTTTATGTTTAGCTTTCACACATAGTTAATGTCATCGGACTTGTGTTATGGTCTGAAACCTCCAATACGGTTGTTGCATAAGCTAAGTATGCTGTAGAAACGAAAGTTTTTAGCCATATAATTCTGCACGCCAAATTTTTGGGTGCACAAAAAGCAACAACTCTTCTGGTTGAGAAATACAGACATTAATTTCTGCAATTATGCAGAACGTTTTGTTTTATTAAAGGCCAACTCTAAGGAAAATTAAAAGACATTTATTATGTAAAAATAATTTTGCGCATCATCACTATTCAAGTTAAAAGCACCATTTCAATAAGTAAATTAATCGATTATTTGCCAATAATTGCAATTAATTGTATGTAACTGTACTACGCGGTGTAGATATGCGATGACTGGTGGTCGCCGTGTACTTACATGTATATCTCGTACCATCAACCCAGACTGCATACCAAGCTCACTACCAGCGAATACCAGTTCTATAAAGGAGCTACCGACTGCACTGCTTAAAGTGTGCTACTTTCAGGCGTTGTGAAGCACCTCGTCTTATGATGCGAACACCTCGAGAAGTATGAAACCCCTTTAGTTGGCACTATCACTGCCCCATTCTACAGCCCAAGCAGTAAAGTCGCCTGCTATAAGAACTGGTTTAGTCCTTCGTACGTCTTCAACTATAGCACCTATGGTCTCTTCAAACTCTGCAATGGACAAATGTGGAGCAAGATAGGTCCGTTTGCTTGTGCACCAGGGATGATATTTTGTGTGGAATAGTACTTTTTTGAGTACTATTGACTATACAAAAGTACCCGAGTGCCTTCTTGCTGAAAAAAGTACTCTGGTATGTTAAAGAATTTTGCTTGAAATTTTGTCAAGAGTAAAAAAAAATCATTTTTGAAAATGAAGTCATAAACTTGTTGCCAAAATTTTCGCCCAGCCACGTATTATTTGCCGTTGATTTTAGAAATGTTCCCAGAACAAGAACTTTTAAAAAAAGTCAAACATTTTTATTAAAATTCGCAATATCTTTGGTTAGGCGGCAAAGATTTTAAATTTTTTGGATCAGATAGTAAGATCTAACATTGGGAGATAAGGGGGCGATCTTCACATGGCAACGTGTCTGACTGCCTCAACTTGGCGAGGCCAGCATTATCCATGTCGAAATCGTCTCAAGTCGACTCAAACCTCCGCGTGGTGTCTCCTGGAAACGTCAAAAAACTATCATACCGATATACTTTGGCGGCGAATCTGAGCGGCGGGCTTCCTTTGGTCATCAAGCAAAGGTTGTGCGTTGGGTTTGAAGCCCACCATGTAATAAAAATATTTCAATGAAAAGTTTAAGAATGAATAAAAGAATGATCCCCAAATCTGATGACGACTACCGCAAACGAAAAACTGATAATGATTTACGGATATGCACCTGGAATGTCCGAACCCTAAATTGGGATGGTGCCTCTATCCAACTGATTGATATCTTGGAAAGATATAATGCTGATATCACTGCAATCCAAGAAATGCGATGGAAGGGACAGGGTTGCTTACGACAAACATCCTGTGATATCTACTACAGCGGCCATGCGGAGAAGCACGAGTTTGGATGCGGATTTGTAGTTGGCAAGAGAATACGGCATCATGTCCTGCGATTCACTCCTGTGAACGAACGACTTGCCATAATTCGCTTCAAGGCAAAATTTTTTAACATAAGCCTAATATGTGCGCACGCTCCGACAGAAGAAAAAGATGACGAGACCAAAGAAAGTTTTTACGAGCGCCTTGAAGACGCATACGAGCGCTGCCCCCGTCATGACATAAAAATCGTGCTTGGTGACTTCAACGCCAAGGTGGGTAAGGAAAACATATTTGGTCCAACAGTCGGAAAGTTCAGCCTCCACGACAACACATCCGATAACGAAATGAGGTTGATTGACTTCGCCGCAGCACGAAACATGGTCGTTAGTAGCACTAGATTCAAGCATCTCAATATTCATTAGGCCAGCTGGTTGTCCCCTGATCAAAAAACATGCAACCAAATTGATCACGTTTTGATTGACGGAAGGCACTCTTCCAGTGTACTAGACGTACGCACGATCCGTGGTGCTAACATAGACTCGGATCATTATCTTGTCGCAGTCAAAATCCGCACACGTCTGTGCGCAGCTAAGAATGCTCGCAATCCTACACAAAGAAAGCTAGACGTCGACAAGCTGCAGTCAAAACGGACGGCCGAAGCCTTCGCTACTCGACTCTCACTCCTGCTTCAAGAAAGCACTCCTCCGATCGACGATATATGCGGACAGTGGACGCACATATCCCACTCTATGCGTACGGCTGCCGAAGAGGTGATAGGCTACCACCGCCCTCGCCGAAACCAGTGGCACGACCAGGAGTGTCGCGACGCCACTGCAGAGAAGGACGCCGCCTACAAAGCCACCCTGCAGTCGGTTGTGACGCGTGCTGTTAAGGAGCGATACCGAGAGAAGAGGAGGGAAGAGAGACGCATTTTCAGGCGAAAAAAATGTGAGGCGGAAATGCGTGAGTGCGAGAAAATTGAGATGCATGGCGAGAGGAATGAGACTCGAAAATTTTTCGAAAAAATAAGACGCCTGGCCGATGGTTTTAAGACCGGATCCTCTTCCTGCAAGGACGAATATGGGAATCTAGTGACAGAGTACACTGATGCTATGGAGGGAGCACTTCTCTAGACTTTTAAATGGCGACGCTGTCAACAATCCCGCCAGTGGAGATGATATCCCGGAAACCCCAATTATGGATGACAGCGTTGAAGTTCCGCTGCCCGACTATAATTAGGTCTTAACAGCTATAGCTCGGCTTAAAAACAACAAAGCCGCAGGAGCCGATGACCTACCGGCTGAGCTGTTTAAGACCGGTGGCGAAGCTCTGTTTAAATGCATTCACAGACTTCTATGCAGAATATGGTCGGAAGAATGCATTCCAGATGATTGGAACCTCAGTGTGCTCTGCCCAATCCACAAAAAAGGCGATCCCACCATTTGCGCCAACTACCGTGGGATTAGCCTTCTAAATATCGCATATAAGGTCCTGTCGAGCGTATTGTGTGAAAGACTGAAGCCCATCGTCAAGCAACTGATTGGACCTTATCAGTGTGGCTTCAGACCTGGAAAGCCCACCATTGATCAGATCTTCACGCTCCGACAAATCTTGGAAAAGACCCTCGAAAAACAAATCGACACGCACCATCTCTTTGTCGATTTCAAAGCCGCCTTCGACAGTCCAATAAGGAGTCACCTATATGCCATCATGTCTGAATTTGGTATTCCTGCAAAGCTAATACGTCTTTGCAGGATGACACTGAACAACACCAGTAGTGCAGTGAAAATCGGGAAGGACCTCTCGCTTCCTTTCGATACCAAGCGAGGTTTCAGACAAGGTGATTCCTTATCGTGCGACTTTTTTAATATAGTCATGGAGAAGATCATCTGAGCTGCTGACCTAAGACGCAGCGGCACAATTTTCTATAAGAGTGTTATGCTGCTGGCGTATGCTGATGATATTTACATCATTGGCAAAAATACGCGCGAAGTCCGTGCAGCATTCTCCAGGCTAGAAAAAGAGTCGAGCCGAATGGGTTTTGCAGTGATCGCAGATAAAACGAAGTATCTTGTGTCAACAAACAAACAGTCCCAGCGTCTTGGAAACCACGTCACTGTTGACAATACCTCCTTTGAGGTAGTGAAGGACTTTGTTTACCTGGGATCCAGTATAAACTCCTCCAACGATATCAGTATTGAGATTAAACGAAGGATAACTCTTGCCAACAGGTGTTACTTTGGGCTCAGTAGGCAATTAAGAAGCAGAGCTCTCTCTCGACGAACAAACCTGACGCTCTATAAGTCAATAATCATGCCCGTCCTACTATACGCATCACAAACCTGGACGTTGAGCAGCTCTGATGAAAGGACTTTGGGAGCGTTCGAGAGAAAAATCCTTCGCAAGATCTATGGTCCAATCCGCGTCAATGGCAAGTACCGAATACGATGGAACCACGAACTGTATGAGCTATATGCCGACATCGATATAGTCAAGCGTATTAAAATAGAGCGGCTTCGCTGGCTAGGTCATGTCGAGAGAATGAACGACGAAGCTCCAGCGAAAAAGATATTGAATTCGGTACCCAGCGGTGGCCAACGCAGACGAGGAAGACCGCATTTCCGTTGGAAAGACCAGGCATTGGATAACCTGACAACGCTTGGAGTTTCCAACTGGCGCCAGCAAGCGCACGACAAAAGAGGCTGGCGCAAATTCTTAGACCAGGCCAAAACCGACCAACGGTTGTAAGCGCCATCTAAGTAAGTAAGTATAGTAAGATCAACTATTCAGTACTACTATTTCCAACCATTTGTTTATTTGTAACTGCTACACCAGCTTATATTTTTACGAAAACATGGTTGGTGGTGGCGATGACAACTTTTTTTTCCCCCATAGAGGTGGAGACACCCTAATATACATATTTAACGGTTTCTAAAAGAAAGCATGATTATTTATTGTTCCTTTATGTGATAAATATAATGAAATTTTAAAAAGTACCCGAAACAATGAAAAAGTACTATTTGCCTTTGTAAAGAAGTACTCTCGAAAATGATCCGATATCATCACTGTTGTGCACTAAAATATTTATCGAATGGATCGACCATACGACCACAAGAGCATATCATAGCTTTCCTGGCTTCAGACAAGACTAAACTCTTGCGTTTTTGCAGTCGTACGGTTCATTAGGCTGTCTAGATCGGTACTGAGATCTCTGATCGTTTGCGATCACAGGTTTGCGCCACGTGACTATTGTTTATATGAATTTTGTATTGGAGGTACCATGCTCCATTATCAACAAACTTATTTTTACCAAATTAAAGATGGGGACATTCATAAAGTGCAAAAAAATTCTATTCCGTTCTTCGGTGACTTTATTCAGAAAATCTTAATCTATGAAAACATTCCGACACAATTTCTCATTTTAAACAAAGAAAAGCAAGTATGTATTTAAAGCACAAGATTAAGAAAGGCTTCAACTGCTTACTTAGTTATTTTTTTTTTTTGCTTAGAACGTTTAAAGTCTTACTCATTTAATATCATCTAATGTGCACCCAAATTCTTTTCTACTTAATATTAAATTCAAAAGAGAAAAAAAAAAGAAATTGAAAATTAAAAACCCATTAAAAGAAATACGATTCGATAAATTTGAAAGTCCGCAAGCATGCCGCTTGCTAACACTATTAGTACTTCTTCTGCCGCGCTGTCCGAAACGATTATGATAAATTATGTTTACCATGGTTTCATTTATAATACGATATATTTTCAAATATTATTTTGCTGTTTGCTATGGCATTTATAAATATTAATAAACAATTTTTAAGCTTAATTTTTCATGGTGATTAATTACTTAATGAGGGGCCTTAAAGAGCCAGAGCCGTCGAAAAACTAATGACTGCCATAGATGATTGCGCGTATATAGCAATTTATATGAAGTGAAGGGAGGGGAATAGGAAAAAATTGGGTTTCTATTTTTTTTTTTTTTTTTTTGTAATGACATTTCTAGGCGCTTAAATTGATTTCTGTGTGATTTTGTATTTCTATGAAATGATGGCATGATTACATGATTGATTGATTGACTAATTGAGTGTTTTGGTTGCTGCTTTGGTTCTTGGGTTGTGTTCAACGATTTGTTGATTGTTTTGCTGGTAAGTTTTTATCAAATAATTGTAGGCAAAAGCAGACTAATTTAACTGTTGGACAGACAGCGTGTGATTAATTATAATAGAGGACAGCATTTTGCGGCTGATTTAGAAAATTATGGTGGAATTTAAATCATGACAAGTGGTATAATTTGGTAACGAGGAGTGGACAGAAGGGGAGATATAATTTTCTGTTAGTTATAATGATGAAATTGTGCTGTAATAGAAAATTAGAGATTATATCGATATGTATAAAGTACAAGTTGTTAACTCGAGAAGCTAAAATTTAAAGTGAGACTTTTTAAGATTTAAGATTTTATTTTCCAAAAGAAACAAAAAAGTAAATCGGAGTACGCATTTTTGTACACAATTTCGGTTTTCAATTTAATTTTCATAACGAAAACAATACATTAAAATTCATCCCTAAATATTTCGTAATTTGAGTTACCAACTAATATGTTAGATGTATAGATATATAAAATTTTTTTGACATAATTTTATTGAGGCCAAATTTTTCTCTCAAGATTCTCAAGGCCTATTTTTCTCTCAAGTTTCTCAAGGCCTATTTAAAACTCAATTCAAAGAAATTGATTGAATTTAAAACTCGTTAACTTCTTATTTGTTACGCCCAGCAACTTAACGCTTACCTCATTTCTGATTGCTTTGCTGGCCTGCGTACGCTCGTCTTAGCTATAAATTTAAAATAAACAACTTTTTCAAAAAAAAATCAAACTACAAATAAATTAAATTAAGCAAACAGCATTCGTATCGATTGCAAATAGTCGCTTGAATAACCAATCGATAAACATTGTATTAAATGTCTTTCAATATCAATTTAGATTAATTTTAACTTCGATCTGAATCGCAATGTCAATAGTACCGTAACACAAACTAATGAATTATTACATTTGTATGTTGTTTGAATTTCGATTATAATATTTATTGGTTTTTCAAAATAAAAAAGTTAATTTAAAAAAAATTTATTTGATTTATTGCAGACGTAAATCGTAAATTTTAAAACTCAGAGCAGCCAATAGTATAAAAATCAATTCAAGTGTTATATCATCCAATGTTAAGAGGGAGAGGAGAGTAAAAACCAATAATATTTACAGCTTTACTCCCAACTATACTCGTTAAAGTGATTTTAAGTGTACCAATTGATCAAATATGGTCTGATTAACATTATTATTGCTATAAATATTATTCGTATGAAATATTGATTATATCCGCTCTTGAATAGCGGCTGTCGTATAAGCAGTCGTATGAAAAAATAAAACATTTTAAATTAATACAAATATTACAACAAAAACACATATATGACTTCTTTTTCAAAAACACAAAACAATTTTAAAAAAAGAATTGATAATGCTTTTTTTTATTAATCTATCTTAAATAGGTATTTGAAGTAAACATTTTTTTTCTAACATCTTTAAAAATGAGGTTTTGAAACTCCAAGATCCAAATGAAAAATTTATTTAAGAAACACTAATATAACAGGCCAGAAATAAATAAAATATTAAAAAAGGCATTTATTTAAAAAAAAAAAAAAACCATTATTTTATAAATTTAATCAATTTTTATACTCTCTAGAAACATCAAAATTCGATGCACATATATTGTATATATATTAGAGTGTATCGACTTGTATGGGAAAAATCTGACCCCCAATTCCGGTACCAAAATTCAATAGTACATGAAAAATCCTGTCGATTGGTATACTTTTTTTTTCATTTGAACTAATAGTGGCGTCCCCCGAAATGCATTTTTGTGCATTTTATATCAACTTTTGTACTGGAAATCCATTAATGGTTGATTTAAAAAGAAAATCAAGCTTATCAATTAATTCCTTTCATATAAAGACACAGATATGCAAATTTTTATCCCTGTTGACAAATGCTCTGACGAGATATAACAGTTCTTTTCAAAGTGAATCTACTTGTTATTTAATATTTGATATATGCTTTTATTTATTGTATGAAAGTATTTTTAAATTTTGTTGTTTTTTGTTTTTTTTTTTATTGCTTAATGCAAAAGTAACGTATTTATTTAAACCATTACAGTTAAGGAAATATTAACAACAATTTTTTAGATCCTGTAAAGGACTAAAAATGCCTTTTTGTTTCGAATTTCGGACTTTTTGAACGGCCCTCCAACATAGAAAACATTATTCGTTTTCTTCGTTTTACAGAAGCAGCAGCCACTGTCGTCTCTGTGACGAGCTTAATATGCTATAACTTGCTAAAAGTTCAAAATAATACTTTTATACAACAAATAAAAACATATCAAATATTAAATAACAAGTAGATTACGGTTGAAAAGAACTGTTCTATCTCGTCAGAGCATTTGTAAACAGGGATGAAAATTTGCAGTTCTGTGTTTTTAAATGAAAGGAATTAATTGATAAGCTTGATTTTCTTTTTAAATTAACCATTAATGGGTCTCCAGTACAAAAGTTGATAAAAAAAATGCACAAAAATGCATTTGAGGGGACGCCAAAATTGGTTCAAATAAAAAAAAGTACACCAATGAAAAGGATTTTTCATGTACTATTGAATTTTGGTACTGGAATTGGGGGTCAGATTTTCGATACACTCTAATATATATATACAGTGGCTCACAGCTTATTTGATACAGTGCCTGATTTACAATAAAAATCGGTGTAACTTCAAAACTAACAAATGTAAAGACAAAATTTGAATGTAGCTTAATGGGCGTGCATTTAACGAAAATGATGCACAAAACGGAATTCACAAAAATAAAACTCCTCGCCCCGCTAGAAAGGAAAACCAGTTACAGAGCAAATATTTATCTCTCAGCTTATTTGATACAGTCTCTTCTGTACGCTTATACCCTATAGTACCGAGCTGTTGATCAATGTTTTATTTTTCTCTACATTTACCGTTATTTTCGGTGTCAGTCACAGCAAAATTTTAGTTTGATCTCGTAAGTCTAAGTGTTGATTTAAGACTTTAAAATAATGGGTCGTCGCACCATAATTGAGCAGCTTTAGTTGGGTTTAAACCAATATTAATTTGGGCAATCGGTTCGGAAAATTGCTCAAAATGTTAATTGAAGTGAGTCTACAGTACAGCATATCATTCAACGCTTCTTGCGCGAGAATCGGGTGAAAGATAACGGTAGAAGTGCACCAAACAAAATTTTTAACGTTTCTGACGAGCGATATATTGTCCGGAAAAATAAGGCAAATCCGAAGTTGTCGGCCCCAAAATTGGTTACCGAGATACAGCACGAATTGGGTAAGTCGTGCAGTGCAGAAACCGTCCGCCGTATGCTTCGCGACTGTGACTTTCATGCTCAAGTAGCTTGAAAAAGTCTTACATAAGCAAGATAAATCAGCAAAGTCAACTTGTTTTTTCTAAGGAGCGTGTTTGCAAGACCTCTGACTTCTGGAACATCGTAATTTTTTCTGATGAATCCAAGTTCAACCTTTTTGGTTCCGACGGCATGTTCTACGTCTGGCGGAAACCAAACACAGAGCTAAACAAACAGAACCTCAAAGCTACTGTAAAGCATGGCAACAGTAGCATTATTGTTTAGGCCTGTATGTCTGCAGCCGGTGTAGGAAATTTAGAATTTATTGAAGGAATAATGGACAAAAATATGTACCTTGACATACTAAAGAATAATTTGCTGCAAAGTGCTGAGCCACTAGGTATACTCGAAAAATTCCGGTTTTATCAAGACAACGACCTGAAGCATAAGTCGGGAATCGTGTTGTCCTGGCTCATATGGAACTGTCCTCACTTGATGACACCACCTGACATGGACGTCATTGAAAATCTGTGGGGCTTATTGGAAGAAAATATTCGTAAAACAAAATCTCGAACAGAGAAGAATTGAAGAAGGCAGTACTGGAGGAATGGCAGAAAATTAAACCAGACATTACACGAAAGCTTGTCGATGCATGCCAAACCGGATCAAGCCCCTGTTAAGGCAAAAATGCACAACACAAAATACTAAAAGTAAAATAAAACCTATAGGGTACACGATTTCTGAGTTTAAATTGAACTGTATCAAATAAGCTGTGACTTAAAATTTTTCCTTTTTTTTTTTTGTTTTAGTTTTTCTGCTGTTAAGTTACCATTAGGAGGAATAAAAAAATTACTTGGTTAAACTACATACATTATCCTATAAACTGGCATTCAAATCTTTTCTTAATTCTCTTCAATTATTAAAATAAAAGCGCTTCAATTATAGAAAAGGTAGTGTATCAAATAAGCTGTGAGCCACTGTATATAAATATGGGCATTTCCACCAAAGTCAACCGAGACGAAAAAATTAAAAGTTCTTGATAACAATGTTTGATGTTTTATTCACATAAGGAAACATTCAAATTTAAGTAATTTAAATACATTTTACATTTATTCATATCTCATTGCGAAATATTCGGATTAACAGTAGGAGGTTAGGGTTTTGCCTCCTCTGTAGCTCGAAAACTTAGGGTGACCCGAAAATTCTGACTTCAGATTCGGATTCAGCGAACCCAAAATCTTAGGAAACCGTTGTGAAACTTCTTGGGATTTGCAAAAGCTTCAGTTTTGTTGTACAGTGTAGATGTTTATTATACTTACACAAAACCATACTCATGAAATTTTTTAAATTTTTTATTATTATGTTTCAATAAATATTTTTGTTGACTTATGCATAGTTTCTTTATTTCGGCAAATCCAGTGTCACTCACGTTTCAGTCATAACAGTAAACATAAGTTTTTCTCCATCAAAAATAAGAGCTTTTCACATAAAATTATATGGGTACAATAAGTCTTAGGCTCACTTTTATAAGTTCATGCAGAAAGTTTTATATATATATTTACACATTTCGAAAAAACTCTCTTTAAATGGTGTGTCACTCACGTTTTCGCACGATTCTAATTTTTCGAGTTCTTCCAACAAATTGCTTAAAATCTGCGAATTGTTTGAGTTAAGGCGGTCTCCTCATTCAAAACCCGTTTTTTTGACCCTTTTTAAAAAAATTCTTATTTGAAAACGCAAAGAATAATTGAAAACTTTTTTTATTTATTGTATTACAAAAGTTTCAAAGTAAATAAAAAAATTTTTTTGCTTCGATACGTGGGCTGTTCAAAAAGTAATGAGACTTCAAAGTTGGTGGTGAAAAAAAAAGGTGTCGTCACGGCGGCCACGATTCCGGGTCTCCGGAGCGTCTGAAATGAAAAAAAAAACGGGGTTGTAATCAGATGTAGTTCTTGAGTGAACCTCAAGCTTAATTTTGTGATGTTTTTTTGACAAAATGGCGGCCATTCAAAAAAAAAAATTCAATTTTGGGTTTTTTTTTTTTAGTTTAGTGTAAAAAAAAATAGTAAAAAATTTTTTAAAACTATGGTCGAGGTTCACCCAAGAATGGTGAATATTCTGCGTCGATTTGACTTTGTTTCATGAAAATCGGTTCAGTTGAACTGGAGATATCATGGCCGCCAGTTCGAAAAACGTGGTTTCGAGATAAACGCGTTTAAAGTTTGAAGTAAGTTTGAAGTAACGAAGACCTTGCTTCACAAAAAAGGCTGTATCTTCTAAAGTATTTCGAATTTCTAAAAATCCTTTTAGGGGCATATTCACAACTACCCAAGCTATAAATAAATGCAAAAAAAATCGCTCAATGAGAAGACCCCCTTAATATATGAAATAAAGTAATTTTTCATAACGAAATTGAGTAGAAATTTAAACTGCAGGAAAAAATTAAGTTTTCTCTCAGAATTTTAAGATTTTTTCATATACTGATTTTGATGTCACTCACGTTTCACGTCGATGTCACTTACGTTTCAATTCAAATTTAATTGTCCGTTTTTTGCATCGTGGTTAATCTGGTGAACTTTATTAAACATATTTTATAAAAAAAATTTTTTTTCTTAATATTAAGGACATTTTTATACATAAAAGAAAAAAAATGTGTATGGAAAGAATTATGTATAGCATAATATAGTTAAAAAAATAATTCATAATATAAAACAACACAAAAACTATTTCAGAAATATGTATATCATTTTACCAAAATTTATTCCGATTCTAATTCGCTTAATTCGTTCCTCCTTAAGCATAGTACTCTGTTCGGTTCACGTGAAATTCCACTCAAATCTTCATACAAAAAATGACAGCTGTGAAGCAACCGTGAACATTTCACAACTTTTTCGTCAAAGCTGTACTATGCTTCGCTGCGGAAAATCTAGTACTATATTCCGCAACATGTATCTAGCAACATTGTTTTCACGTCAATTTAATTGAACCGGCCATTTATTTTGTCGTGAAAAGTGACATTTGCCATTTCATTTAAGAAAAAAGTGCAAGCAAAAGAACAATGTTTCTAATTAAAATGATATTTTTGTACTATTGTTTAAGTCTTAATAATTATTTAAAATTAAAAAGTTGTTTGAAATTGTAAATACGTATGCGCCTTTGCTCGGTGTTGGCGGTCGCAAAACTTCGCAGCTTGCAGACTGCCATAAACTAATGACTTGTTCTGCTTCACAGCAAAGGACATGCATACTTCTATAAATATTTATTTTGTATTTATATAATCACAAATATGAAAAGTAACGAACTTAAACCATTTTCTGCTTTTCCTCTAATAAATTGCGGCTGTTTATTTACATCTTGTCGAAATTTGTAAGTTGATCATCAGCTGTTCGTTCGCAACAAAATATCTGTCAAAATTTTCACGCAACAAATAAATGGCTGTTGCCAGTGAAATTTCACGCAATCGAGCATAGTACTAGGCTTTACGCTCAATAAAAGCCAAAAACCACGCCAAATTTGACTATATGACTGGCCTATTAGCAATTCCGTCGAGGCCAACGACTTAAAGTAATGATTTAATTAGATCTTTTTAATCTTTGCTAAATTTTGTTTATTATATGAATTCGGATTTAACTAATTTTTCTCTATTTTTTTTTTTCATACGTTCTTTTAATTTTTTCTTGATGTTTTCGTCATCTTTTTTCATTTCTAATATAAAAATAAACAAAAAAAAAATTAAATGTCACTCACGTTTCACTTCTTCAAAAGTTTTTTTAATGAAAAATAGTTGCGTCTGCTTGATTTAAAAAAAATGCAAAATTAACTGATCTTATATTAAAAGTAAATCCGAGACATAAATTATGCCAGCCAATTATTTTCCAAGATAGTCCAACTTATCAATAAAAATTGTCACTCACGTTTCACTCTTGAATCACTTTTTTAAATTTTATTTTTCGATAGAAAATAAGTATTTTAAAAATTTTAATATTCACTTTTCAATATAAAATGTTTCAATTGTGAATATTGTTTAACGTTGCTTTGATATTTAAATCGTGAAATACCAAATTACAAAAAATAAAAAACCTACAATTTTTTAACTTGCTACAGTTTAAAAATACATTCAATAAAATCAGTTAAAATTTAAGGATACAATATGTTTTTATTAAAATTCTTTTACCGTAGGAAAACACAAAGAATATCTTTAACGTTCCATGTATTTTTATTGAACTTGAAGCATTTTTATTTTTTAAGGTTTTGGTTTAATTTTTCTGGATTTGCCGATTTGTATTTCATTATATAGCAGAAAAAAAGACAACTATGGTGTTCGAAAAAGTGTCACGTGTGAAATGTCACGTGCGACCATCTCTTTTATTGAATAAAAAAAAATATATAATTCCTTTATGTCTACAATGCTAGCCATTTTTAAGGAACATCAATGCACAACACTTAAAAAAAATTTACATAAAAACATTGCTTCCCATTTCGCTGAAATCCGCGTTTGCATTTTTTGCCACAAAAACCACTTCTGGTTTTGGTCACGTGCGACCACCTTGGTTTTTTGCTAATATCTTGAGAACTAAAAATGACCCAACAATTGACAATACCAATTATTAAAGGGCTAATTGAGAGCTATAAGGCTCGCCTTTTGTTTTTTTTTTTAAATTTGTTTTATTATGACATGTTTTTAAAAATAAAATAAAATAAAATGTTTCAATTGTGAATATTGTTTAACGTTGCTTTGATATTTAAATCGTGAAATACCAAATTACAAAAAATAAAAAACCTACAATTTTTTAACTTGCTACAGATTAAAAATACATTCAATAAAATCAGTTAAAATTTAAGGATATAATATGTTTTTATCAAATTTGTTTTACCGCAGGAAAACACAAAGAATATCTTTAACGTTCCATGTATTTTTATTGAACTTGAAGCATTTTTATTTTTTAAGGTTTTGGTTTAATTTTTCTGGATTTGCCGATTTGTATTTCATTATAGAGCAGAAAAAAAGACAACTATGGTGTTCGAAAAAAGTGTCACGTGTGAAATGTCACGTGCGACCATCTCTTTTATTGAATAAAAAAAAAAAATATAAATCCTTTATGTCTACAATGCTAGCCATTTTTAAGGAACATGAATGCACAACACTTAAAAAAAAAATTACATAAAAACATTGCTTCCCCTTTCGCTGAAATGCGCGTTTGAATTTATTGCCACGAAAACCACTTCTGTTTTTGGTCACGTGCGACCACCTTGGTTTTTTGCTAATATCTTGAGAACTAAAAATGACCCAACAATTGACAATACCAATTATTAAAGGGCTAATTGAGAGCTATAAGGCTCGCCTTTTGTTTTTTTTTTTTTAAATTTGTTTTATTATGACATTTTTTTCAATTGAAATGTGTACAACAGTCACGTTCGACACCATGGAAATGCCCATATGTATATCGCATATTCTTAATGACCGTAAGTATGTGACAATCAACGGCATGAGGTAATATAAATTGCAAAAATATTGCGCAGTTATATGGATCAATTCATTTGATTGATTGCCTCTCGAATGGCTCACAACTTGTTATCGATAATCCGATTTTAACAGCCTTTTTGACTATAAATTTTCATAGAATTAATTTCAAATCTCTTTGCATGCATTTAAATTTATGACCAACTTACAGTTAATATATGTATTTATGTTTGTATGAGTGTGAGAGTGTGTGTGTGTGGGTAGCGCTTTTAAAATAAAGACAAACGTAATGAATGCGAATTAAAGCAATAAAACTTGCTCAATAGCCAATGATTATTTATGTGATTGCAAAAATCCGTAAAACGATATCTTTTATTGACTGACTATGTTATACTATAACGGTTGAAGAAAGCTCAATATATATACAGATACCAATAAAAAGCTTAGTCTTAAGACTGTTAAGCAGAGCGCTAGTGATTTGGTGATTGCTCGAAATTTGTGTTTTTTTTTTTTTCAATTTTTTGTGATTTTTGTGCTTTTGTTTTTGTGTCTTAATCAAAAAGAAATCACGAACGCCTTTGAAAAATGTTCATATGTCGTATGTATTAAGGCAGCAACAGCGGCAACAGCAGCGGCAGCAGCAGTAATAAAATAAATTTAAAGCAAAATTTTTATAGCACCTCGACTAGGTGGTGGTCATAAAATATAAACTTGGGCATGTCATTCAAATATAAAAGTTAAAGAAAAAAAAAAAAAAAAAAAAATCGAAATTAGGTTTGACGAGCTGCTCGTTAAATTAATTCATTCTTTTTATTCGTACGCGTTTGTTGAATATTTTATAAGATGATGGCGTGGAAAACATTGTTTAAAAAAAAAAACAAAAACACTAAAACTGTTAATGATGACGACAGCAATAACGACAACAATGAACGGCAACAACGACAACAACAACATTGGCCATTATAATGAACGCTTTAAAGACCAGCATAAATTGATTTAATCGCTCTTGTTGCTGTTGTTTGATTTGACAATAGCAGCCACAGCAACAACAGCAACAACAACAACAACAACAACCACTATACTTGCCTAGTGCTTTTATTATGTTGCCCACTGTATCTCATAAATAAATTAATTGTGACAATTTCCAATTGATTTGATTTGTAGAAATTATCGCACCCGTCGTTTGTCGTTTGTCGATTGTCGCCTTCAATCGTTTGTGGTTTGGTTTTTTTTTTTTTTTTCTTACGATCGTGTTAAGTTTCATTAATTCAATCATTGATTTTAATCACAACAACACAAACGCCATCGACTATCAATTCGAAAGCAATTCTGTTCCCGCGCCATCATGCATGACATATTTCATTAAATGCATGACAACAATTTTGCTGCTTGTTCACTGATTGCTTGAAGCTGTTGTTGTTGCTGTTGCTGTTGTTGGTGTCATCATCACACTGTTTTTTAATAGCTAGTTTAACGAGCAAGTTTTTAATTCTTGCTTTTACTAAATATTTTCTTGCTCTTGGCTGGATTGGTTTTTATTTGGCCGCTTAGCAGATAACTGGCTCGTTGGTCTAGGGGTATGATTTCCGCTTAGGGTGCGGGAGGTCCCGGGTTCAAATCCCGGACGAGCCCAAGAATATACATTTTTTTTAACATTTATAAATTTTACTCTTTACATTTAGCAAAACAATTGATGCAAGGTATCGATATTAAAAGATAATTTAAATCTTGATCTTGATTGTTTACTTTTGTTTTAATTATAAATAATTTTTTGTTTCAAAACATAATACAATCTTTTATCAATGACAAATTCATTATTTTAAATATAAAACATCAAAATAAGATAATTTCTTTAAATAATTTTTTTTTTTTTTTTTGTTACAGAATTTTCGATGAAACTCGATTAACTATGTTAAGCTCGGTTTAAATAAGTTCGAATTTAGCAAAAACTGGACATTTTTTAGTCATTTGGTAATTCTAAGAAAATATTTAAACATTGGCTTGCACAAGCCATACCATGGAACAGAGGCGTTCCTAGGGTGGGGCGGGGGGTGCGGTCCGCCCCGGGTACCACCATTTTAGGGGTGACACCATTTCGATTTTTTTTTATTTCTCTCACAAACAGAAAAAGTGATAAAATACTTTACGGTAAAAAATGTAATTGCTGTTTCAAAATATAAAATTCTGCTTGCAAGTCTAAGCAATGAGGAGGAAACATTGCGGAAACGTTTCGAGCTGTAAAATCCGAAAACTTTTTGTAACACAACGCAAATGAGTCCATGTTAAGTGTTTAAAATTTGACAGCAGCTTACAACGAAATTTCAGAAAAGGATCTAGTTGTTGAAATTGCTTGCGAGTGGTCCTTTTTGGAAACTTCGCCAAATATTTCATTTGCATTAAAATTAAATCCTACAATTTGTTTATCAGTAGCTTCATGCGAAAGGAGTTTTTCAAAGCTTAAATTAATACAGACTTATTTGGACTTCCACTGGACTTTCAAGGTTTTCCATGGGACAGGCCAGAGTTTCCGATCTTGCTTTGTTATACATGGCAAACGAGCTTGAAATCAATATTACTGAATTCGATGAAGTTATTTCAAATATTGCAACTCTTCAAGTAAGAAATGCCAGTATTTAGGACAGCTCACTTTTAATGCAACGAAATGGTACGAAAATAGTTACAAAATTTGTTTTTGTGTTTTTCCTAATTTTAGAATATTGAACTAAATTATTAAGTTATATAAAATTTAAGAGATTTTTTTAACATGTCTTTAAAATCTTCAACAAAAAAAAAAAAAAAAACGGATTCTTGGAAACTTTTGGAATTTTATTTGAAGTATTAACTTTTGACTTTCAAAATATTATCTGCATCTTTTCATAAACAAGAAAATTATGCAGCATAAAAAATAAAGTCTTACTTATTTCTGTAATTTTCAATAAACATCTATTATCTATATGTCTATCATTCTCACTGAGTTTCGTTAGGATCGGGTTACTTTTGTACGTACCTTCCATACAAAATTATGTAAAATTTAAATAAACATTCTAGGGAGGTACCCCTAAGGTCTTATCATTTTCTACCATTTTCAGTGCACATCAATTTCTCTAATTGCCAGCCGTTTGACCAAATTTTTTTAAGATCGGCCAACTTTGGCATGCATCTCCCATACAAAATAATTTAAAAAAATTAATATAGGAAAAGTACCCAAAGAATGTACCTATTAGGAACTGACCAATTTCAACCATTTTTGCAATTTTTGTTAAATTTAACAATCACGACATTTTCAATAAAAATTTTTCGCCTGCAATAATAACTTTTAACTCTATTTTTAAGCATTTAATTTATAAAAAATAAAATATTTTCATTACAAATTGTGTGGTAAAAATTTTCGGTTTCAAGTTTTTCATATAAAAAGCACTGAAATAGCAAAACAGGTTCTGGTCCAGGCTAAATGTTGAGCCTATACATAGCAATAACAACTAAAACAGTTTGAGCGATATAGAGCACGGAGCAGAACGCTTCTCTTTTATAAATTAAGTTTAAAAAAAAAAACCACAAAAATTAACTTTTTGAAATATGAGCAAATAACATTTTTTCAAAAAGTTGCCGCCTCTAGCATAAAAATAATTTAATTTTTTCAAAATTACTTTTAAATAGCTTTCTAATGATACTTCATTTACAAAAGAGTGTTACAGTTGATGGAGATATTATCTATTAAAAATGAATCCATTTTCAAGATTTTAACTTTTAATATTATTAAATTTTCAAAAAATGGTGATTAAAAAAAACAAATAACTTATGTTCTTATAAGTTGAAAAGGAACCTATAGACAAAATTTTTGGCCAGTTTTTGGAAAAACACTTGCCGATATATAAAAAACGTCCACTCCAAATTTCAAGCTAATCGGTTCATTGGAACTTGAGAAGTCATGTCAGACGTATTAGAAAAACGAGTTTCGAGAAAAATGGATTTAAAGATTTATTTTTTCGAAATTTTGTTTTTTTTTTAATTTTTTTATATTGTTAAATTTTTGGTTTTTTTTATCGAGTTTTAAAAACTTACCCAAAATTTAATATCTTATAAAAAACATGGCTGGTTATTGTTATTATTTTTCGAATTTTTGCCCCTAGATTAGAATACTGCCTTAAAAGTAGAAACATCACCTACATATTTACGAAAAATCCAGAAATTATTTTGATGTTGAGGACTTGAATTAAAAAATGATATAATTTTGTTTTGAAAGAAAACTTTTCCATGAAATTCAATAAATTTTTTTGAAGTACAAGCTTATCCGACTTACTAGCGTTCGCATTTAACACCCAACTTCCCTAGATTAAATTCTCGTTGGGACCATCAACTTTTTTTTTTTAAATAATTTTATTTTAAATAGAAAAACAATCTTAGGCCCGTTAACTGATCTCCGAAGTTTAAATTCCTTAATCTCAGATTTCGTAAACAGAGTTTAAATTTTAAACTCAGTTAAAATTATTTTCGTAACTTATCTCATTTTTATAGGCAGTTTCCTTAAACTCTGTTTAAAAATTTAAACTGAGATTAAAAAACATATTTGAGCGGCACTGTAATAAAAATTCTACAACTTTGACGTAGAACATCAAAATATTTCAAAAATTTTTGATAAAATAATGCAAATTGAATATTTTTTTTTTCAAAACTTAAAATATGTTTTTTTTTTTGTTTATTGTTTTGAATTTTTTGAAGTATGATTTTTTATTTTTTATTTTTTGTTTATCATTGAGAATATTTCCAATGTTCTGAGAGAATTTTTGACAAAAGCTAAGTTTAAATTTTTTAAACCTAGAATTTCTGTGTTTAAATTTAAACTTGCCTCACCAAGTTAAACTTAGATTTTTTGAGATGAGGTATCGGCGTTAAAATTTAAACTGAGGTTAAGGAATTTTAAACTTTGTTTAAGCTAAACTTTGTTTAAAATTGAGATCAGTTAACGGGCCTTAATATATAAAAGACAAGCGTCCTGCTCCGTGCTCTATATCACTCAAACTGTTATAGTTGTTATTGCTATGTATTAGCTGAACATGTTAGCCTGGACCAAAACCTGTTTCGCTATTACAGTGCTTTTTATATGAAAACATTGTTAGCCTAAAAGTATGCACACAAAATTTATTTGATATAACTCAGTAAGGACACATTGACGACGAATGGAACAAAATAACACTTGAGTTGAATGAAAAATGTCATATCGTCTGATACTTAATTATTTTGAATACGATCGGTCGTATGACAGGCTTCTATGCTAGTATTCTATACAAGACAACAATTCCTTTCCTGAGATGTAAGTCCAAACTTATTTCGAAGGTTTTTACTGTTCAAGCAGCCAAAGAATCATAGAATTGGAATCGGAATTCCAATAATTATTAAATTAAAATTTTTGTCCAAACACAGTCGTGATACGAACCTACGTCCCGCGCATGCCAGGCATTCACACTTCCATTGAGATGTTGGTAATGATATATCGTAATCAATATCTCAGTGGAAGTGTGTAACACTGGCATGCGGAGGACGTAGGTTCGTAGTCATTCTTTGGTGGAAATGCAATCTAAATAATTGTATTATTTTTCTTCACTCATTAGATGGCTTACTTGAATTTTATTCATTTTTAGGCAAAATTTTTTCTATTTTGTTCTGTTTATTTAATATTTAAAATGGAAAATTTTTTTCAAAAAATTTTATTGATAAAATTTAAGTATAATCTATAGACAACTGGCCCACTGTGCGTCCAGCAAAAAGTTCAAGACGAGGTGTTGAACGATGATAACGATGTGTTTTTTGTTTCATTTTAATAGGTTTCTTTATGACTTTTCATGTCAGATTTCATTTCTTTAAAGATTTTTAATTATTGTTGTTCCTGTTGGCTCTCGCCATGCTCACACAATTACAACATGTTAGTAATAAAAATTAATGTAACAGCCGGATGAAATAAATTTAAACTTAAATATTATTTATATTGTTTTTTTTTCTGTTTCTTTTTTGATTTTGTTAATTTTCGTCATGCTGCTTTGAACTTAAAAATACCGCATAACTTGAAAATAAATTATAATTATCAGTTTGTTTGAAAAAAAAAACAACAACAAAAATATGTTTTAAATGTTGTTTGTCATTCATTATAGGCTTACGTCTTAATTACCATATCAAAGAAATAAAAGATATTTTAAATAATTAACGATCAAGTGTGAACTAGTTAACCTTTTGTTGTATTGTATAGCGTAATATTTGTTATAATTTTGTTTTTGATTTTTTTTTTTTCAACATAACCGAGAAATGTTGAAATTTTAAATATTATAAATATTGAATTCCAAAACTGTGACATAATTATTTAAAATATTTTTAAGATAATTCAACTAAAAGCGCTAATTCAAATCAGTGTGTGGCATTAAGGCAGCGTTTTTGTCATCTTAGCTAACAAACTCACAGTCTTTTTGTGTTTATTTTGCTGATTAATTTTAGTAGTTAATGTAACTATAAAACTGTAACATTTTAGTAATGATTCAGCTGGCAAATATTACAACATTCCTAAATATAGTTTTTATGACTCTACCGTAAAATAGCTTAGTTTTATAACTGTTGACTGAAAACTGAATCATTTGCATTTAAATGCTAGCGTTTAAATAGAAAGTATAACGGGCTTTTGTATAAAACTTTGTAAGTAGCTGCAAGATTACGAGTTAAGTTTAAATTACATAAAAAGGACTTAGATAAAAGGTATTAAAAACAAAGAATGATATTATTTAAAAGACTACATTTTACCGATATGACATTCAATGCTTTGTATCAGAAAAATTTTATACAGAAATACAGTACAGAGCTAATAAAAATAGCATTTATTTAAAATTTTTTTACTTTGTAGCTCAAAATCAAAATTTAATAAGAAAGTAACTTTTTTCTAAATATTATTTTCTGAAATGTAAAACATCGTTTATGTTTAAAAGCGTATTAAAATGTAAAAGATTGTTTGGATTGAATATTTGAGTGCTGAGAATATTTAAGTGTAAATAAAAGAAATGTTTGCAAACAAACATATTATTTTTGCACGCAAAAAGCATTTGTTTGCACTTATATCAATTATGTAAACAACGCTTATGTGATAAGGCATATTTCCATATCAAACAAATTTCTTTACTTGCCATCAACACGCATTGAACCGCGTATTATTGATATCATAGGCTTGAAGTCGCTCCCTCTAACATCGTGATGCATTTTTTCTGACAAAATAGCGAACATTTAAGTCAATAATAATTAAATTATTAATTATTAGGTAATAAATAATTGAATTTAATTAAATTTGATTTAATTCAACTATATTCGTATCCATATACATATCCAAACCCATATCCATATCCATATCCATATAGATATCCATATCCATATTCATATCCATATCCATATCCATATCCATATCCATATCCATATCCATATCCATATCCATATCCATATCCATATCCATATCCACATCCATATCCATATCCATATCCATATCCATATCCATATCCATATCCATATCCATATCCATATCCATATCCATATCCATATCCATATCCATATCCATATCCATATCCATATCCATATCCATATCCTTATCCATATCCATATCCATATCCATATCCATATCCATATCCATATCCATATCCATATCCTTATCCATATCCATATCCATATCCATATTCATATCCATATCCATATCCATATCCATATCCGTATCCATATCCATATCCATATCCATATCCATATCCATATCCATATCCATATCCATATCCATATCCATATCCATATCCATATCCATATCCATATCCATATCCATATCCTTATCCATATCCTTATCCATATCCATATCCATATCCATATCCATATCCATATCCATATCCATATCCATATCCATATCCATATCCATATCCATATCCTTATCCATATCCATATCCATATCCATATTCATATCCATATCCATATCCATATCCATATCCATATCCATATCCATATCCATATCCATATCCATATCCTTATCCATATCCTTATCCATATCCATATCCATATCCATATCCATATCCATATCCATATCAATATCCATATCCATATCCATATCCATATTCATATCCATATCCATATCCATATCCATATCCATATCCATATCCATATCCATATCCATATCCATATCCTTATCCATATCCTTATCCATATCCATATCCATATCCATATCCATATCCATATCCATATCCATATCCATATCAATATCCATATCCATATCCATATCCATATCCATATTCATATCCATATCCATATCCTTATCCATATCCATATCCATATCCATATCCATCTCCATATCCATATCCATATCCATATCCTTATCCATATCCTTATCCATATCCATATCCATATCCATATCCATATCCATATCCATATCCATATCCATATCCTTATCCATATCCATATCCATATCCATATTCATATCCATATCCATATCCATATCCATATCCATATCCATATCCATATCCATATCCATATCCATATCTATATCCTTATCCATATCCTTATCCATATCCATATCCATATCCATATCCATATCCATATCCATATCAATATCCATATCCATATCCATATCCATATTCATATCCATATCCATATCCTTATCCATATCCATATCCATCTCCATATCCATATCCATATCCATATCCATATCCATATAAATCCATATTCATATCCATATCCATATCCATATCCATATCCATATCCATATCCATATCCATATCCATATCCATATCCATATCCATATCTATATCTATATCCATATCCATATCCATATCCATATCCATATCCATATCCATATACATATCCATATACATATCCATATCCATATCCATATCCTTATCCATATCCTTATCCATATCCATATCCATATCCATATCCATATCCATATCCATATCCATATCCATATCCATATCCATATCCTTATCCATATCCATATCCATATCCATATACATATCCATATACATATCCATATCCATATCCATATCCTTATCCATATCCTTATCCATATACATATCCATATCCATATCCATATCCATATCCATATCCATATCCATATCCATATCCATATCCATATCCATATCCATATCCATATCCATATCCATATCCATATCCATATCCATATCCATATCCATATCCATATCCATATCCATATCCATATCCATATCCTTATCCATATCCATATCCATATCCATATACATATCTATATACATATCCATATCCATATCCATATCCTTATCCATATCCTTATCCATATCCATATCCATATCCATATCCATATCCATATCCATATCCATATCCATATCCATATCCATATCCATATTCATATCAACATCAAGACGTGTAGCTTTATCTTCTATCTTGAATCTTGTATCTTGTATCTTGTATCTTGTATCTTGTATCTTGTATCTTGTATCTTGTATCTTGTATCTTGTATCTTGTATCTTGTATCTTGTATCTTGTATCTTGTTTCTTGTATCTTGTATCTTGTATCTTGTATCTTGTATCTTGTATCTTGTATCTTGTATCTTGTATCTTGTATCTTGTATCTTGAATCTTGTATCTTGTATCTTGTATCTTGTATCTTGTATCTTGTATCTTGTATCTTGTATCTTGTATCTTGTATCTTGTATCTTGTATCTTGTATCTTGTATCTTGTATCTTGTATTTTGTATCTTGTATCTTGTATCTTGTATCTTGTATCTTGTATCTTGTATCTTGTATCTTGTATCTTGTATCTTGTATCTTGTATCTTGTATCTTGTATCTTGTATCTTGTGTCTTGTATCTTGTATCTTGTATCTTGTATCTTGTATCTTGTATCTTGTATCTTGTATCTTGTATCTTGTATCTTGTATCTTGTATCTTGTATCTTGTATCTTGTATCTTGTATCTTGTATCTTGTATCTTGTATCTTGTATCTTGTATCTTGTATCTTGTATCTTGTATCTTGTATCTTGTATCTTGTATCTTGTATCTTGTATCTTGTATCTTGTATCTTGTATCTTGTATCTTGTATCTTGTATCTTGTATCTTGTATCTTGTATCTTGTATCTTGTATCTTGTATCTTGTATCTTGTATCTTGTATCTTGTATCTTGTATCTTGTATCTTGTATCTTGTATCTTGTATCTTGTATCTTGTATCTTGTATCTTGTATCTTGTATCTTGTATCTTGTATCTTGTATCTTGTATCTTGTATCTTGTATCTTGTATCTTGTATCTTGTATCTTGTATCTTGTATCTTGTATCTTGTATCTTGTATCTTGTATCTTGTATCTTGTTTCTTGTATATTGTATCTTGTATCTTGTATCTTGTATCTTGTATCTTGTATCTTGTATCTTGTATCTTGTATCTTGCATCTTGCATCTTGCATCTTGTATCTTGTATCTTGTATCTTGTATCTTGCATCTTGCATCTTGCATCTTTTATCTTGCAGTTGTGTCTTTTATCTTATATATTTTATCTGCTTCTTGATTCTGGTATGATGTTTCTTGTATTTTTTCTTTTATTCTGATTCTGGTTTCTCGTATCTTGTATCTTGGTATCTTGTATCGTATATTTTGTATTTTATATCTGTGACCTTTTATTGTCATATTAAAATTAATTAAAAATTTTATTTTTAAATTAATTTAATATTAATAAAACTTGAATTTGGTTTTTAACCCGAACAAGCGAAATCAATCCCAGAAATTTAATAACATCCCGAATGCGTGTTTGATAGCTGATAGCTGTAATATTAAAATTTGTATTTCTGCTCTTGTTTTATAAAAAATTTTACGAGAAAATCTATTTCTTGTATCTATACATGCCGGAATTGTTATATATACAGTATTATACTTCTTGTTACAAGGCCTGATTTAGAATTATGATGACACATTGCTCGACTATGTTCATCACAGCAACATTGCTTATCAATGGTTTTATAATCAATAAGGTTTTCTTGCTGTATTAATTGCTACCGACAAAACGTTGGCAATGTCAGAAATTATGATCACCTTCCTGAAAGTCCATGAAATGCCAGTCGCTTACGAGTAGCTTTAACTCTTTGAGTAGCTGTCACTCACATTTAAGCCGACGACTACTGTCTGTCTATCTATCTATCTGCGTGCCTGCGTTTGTCCATCCAGCAGTCTGTCTGTCTGTCTGTCTGTTTGTTTCGACGGCAGCACGTATGATGAATATACGTACATCCCCATGTGTAGAGCTCAACGCATTTGTATAAAGGCATGTATGAGACTGTCATGAGTTGTTGGTGCTGCCATATTTCTTTGCATTTATTTAAGCTTGCGTTAAGCCTGCTTAACGGCGTGACTTAACTGAACGCGCAAAAGCAACGTGATGGAGAACCAAAAGCGTATAAATAATATTATGCCTTATATAAATTTATAAAAAAAAAATGGCAAGAAAAACAAAGAAATTGCGAGGCTTTCAACATCAAAAGCGTGGCCGCCACCGAAGCTGTCAGTTATTATTGTTGTTGGCTGGGTTTAAATTTAATGTTTTCCTTTTTTTTTTGTGTTTTCCTTTTTTATTTTTGTTTTGTTTGTCTGCACAACCAAATGTCAAATTGTGACGTTTGGTCATTTTGCACGTTTTCATGCCGGTTGACAGTTTGACGTTTGCAACATGCTGCATTAACCAGCACAGAGAGGTTAAGAGAGAAAAAGCAACGCATTTACTATATTTTATTGTTAATAAAAATTGATTAACAGACGCTGAAGCTGTCAAAATATGATATATAGTTGGGTGAAAAACACAACAACAACAACAACAGCAACTACGGCAAACACAGTATCTTAGCCTAAAACAGCGCTATAGCGAAATCGAAGACAAACGATGGACAATTTAATGACTTATGAAAAATGGCAATCAAGACAAAGTTGGAAGAAAAAAAAATAAACACTCTGTACAAAATGAGTAACGAAAAATTTTATTAATTTATCACTGCGCACAGTTGGCACAACCGACAGTGACAGCTACAACAACAACAACAACATTAACAATATGAAAAAAAAAACTGACACAAAGAAGTCATCAATCACAATTACGAAATACGAAAAGTAGCAATAAATTAACGATAAAAGCTCCATTCCACTCACCACGCGCTTCTTCGGACGAAAACAACAACAACAACAACAACAGTAACAACGAAAAATCCAAGTGTATGACAAAAAAATATAGACAAGAAAAGAAACAAAATCAAAAAGTTAGCCTAAGTAAGCCGCTCCTGTCCACTTTTAACAGAGTAATGTTCGGGTATAAACAGTGGTCATAAAAAATGAATGAAATATATAACTTGATCAGGATATATAAAAAATTAATTTGCAGAAATAATTACCATAACTCTAAGCTATTTACAAGCAATAGTAATGGCGGCCGTGGCCGTGCGAGCAAAGGACTATTGGTAGACCCGGGGTTGAATCACCATTCGAGCCGGAGTTTTCTCAATTGAAATACATTATTTTGATCGGCCGTCATCTCTCTCCAGGCAATGGCAAGCTTCAGTGAATAAGACAATGTCATGTAAAGCTTATTGAGAACATGAACTTTAGTCGTTAGGAGTCAGCATAAGGCATGTATTTCCAATTCTGGGTCAATTGTGTACAAACATTTATTCATAAGAAGCTCGTTCAAAGTACTTTCAAGAACTAACATGATTAATTTGTGTGTAGTTTGTAATGGTTATAATATTACTGTAAGTTCTTCTACTAGGCTTAAAATCAAATAAAATTTCAAAATTTTAGCTGAAATTGAGAATTTGAACTTCTTGTGTACAAAACGTTAATAGATGTTCAGAGACTATAAAAATTTATTAGTAGAAATAACACTTGGAAAAAATTTTTTCCATTAAAATTTAAAAAATATTTTTTTTTAAATTCAGAAATATTCCTGGTATACCTTTGGTGATATATTTATACTTTGTAGTGTTGCCGTTTCTTACCTGTTTCTCAGACCTTGAAGGATAATTTAATTAAAAAAAAATGTTAAAATTGCAACAGATGTTTTCTAAATTTTAAAAATTTCAGTAAAAATGTTTACATTTAATTCCGATACTTGACCACTGTACCGCTGTCATGCGATGTGTTGACCATTTAGTTATTATTATTTATTAAGCTCACTTGGCATGCAGTTAGCTATGTAACTATAAGAAGGGGTAAACGGTAGAAGAGGGAGTACCTAGTTAAATAGGGTTGCTTACTTATTCATGGTGTTTTTTCTGACTGCCAACATCAAAGAGTAAGTGATGAGTTTCAATTGACGCTTGAGTTGCCGATGTGATATCTGTGCTGCCATAATCGATTCATCACTTTTGTAATACCTTCTAATCCTCTTTGCTATTTTGAGCCATTTAAAGTGTATTATATACAGTGTGGTCAAGCTAAGATTCAGCGTTGAATTTAAATTATACTCTATTAATATTTACACTGAGGAGCAATACTGTTACATGATGTAGCACGTCTCATTTCAAAAGCCGTTATCTTCTCGAAAAAGTAATAAAATAAATAGTTTTTATGTGAATGGTACACTTTTTGTTTTTCTTTCAAAAGGGTTTGAAGTTAATCTGACTTAAACAATAAAAATAGCAGACAAAAATGTTAAATAAGGCAAATGTTCCACTATTGCTTTTGAGTGTATGAGTTTAAAAGAAATAAAAAAATAAATAAAAAAATTCTTGACAATGAAAGAATTTCAATACTCAATACACACTTATAAGTCAACGTCAAAGTCAAAGTCAAAGTCAAAGTCAAAGTCAAAGTCAAAGTCAAAGTCAAAATCAAAGTCAAAGTCAAAGTCAAAGTCAAAGTCAAAGTCAAAGTCAAAGTCAAAGTCAAAGTCAAAGTCAAAGTCAAAGTCAAAGTCAAAGTCAAAGTCAAAGTCAAAGTCAAAGTCAAAGTCAAAGTAAAAGTTCAAATTCAAAATCAAAGTCAAAGTCAAAGTCAAAGTCAAAGTCAAAGTCAAAGTCAAAGTCAAAGTCAAAGTCAAAGTCAAAGTCAAAGTCAAAGTCAAAGTCAAAGTCAAAGTCAAAGTCAAAGTCAAAGTCAAAGTCAAGGTCAAAGTCAAAGTCAAAGTCAAAGTCAAAGTCAAAGTCAAAGTCAAAGTCAAAGTCAAAGTCAAAGTCAAAGTCAAAGTCAAAGTCAAAGTCAAAGTCAAAGTCAAAGTCAAAGTCAAAGTCAAAGTCAAAGTCAAAGTCAAAGTCAAAGTCAAAGTCAAAGTCAAACTCAAAGTCAAAGTCAAAGTCAAAGTCAAAGTCAAAGTCAAAGTCAAAGTCAAAGCCAAAGTCAAAGTCAAAGTCAAAGTCAAAGTCAAAGTCAAACTCAAAGTCAAAGTCAAAGTCAAAGTCAAAGTCAAAGTCAAAGTCAAAGTCAAAGTCAAAGTCAAAGTCAAAGTCAAAGTCAAAGTCAAAGTCAAAGTCAAAGTCAATGTCAATGTCAATGTCAATGTCAATGTCAATGTCAAAGTCAAAGTCAAAGTCAAAGTCAAAGTCAAAATCAAAATCAAAATCAAAATCAAAGTCAAAGTCAAAGTTCAAATTCAAGTTCAAGTTCATGTATCTTGTATCTTGTATCTTGTATCTTGTATCTTGTATCTTGTATCTTGTATCTTGTATCTTGTATCTTGTATCTTGTATCTTGTATCTTGTATCTTGTATCTTGTATCTTGTATCTTGTATCTTGTATCTTGCATCTTGTATCTTGTATCTTGTATCTTGTTTCTTGTATCTTGTATCTTGTATCTTGTATCTTGTATCTTGTATCTTGTATCTTGTATCTTGTATCTTGTATCTTGTATCTTGTATCTTGTATCTTGTATCTTGTATCTTGTATCTTGTATCTTGTGTCTTGTATCTTGTATCTTTTATCTTGTATCTTTTATCTTGTATCTTGTATCTTGTATCTTGTATCTTGTATCTTGTATCTTGTATCTTGTATCTTGTATCTTGTATCTTGTATCTTGTATCTTGTATCTTGTATCTTGTATCTTGTATCTTGTATCTTGTATCTTGTATCTTGTATCTTGTATCTTGTATCTTGTATCTTGTATCTTGTATCTTGTATCTTGTATCTTGTATCTTGTATCTTGTATCTTGTATCTTGTATCTTGTATCTTGTATCTTGTATCTTGTATCTTGTATCTTGTATCTTGTATCTTGTATCTTGTATCTTGTATCTTGTATCTTGTATCTTGTATCTTGTATCTTGTATCTTGTATCTTGTATCTTGTATCTTGTATCTTGTATCTTGTATCTTGTATCTTGTATCTTGTATCTTGTATCTTGTATCTTGTATCTTGTATCTTGTATCTTGTATCTTGTATCTTGTATCTTGTATCTTGTATCTTGTATCTTGTATCTTGTATCTTGTATCTTGTATCTTGTATCTTGTATCTTGTATCTTGTATCTTGTATCTTGTATCTTGTATCTTGTATCTTGTATCTTGTATCTTGTATCTTGTATCTTGTGTCTTGTATCTTGTATCTTGTATCTTGTATCTTGTATCTTGTATCTTGTATCTTGTATCTTGTATCTTGTATCTGGTATCTGGTATCTGGTATCTTGTCTCTTGTTTTTTGTATCTTGTATCTTGTGTATTGATCTTTTTTTTTGTATCTTGTATCTTCTGTATTGATCTTGTTTCTTCCATCTTGTTTCTTCAATTCAAGTCAATTTCGAGGATGTTGGAAGTTACTTTTAATGATTCAGGAAAGAGACATTTGAGTCTCTTACAGAGCCTAGTATTCTATTCGTTGGCGTGATAATTCACTGGTAACATTTATTTTTTGTTGCGTGAAAAATCTAACAAAATTTTTTTTCGATAAAAATGTCAAGCTTTACTTCTCGAAGTAGTGAAAAATAAATATATAAAAACAAATACTTGACGACAACTGTTACTTTTCACTTCAAAATAAATTATCAGTTCAATTAAATTGTCTTGACAATAATTTTTTAAGAGAAATTTTGCGAGTTTATTTCACAGCGGTACAGAGTACTTCTTTGACGAACAAGTTGTGCAAATTTCCACGCATACTTTATGTGAACATTCAAGTGAAATTTCACTTGAAATTAAACAGAGTACTGCGCTTAAAAATTTCCAGACAATTTTGAATTAATAAGCAATGCAGACTGTGATAAACTCGATTTAAATTTTATCCTGAAAAGATAATGAGATACTCATCGAAATTTTGTGGTTACCTAACATTTTTTAAAAACTTTTTTTTTATTAATTATGATGAAATATGAAAAATTATTTTATGCAGAACTTAATAATTTCGTGATAAATAACTGATTGAGAGTACAATTAGGCTTGCACTGAAATTAATTTTTCCAAATTAATTTATAGCACATGTTAACCTAATTCTTCTTTCGGTTATCAATAATTTCAAAAGATAGCCTAATTTAAAAATCACAATAATTAATAAATTTTCGAACTCATTAAATATCGCTTTTTAATGACAACTTAAATGCGGTCAAACTGAACACAGCAGGCGGCACCTTTATTGCGGATACCACAAAAGGTACCACTACAACTCAAGTTCCAGTCGGACTGCAATTACACGATGATACCGACATAAATTATGAGCGCACATTTTTTCGACATTATTTTGGGTTTTTAATGCCATAAATTAATTTGTAAACTACAAACATATCGCAGTCATAAATTCACAAAAACTTCACTTGACTGTTTCTCTCTTTTTTTTTTTTATAAAAAAGTAGAACAAAAATACGAAAAGTAAAACAGCTACAACATGAGAGAAATTATAGCAGTTATATTTTTAGTGGCTGCATGAAGTGACCGACCAGCTACCAAAAAACACACAACGAACCGTACCAACCCAACTAACTGCATTGACATTAAACGAGATTCCGACTAGTTTTAGCAACGCATCGAAGCTCATAAATAAAGAAATAAACGTTAAACCATCGCATTTAATTTATGGATTGAAACTCAATAAATTCACAACAAGCAGAATGAAATGTAGTTTTCGCCTCCAACTTGGCCATATTGCGGGTCTTAATATATGGCCAACATATGTGGTGTTTTGGTGCTGTTGTTGTTGGTGTTCAGACCAATTGCATTCGGGTAGCATTTGAAAACAAAATTTATTAACCATTCAGTTAGCAAGAGCGTGGCAAAAACAAAAAAAAAAACTATAATCTGTTGAAATAAAAAATAATGTTAAAAGAAACGCATTTTCCGTTGCCTAGCTTGCAGGTGCTGAGGTGCAGAGTAACAGCAACATTAAAAATTCAATTTTTAATAAAAAGTCCAACATATGCGCTAAGCATTAAAGCGCGTGGATAGTGTTCAGTTTGGTCAGTGACTTTGTCAGTTTGACTTATTCTGGTGGTCTCTAGTGAAGGTCATACGAGTACTCAGTTAATGAAGGCTGAAATAAAAATTCTGCTTAGCATTTAATGTTGTGCAGAATAGGTTTAGTGAGAGAGAACTGTACACTTCAATATTTGTTTTGCATATCGACAATAATACTGACAGTGACAGCAGTGACAGTGACAGTGACAGTGACAGTGACAGTGACAGTGACAGTGACAGTGACAGTGACAGTGACAGTGACAGTGACAGTGACAGTGACAGTGACAGTGACAGTGACAGTGACAGTGACAGTGACAGTGACAGTGACAGTGACAGTGACAGTGACAGTGACAGTGACAGTGACAGTGACAGTGACAGTGACAGTGACAGTGACAGTGACAGTGACAGTGACAGTGACAGTGACAGTGACAGTGACAGTGACAGTGACAGTGACAGTGACAGTGACAGTGACAGTGACAGTGACAGTGACAGTGACAGTGACAGTGACAGTGACAGTGACAGTGACAGTGACAGTGACAGTGACAGTGACAGTGACAGTGACAGTGACAGTGACAGTGACAGTGACAGTGACAGTGACAGTGACAGTGACAGTGACAGTGACAGTGACAGTGACAGTGACAGTGACAGTGACAGTGACAGTGACAGTGACAGTGACAGTGACAGTGACAGTGACAGTGACAGTGACAGTGACAGTGACAGTGACAGTGACAGTGACAGTGACAGTGACAGTGACAGTGACAGTGACAGTGACAGTGACAGTGACAGTGACAGTGACAGTGACAGTGACAGTGACAGTGACAGTGACAGTGACAGTGACAGTGACAGTGACAGTGACAGTGACAGTGACAGTGACAGTGAGAGTGACAGTGACAGTGAGAGTGACAGTGACAGTGAGAGTGACAGTGACAGTGACAGTGACAGTGACAGTGACAGTGACAGTGACAGTGACAGTGACAGTGACAGTGACAGTGACAGTGACAGTGACAGTGACAGTGACAGTGACAGTGACAGTGACAGTGACAGTGACAGTGACAGTGACAGTGACAGTGACAGTGACAGTGACAGTGACAGTGACAGTGACAGTGACAGTGACAGTGATAGTGACAGTGACAGTGACAGTGACAGTGACAGTGACAGTGACAGTGACAGTGACAGTGACAGTGACAGTGACAGTGACAGTGACAGTGACAGTGACAGTGACAGTGACAGTGACAGTGACAGTGACAGTGACAGTGACAGTGACAGTGACAGTGACAGTGACAGTGACAGTGACAGTGACAAGCGCAGTTGATACTTGCTCTTATCACTCTATATCAAGCTTCTTTCTCAAAATTTTTCTTAATCATAACTAAAAACCGTAAGTCCTTAACGTAGCGGCAAGAAGTGAAGTTCGTTCGAATTATGAACTACCGCACAGCTTTTATCACACTACTACTATTCAACATAAATCACACCAAGTACTTAAAAAAATTTAGTACAACTCCAAAATTGATTTGTTGCTGACTTTCGTACTTAAACACAAAATGATAACACCTCAACAAAAAAAAAAAAAATCCAATTAATTTGGTCCACTGTGCTGGGGAGTAGTTGTAAGCTTGTAACCCAGCGTTATATATTGGGACAAAATTGTTACCAGCTGTTGTTGTTGGTGGTGACCCATGCAATGCTGGACATTAATAAATTTTATTAATTACCCAATTATTATCGCAGACAGTTTTGAAAATTTATGATTTTTAGCAAAACTGCAGAAATGTTCAAGTAACAACAACAGTAACAACGAAAAATGTCAAATAAATAACATGGCTAGAATGGCATTTAGAATTTATGCGACATGTTTTGAATTTTTAACAACACACATTCAGTTGTAAAAAAAATAAATAGTTAAACACTTGGTTAAAGTGCGAATTTATAGTTATTTAATTAAAGTTTTGGTTTCATGAGAATTTTTTCATAAAAGTTATGGATTGTATAAAAAATAAAAAATGTTAAACAGAAAATTCATATTAAAGTGTAATCTAGAGCGCTGGTTTAAATTAAACAAAATTCAAGGATACTGAAATAAAATTTAACCAAACAGTTGTTTAGTAGATTGAGATAAATTTTGGAAACTTAAGTAAACGTAGTATTTAGTGAAACGGAAGTGTTAAATATTGTTTTCAATAAAAAAAATTGTCTCATATTTCAAATTTCGGTTACATTGTCAATTGTTTTAATTATTCAAGGTGCTGTTTAAAATTTCAAGGTTTTTCCGAAATATGTTTTTATTTCTTGTTTTTTGTTAGCTAACCTTAAATCAACTTAAAACACGAGATTCCGTATTTAATGTTTGCATTCTAAGAAACACTTGTGTCCACATTTGAGGCGCATGTTTAAAAGACATGGTACAAGTATTATATAAATATGTATGTATTTCCAAATCTTCAACAAGAGATAACAATTATATTTTCGTCAGCTTAAATTTTGTTGCTGGTCATATACTTAGTGAAGTCTCTGCAAACATTGTCTATGAAAGAAGTGTAAATATCGTAAATTTATCACGTAAATGCGTAAAAATATTTAGTCTACTGCTAAATATAGTCAAATGATAAAATAATAAAGCTACTGCCGGTATGTCATATATTATAACTTATTTTTTTTTTTCAAGAGCTTTATTTTTTGTTTGTTTTTTTTTCATACTGTTTACCTTTTCTGTCGTCCGGATATCTTAAGACACGTTTTTTTCAAATTATTTCTTAAGACTATACCATGCATCCACGTGCTCAACGAATGTTACGAAATATTTTGCAGTGGCTGGTTTTTATGATGTTTTGGTTAATGAATGCGACTTTAAACAAGGGTGAGACCAAAAAGTTGAATCATAAAACTTTTCATTTTGAATTAAACTTTTGAGCATTTGTTTAAGAAAGCATCAAACCAAAATATTAGTTTTTGTTTGATGTTTTTCTTGTCATGACATTCTTAAATGATTAAAAAATTGAATTCTTTTGCTAAAACCTAATGCTTTTACATAAAGTAGGACGCCGAATTCCAAATACTTAAATATTTCTTATTATTGCTCTCGAAATCAACATTTGAAAACAACTTTTTTGAAAATTTATGCTTTTGGTAGCAAGCAAATTATTTCTCTACTAACGACCTAAAATGATGTAAACGGATATACATAGAATTGAACGAATTCTTATATTCGATAATATCTTACTTTGAATTCCCGTAAGTAATGTGTTGCAGAAATTTTGCTTATAATCTATTCAACATATATAACCACCAGTATAACCAAAATGTGATCCCACAGTTCAGACCTAACATGTTACTAGAAAATACTTAAATATAAACAACAGAGAGTAACCATAAAGCTTAGTCAAAAAGTTTTAATAGCCCATTATTATTCCTAAAATGCTCCATGCTTCATCGATTACCTTCAAAAGTCCCGTAAAGAGCAACAGCAATATTATTCCTAACCAGCTAACTCATAATCCAAACCCTATTCCAAGCCCATTATTTGTATCTCTTTACTACCAAAACGTAAGAGGACTACGCACCAAAATCTCTACAGTGTTCCTTAACTCTCTTACACGGAGAAAATTATTTTGCTTGAATCAAGCCATTACTTTGCTTAAACGCAAATCAGCAAAATTTTGCTCAATAGCGGTTTGATTTTAGAAAACGTTTTCTAAATTGAAATTACTTCTCATATAATTTGAAAAAAGCAAAATAAAGATAAATTTTAGCAATAATTTGCTTACTTATTATAAATTCAAATAGCAAATTTTGATTTGATTCAAGCCAAACTTTGCTAAGTTATTATAAGATAATTGTGTTCAGGCAAAAGCAAAATTTGACTCAATGTAAGCAAAAATTTGCTCAGTTATTATAAATTGATATAGCAAATTTTGAATTGATTCAAGCAAAAAGTTGCTTGGTTATTGAAATATAAAACAAAATTCGAACTATAAATAGAAATACCGTGGCATGCAGGTTAAGAGTGTGGCTTAGCATGCTCGGAGCACGAGTTCGATTCCCAGTCGAAATGGCCAATTTGTTTTTTTTTTTATTTTTTAAAAATAGAAATAGCAAATTTTGGTTTGATTCGAGCAAACACTTGCTCAGTTATTATAAATCGAAACAGCAAATTTTGATTTAATTCAAGCGAAAATTTGCTAAGTTATTATAAATTTAAATAGCAAAATTTGCTTGATTTTTGCTGAAAATAAGCAATATTTTGAAGTGGCTGAGAATTATGCTCAAGTTTTGCTTAATCTCCATACAAATTTAGCAAACAGTTTTCTCCGTGTAAGCTTCCCTACGATACATTTGCTTTTTGCCCTTACAGAGATTAATCTTACCTAGGACTTCAAGGATACTGAGGTCTTTGCTTCTGATTTCGTGGTGTTCAGAGACGATGGAATCGATAAAATCAATCTTACCTCAGGTCGTGGTGACCTTCTTGCTATTCACAATCGCTTTGATCCAACATTTGTAAAAAATTCCCATACAGCTAACTTTGAATTTATTTGTGCCAAACTTTGTATTGCAAAACGAAACATATTCATTATCAGCTGTTCGATTCACTAAAATCGATTCACTATTTGATCTTATTGATCCATCTGACACCATTATATTTCTGGGGGACTTTAATCTTCCTAGCCTACAATGGATTCTGTAAGATGACGAGTGCTACTATTTTCCTACAAATGCCACATCTGAAAAAGAAATTCTCTTCACTAGCTGTCTTTCAGACTCCGGCCTTTACCAGTTGAGTGGAGTAACTAACAATATTGGTAGGGAGCTAGATCTTGTATTCTCTTCAGATTCAGATAATTGTGTTGTCTCCGCGAGTAACCATCTACTTGCAACACTCGATCAGTACCATCCACCTCTATCTCTTACCCTATCTTACAATAATAACATAATAAACACACACTTTGAGTACGCGTACAGCTTCGACTTTCGTAAAACTGATTTTGTAAAACTTGAAATTTTATTGAGTAGAATCGATTTTCAACATATTTTCGATAATGCTCATGGCAGTTTTGATAATACTGTTGACGAGTTGACGAGTACTGCTCTCTTCTATGACAAAATTTTTGACTGCTTCACACAACCAGTCCCCTTTACAAAGCAAAATAACTTTTCGTCATCTCCTTCCTGGTACAATAAAGAACTACGTTTACTTCGTAATAAGAGGAACAAACTTTGGCGTACTTATTTACTTTCTCGTTCTTCTCTTGACCTCACAAATTATCTTCACGTCTATAATCTTTTTTCTACACTTTGTGAAAACCTATATGAGTCTTACCTTGCTCATATTGAAACTAAATTGTTGTTGGTTCCTAAAAGCTTCTACAAGTTCATTAATATCAAAAGAAAATCTGACAACTACCCATCAACCCTCACTTTTCAGATATCTCCTCAGACAACCCGGAAATAATTGCAAACCTATTCGCTAATTTCTTCAGTCAGTCATTCACAAGTCATAACGATGAACTACACTATGAATACTTTTCTTCATTAAGGAACTGTGCTCAAACGTCACTGATTTCTGTTGATATAACATTAGCTGATGTCTTAGCAAAGTTACATAATCTTAAAGATGATTATTCTCCTGGACCCGATGGATTGCCTGCTATTGTCATCAAAAAATTCGCGAACTTTTTGGCTCATCCCCTTTTGACTCTCTTTCAACTTTCTATTTCTAACTCTGTTTTTCCAAAGTTATGGAAGAACTCGTACATAATACCTTTACATAAAAAAGGACCTAGAAATGATATTTCTAATTACAGACCTATCGCAAAACTGTCATGTGCTCCTAAAATTTTTGAAAGTATTATCTACGACATTTTCTTCTTCCATTGCAAATCTATCTTTCCCCCTAGTCAACATGGCTTGCTCAAAGGTAGATCGACTACCACCAACCTCACAGAATTTGTTTCAAACACTTTATGCTCGTTGGAAAATGGTTACGAAGTTGATGCAGTTTCCACCGACTTTAGTAAAGCGTTTGACAAAATCTCACACACTATCATCCTTCTTAAGCTCAAAGCCTTTGGTTTTCCACATCTGTTTATAACATGGATTAAATCTTATCTCGAAGAACGCAGTTATAATGTCATCTTTAGGTTTTCCAATTCAAAATCTTTTACAGCTACGTCTGGTGTTACGTCTGGTGTCCCACAAGGCAGTCACCTTGGTCCTTTGCTATTCGTCTTAACTATTGCTGATGTTGATGGTATCATCAATGATTCTAATCTTTCTGTGTATGCTGATGATATGAAAATCTATCGGCGCATAGAAACCAACGCCTATTCTCGCAATCTTCAAAACGATCTGGTCAGCTTTTCCACTTGGTGTCAAAAAAATCTTCTGGAGCTCAACGTCAGCAAATGTCAAGCTATAACATATTCTCGTAAGCGACTCCAACTTCCCGAACGTATTACATTCTCGGCAAGCCAGTTCCTTCTGTAAACTCTTTACGCGACTTAGGTGTTATTTGTGACAAGGAACTTAACTTTAGGCCTCATATTGATAATATCATTAGTAGAGCCAACTCTGCACTTGGTTTCGTGAAACACTGGTCTAGAGAGTTCTCCAATCCTTACGTCACTAAATCTCTCTATCGAGTATGCCAGCCAGGTTTGGTCTCCCATCTGCAACACCCATTCAATGCGAATCGACGCCGTTCAACGACGATTCATTCGTTTCGCTCTTCGTGGTCTTCCTGGTTCTGACAGTTTCAACCTACCACCTTATGCCAACTGTCTTAAGTTGATTAACATGCAAACACTTGCAAAGCGAAGGGAAGTTGCCGATGTTCTCTTCATTCATCAACTAGTATGCGGTGCCATTAACTGTCCAGAATTACTCCAATTAATATCTTTTAATACCAACCCACGCAACCTTAGGTCTATATCTCTCTTCCACCTTAACTTTCACCGCACCGACTATGGATGCAGTGAACCCATAACCAGAATGCTTCGGATAACCAATAGTTTGATCAACTAATTCAATTTTCATCTGAGCAGACCACTACTCCGAAATATCCTCCTTAACTCTCCAACACCACTTCATCCGCCTCTCTAATGTATTCTTCCAGTACAAGATATGATACAATTGTAAATTAAGATACTCCCTGTTAATTATAAATTTTAGTTTTTAAGTTTTTGTTTTAAGTATTTAAACTGCTTGTATTAAGCTTATCCAAATAAATAAATAAATAAATAGATATTGATGGCTCGTACGGGCCAAAATATGTTTCACAAAATAAGTGACTTAATCACAGTGTGGTTCATATCAAATTGGGAAACTCTTGCCTTATCGGCGGCAACAAAAAGTTGTTGGTTTGACAAAAATTTTACAAAATTATCTAACAGTTCTCTCGGAGTGATTTAAGGTCACATATCCGGCTTATGTATCTTAAATTTCGCCCTTAGCCGGTTTACTTAATTATACCCTAAACCTGAAAGGTCAGGGTATATTAACTTTGTGCAAACGTTTGTAACGCATAGAACGAAGCGAGTCCGGTATAGAAAAGTATATATATTCTTGATCAGCGTCACCACGTGAGTCGAGCTATCCATGTCCGTCCGTCCGTCCGTCCGTCCGTCCGTCCGTCCGTCCGTCCGTCCGTCTGTCCGTCTGTGTGTTGTCCGTATACACAGGATAAGAAGAAGGAGTTGAGATAATTAGATGAAACTTGGTACACATGGTCACATAGACCCAAGGATCTGCACTTTTGAATATTTTTGGAATCCGCCCACGGACACGCCTACCTCCCGTACAACGCGAAAATTGAAAACTGCATAACTCAGCTTATAATTAGCCTACAACTATAAAATTTGGTATGTATGTGTTTTATATTAACACAAAGATGTCTTTGAAAAATGGACGTCATCCGCTTACGGACACGCCCACCTCCCATACAACCCACAAATTGAAAACGCAATAAGTAAGCCTCTGTTTAACCTACAGAGCTAAAATTTGGCACATATGTTTTTTGTAACAAAACAAAGATGGTTTTGAAAAATTGACGTCATCCGCCTACGGACACGCCTTTTTCCCATACAACCCAAAAAGTTTTAAACTCAATAAATAAGGTTATGTTTGTCATAGAGAAATTCAATTTGGTATGCATGTATTTTATACCAAAACTAAGGTGTGTTCAAAAATTGGAAGTAATCCGTCAATGAACACGCCCACTTCCCATAGCGAAAGCACAATAAAGGCATTAACTGTGAGCTACAGGAATAAAACTTGGTATGTGTAAATTTTTCATCAATATTTAAATGCATATAAAATATAGGCTTCATCCGCCCTTGGAGACGCCCATTTACAATAAAAACTTTTTGTTTTTGAAAAGTGGGTTTAGGGTATTTCATAGTCGGCCTAGACCGACTTTAGACTTTCTTTACTTGTTTATCTCCTATCTTTATGCCATCCTATCTCCCATCTTTATGCCATCCTATTCGGAGACAAACAAACAAAAGAACAACTAAAGAAAAATAATTGATATAATAAATGTCAGGGTGGCTCTAGAGTGCCAAGTATAACTAGCTCCTATTTTTTGTTGTACCTCCAATATTTCTTCCAAACATGCCAATTCTCTGTTTTCCATACTGGATCCCCTACAGAACGATTAGAAAAAGTTTAAAAGTAATCCATCGCTTTCCCGTGTTGACTTCAAGATTGGACAAATGTATCACCAGGTCCTATTTATTTAGCTATTATATTTCTTTTGAACATATCCATCCTCGATATGCAACTTTTCTGGTGATCTCTTTACAAAAACAACTTTTATTTAAGAGGCCACATGATATTGCCCGTGTTTATAAATAGAATATTCTTAAGATTTAAAATTAAAAAATTTCATGGAAAAATTTCTACGGGTTCAAAACTAACAGCCGGATTAGTAAGAGCGCATTTTTATTTTTCTTTGCATTTTTCTTTGTTCACAAACTTAGAACGCGTTTATCTCGAAACTATGTTTTTCGTACTACTGGCGGCACTAGCGGGTTCATTTTTTGACGAAATTTTTTTTTTATTTTTTTTAAACTTGATTCGATATCGTATGAGACAAACTTTTTTTTTTTAATTTTTTTTCGATTTTGTATGAATTTTTTTCGTCATATATTCAATATTTTTTTTCGAAAAAAACACACTTTCAAATTTGGAACATCACTCATGAATCATGAATCATGCATACGTTTTGTGAATAACGTTCATAAAATTCATGTACAAATACGAGGAGATCAAGAGCAGTCCATCAGAAAAGTAACAAAACTGCATATTTATCATGTTTATGAACAAGTGTACAATGAAACGTGAATAAGTTTATGAGTTAAGTGACTGCAATACATATAATTCAAAAGCAGCAAGAAAAGTTCATAAAATAAAACTCAAAAATGCATGAAACTCATGTACTTATACAATGAAAGCGTGAACTAAGGGTGATCTAATAAGAGCTTTCTACTTTGTTTTCTTAATAAAATACATAAACATTAAACATAGTTCGATTCCTATAACTTAATGTTTCAAAATAATTTTCTTCAAATATTGCTCACTAATAGCTCTTAAATGGTGCATCTGTAGGACCAATTTTCGACCACTCCTTCGTGCTTATCGGTCCGACGATGCCTTCTGTCCACAATTCACACCAAACTGTACTTTTTCGGGATACATTGGAAGCTCTTGGATTGCTTATAAAGGGTGTTTTTTTATGAGGTCTTTTTTTCAATACGGATTACTCTATTGTCTGACAGTTGTTTTGACAGTTTAAAGTGACGTCTCTACTCAGTATTGTTTGGCAAATCATCATGAATAGGTTAACTCCAGAACAACGCTTCCTAATCGTGGAAATTTATTTTCAAAAACAATATTCAATTAAAAATGTTTATAGAGCACTTCGTGAAATTTTATGGTGCGCATAATCGTCCATCTGAGACCACCATAAAGAACGTAATTACCAAATTTCGGTCTACATTCACTCTTTTGGATGCCAAGCCACCGAGAAGAATGAGAAGAGTGCGTACAGAAGAAATTATTGCTGTCGTTGAGGCCAGTGTCGAAGAGAACGACAATTTATCGATACGTCGTCGTGCGCAAGAAGTTGGACTTTGTCCATCGACTTTATGGAAAATTTTGCCTAAGGATTTGGGTTTGGTGCTATACAAAATTCAATTGGTCCAACAATTAAAGCCACACGATCATCAAATATGCCGTGAATTCAGTAATTGGTCGCTTAGTCAATGAGACGAAGATCCGTTTTTTTAACGCAAAATTCTGTGCAGTGATGAGGCGCATTTTTGTTTGAAAGGATATGTCAACAGGCAAAATTGCCGTATTTTGAGCAAAGATAATTCACACGCCATTCAAGAATTACCAATGCATCCCGATAAATGTACTGTTTGGTGCGGTCTATGGGCTGTTGGAATCATCTGTCTTTATTTCTTTAAAAATGAGGAAGGACGACGCGTTACCGTGAATGGAAATCGATACAGAATCATGATCAATGCATTTTTTTTTTTGCCAAATCTTCAAGATATGGATGTGGACGAAATGTGGTTTCGACAGGATGGTGCCACTTGTCATACTGCGTGCGAAACAATCGACTTATTAAAAGAATATTTCAACGACAACATTATTTCGAGAAATAAACCTGTGAATTGGCCTCAACGTTCGTGTGATTTGACGCCATTTTATTATTTTTTGTGGGAATACGTGAAGTCATTGGCTTATGTGGATAAACCAGCAACGATTGATGCTTTGGAAACCAATATTCAACGTGTCATTGCTGAACTACGCTCTCAAATGCTTGAAAAGGTGGTCGAAAATTGGACCTCCAGAATGACCTTGTGCAAAATAGTCGTGGTGGCCATATGCCCAAAATTATATTTAAATGTTAATTGCCAAGAAATTATCTACCAAATAAAAAAAATTTTTTGGCCATTTCCTAATTTGGCATGTATTTTATTTAAATTTCAAATCATCAAGCTCTTAAAAAAACACCCTTTAGTTGTTCCTCGGCCCAAATACGGCAACTTTGCTTGTTACGTAGCCGTTCAAACAGAAATGAGCTTCGTCATTAAACATAATTTTAAAACATTAACTACTTGGCTTTCTGGAGTTCTTTTAAGAAAAGTGCCTTTATAATTTGTTCAGTTCAGCTGCTTCGATATCTTTGGATT
Source organism: Tetanocera ferruginea (assembly GCA_958299015.1). Lineage (NCBI taxonomy): Eukaryota > Metazoa > Arthropoda > Insecta > Diptera > Sciomyzidae > Tetanocera > Tetanocera ferruginea. Next base: position 10,522,685 of record OY282641.1, on the reverse strand, counting down.
TTTTTTTATATTCTAGTTGATGATCAACCGTTGTTAGTGATAATAATAAAAATTTCTTTTTTTTACAATTACTTGTCATCTGAATTGCTCTGTCAGCATTGAGCTTCTGTGCTGTATTTTTCAGCCCTCAGACATGTACTGATATTCATAAATAAATCATTAACAATGATAAATTATTACTTATTTAAAAAAACAGAAAAAAAAATAAATTTAAATTAATTAATAACTAAAATGACAGCGCATAATTAATTTAAATAAATTGACACCTCGACGAACAGCAGAGATTGTAAAGCTAAAGTAGAAACAGGCAGGCAGGCAAATGAATAGACAGACAGACACACAAAATGAACGAGCGATCGCCTTTATCTGTCAGTGTTAAAAAGCAGGTCAATACGTTACACATGCCATGATGTTGCGGCCATTAAAGAGAAAAACAACAAATATTTATTTTTTTTTTAATTTTTTGTATTTTTTTTTTTTTTTTTTTTTTGCTTATATTTCTGTTGTATTTTTGTGTTAATGTTTGATTTAAATAAAAAAGAAGAAATAAAACAAAAAACATTTTTAATTAATAATAAAATGTCAGATTAAGTTTTTATTTTCTTGTTCATGCAAAACAGCAGAAATTAAGTCGCTGCAATTTATATAAATGTAGTATTTTTTTTTTTCTTTTTTGCTTTGCTTAAATAATAAACGATGTTTAAGCTGGGGTTATTTTTGAAATTTTTGTTTTTATTTCTTTGTTTTTATTGTTGTATCTCATAGTTTGTTTACCATTATAGCCATAATTTCAGCAATGACAGCAAATGTATATTCAAAAGATACATAATCTGTTAAGTTATGAGCTACCAACGCAGCGCATACGCTATAGCTACAGAGATATAGATACACAACTTCAGGAATGACTAATGAGCAGCGATTATCAGATGATAATAAAAGAAGGCAACGAAATTAAAATTTATGTTTATTGTTTTAAAATTTATGCCAGCGGGCTTATTTATGTTTTTTTTTTGTTTTGTTTTTTGTTGTTTCTTTTCGGTATTTTTATTTTTATTTTATTTTTGTTGCTTGTGTTTTATTTAAATGGAAAGTGTTGGCGCGGGCTCATTAAAAACAACAACAACAACAACACCAAACAGCAGCAACAGCGAGTGGCATAACATATCCTATAGATATGTATGTATGTATATATATATATTTATATGCATTCAGAGACAGCTGAAATAGCGCACCGTTTCATCTTGTAATTAGTTTTACTACCGTGTATCTCAGAGTGGCTTAGTAGCTGCAGCTTAAGTATCTGTATCTGTATCTGTATCTGTATCTGTATCTGTATCTATGGCTGTTAACCATGTTATGGATGAGAGATGATGTGCTGCTGTAAAGCTTTGTTGATTGTCTGTTTTAGCTACTAAATAATAAAAGAAGCTATTTATTAATTATAACGATGTTGTTGTTGTTGTTGTTGTTGTTGTTGTTGTTGTTGTTGTTGCTGCCTTTTAACCAGGGGTCCATTCCCCATTCCACTCTATGTAAATTAAATTGCTTAAAATTATAAATTTATTTTTGACTGAAGTGGCTATAAATAATTTTAACTTGTTTTGTTGCAGGTCTTTGTTTTTGTGTTGTTTTTTTTTTTTTTTATTTATTTCTTTAGTCTTTTCTTAAGCCTTTTTTATGGGAAACACGCTTACATTGTTCACAAGAATTCAACAAATAAAACAAATTAAAAGGCTTTGTTATGATTTTTGTATGTATGCGCAAGTGTGTGTGTGTTTGTGTGAGCTCGTTAATTTCGGCTCTTTTGATAGTGCAGCTTCAAAAGCAGTTACTTTCAATATGGCTGCTGTTTCGATTTTTTGGTTAGAGATGTGTATAGTTTGTTAGATAGATTTCGTGGCAACCACGATACCTCTCAGGTTTCTGTAATTCTTTCAGAGAATTTCATCCAAAATGATCTTCTAACTTAAGCATTCATATTTTTTTTTTTTTTGATTTTATATTCGATCATTTATCTAACTAATTTTCTACAAACAAGTCATGTAATTTATCGGTTATCGGTAGGCAATACAATAGATTTTTAACTTGATTCGCACGAAAATCGCACGATATACGACAATTAAGTTCTATGTTTATACAAGAAAAAAAAATTTTTTAACTAACAATTCAATAGATATCTTTTTTTTGATCGATTATAAATGTTAACCTTGATACTAAATTATGTTTGGTCTAAATATTTATCGATATAAATACACTCATAGTTTTTTCTTAAGTCTAAGACTCTTGTTAAGACTTGACTAAGTTATTGATTTTTCAACAGTCTTTTGTATATCATAGATAATTTTTGCATTTTTCGTTCTTTGATCAATTGTAACTGTAAATCTTGGAAGTACTTATATGATTTTTGGTCTATATATTAAGGGGGTCTTCTCATTGAGCAACTTTTTTTTCGACTTTTTTTTTTTGCATTTATTTATAGCTTGGGTAGTTGTGAATATCCCCCTAAAAGGATTTTTAGAAATTCGAAATACTTTAGAAGATACAGCCTTTTTTGTGAAGCAAGGTCTTCGTCAAAATGAGCTATTATTTTGTCGCCTCATTTTCGAACGAAGCGGCATAAAGTAACCACCGAATTCTGTTGAAAATGTTTATTGTTAGGTAAAAACGTGTTTGCACACATATTCATACAAACATACGAATACACATTTCTGCTTTTTTTAGGGGTTGAAGCATTTTTTGAGTCCAGGTGTTCAACTGAAAGCATCATTTAGTTCAGTTTTTAGTTTAGTTAAACGCGTTTATCTCGAAACCACGTTTTTCGAACTGGCGGCCATGATATCTCCAGTTCAACTGAACCGATTTTCATGAAACAAAATGGAATCGACGCAGAATTGTCACCATTCTCGGGTGAACCTCGATCATAATTTTAAAAAATTTTTTACTATTTTTTTTTTACACTAAACTACAAAAAAAAGCCCGAAATTGAATTTTTTTTTTTGAATGACCGCCATTTTGTCAAAAAAATCACAAAATTAAGCTTGAGGTTTACCCGAGAATTACATCTATACCTTTTTTTTCATTTCAGACGCTCCGGAGACCAGGAATCGTGGCCGCCGTGACGACACCTTTTTTTTTCACCACCAACTTTGAAGTCTCATTTCTTTTTGAACAGCTCACGTATCGAGGCAAAAAAAAATTTTTTATTTACTTTGAAACTTTTGTAATACAATAAATAAAAAAGTTTTCAATTATTCTTTGCGTTTTCAAATAAGAATTTTTTTAAAAAGGGTCCAAAAAACGGGTTTTGAATGAGAAGACCGCCTTAATCGATATCAATATACTTATGGTTTTTTGTTCGATTTAACGCTTTTAAAATAATTTCAACTGTCGACTTAGATATTCATAATTCATCAGTGATCAACAAATCTAAGAGAATTTTTGGTTTGGTTTTAAGAGAGAATTCGGTTTTTGTGTTGCGATAAACTTATATTTTATCGACTTTTTTTTAAATCTATCGACTTTTTTAAATTTTATTGACTTTTTTGTTTAAATCTACAACATTTTTTTTTGCATATCTTATTTTCAATTAATATTAAAAATAATATATTTAAAAATAAGCAAAAATTTTAATGCGAATTTTTTTATATTTGGTTTCTACGATTTATCGTTGTTTGACCGTTACACTGATAGTTTATCAACTTTTTTACTTAAGTCTATACAATTAATGCATTAATGGTTTTCAATAAATTGTTTAATGAATAATATATTTTAAAAAAATAAGTTATAATACGATTTTTGTTTGAGATTTATCGATTTATCGTTTTTTGACCTCTGAAATATTTGTAAAAGTTCAATCTTTCAATTCAAAAACTTAAGAGCTGTAACGCTTAATTAGCTTATTTCGCTATTTTGATCGATAAAAATTCGTTGAAAACTATTTTGTAACCGTTTATTACTATTTTTAAGGATAAAATATTTTTTAAATACTATTTTTTTTAACTAGCCATTTAATTTGCTTGATTATAAAATTTGAAGTTAAATATTTCGATAGACAGTTTTTGTTCAATCGGTGTTTTTAATTTGTTTATTTTTTAGTTTTTCTGATTTGTTTTGAATTTATTTTCCTTAAAATCTTGGAATACGCTCAAATCTGCTTAAATAAGTCGTTATTTTTACAAGATAAAGGCCTTCTGGTCAATCGATTTTTTAATTTATAGCTTAAATATAGTTGTTTTGATTGAAATAAACGAACCAAATTTTTGTTACACAAATTTATCGATTTGGATCGATATATAATTACTGAAATACATTTTTCAAATATTCATTTAAAACAGCAACAATTAATCGATTAATTGATAGCTTTATCATCTCATATGCTCTGTTTAAGGTTCCATTGATTTTTATTAAACTCTTATGACTTTAAGGCTATCATCATCATCATAAGCGGTCAGCGGTCAATATCAATAATATCAATGCATCGAGTATTTATCGATCTTGTATTCTACAAGTATATTAAACAGTTGATAAGTTTTTAATCAAGCGGTACATTGTTCTAAAAAATCGACGTTTTAATCAATTTTATTTCTTTCGATAAATCTGAAAATAATTTTTTTGGACTCCACCACTTTTGATCTATAAATTATCGATTTTGAATTGAACTTATATGCGAAAGCAATTCCAAAACGATTAATCACGCTTTGATCGTAGAAAAATACTATTTTCTCAGTCTTTTAATATATAAGATGACTGTTTAGTATTTCTTACACCGATTCTTTGGCTTGTTTAGATCATTAAAAATTTATCGATTTACAATTTATCTTTCGTTTGAAAATTTTTTCAAAAAATCTTTCAATATATAAGATGACTGTTTAGTCTTATCTACGCCGATTCTTTGGCTTGGTTAAATCATTAAATAGTTATCGATTTTCAAGTTTAACTTTCGATTTAAAATTTTTGATTTATTTTTGATTAAATGATCGAACAATTTATCTTATTTAAGTTGATTTTTCAAGTAATATTTGGATAAATAATTTTTGGACTCGTTTTTGTGACTGAACAATATTTTGCTTAATCGATATTGAAATTTCAAAATAAATTTGAGCACACAATGTCTTGCAGTCTAATAATCGATTTATTTAACTATCATAAACTCCCAAAAAATTTCAATCTATCGATCAGATCAGTCATTATATCGATTTTTGCTCAATTTTGCTTTTAATGATAATGATTTCGATAAGAATAAATCGATATTTTTGCTTATGAAACATTTGAAATTTTTATTCTATTGCATTTTTAATGATAATAAATCTATCAAATAATTAATCGGTCAATAATTTACTGCTTTTTGGATTCGTTCGGAATCCGGAAGACTCAAATTCAAGCTTTAACGATATTTTGAAACTTAAAACTAAATTATCTTTATCGAAGGACATTCAATTTGAGAACAATCGATCGATTTCATTGTTATAAACTTTTAAAAAATTTCGAACAATTATTAATAGTTTTCAATTTATCGATAAGATCAGTTCGTGTATCGATATTTGCTCAATTATGTTATTTATGACAAATTTAAGACTAATTCAAAATTTTTTTTTGTCAAAAATTAATCTTAAAATTTTTCTTTAATTTAATTTTGAATCGATCTGATCAGTCGGCATATCGATTTTTGCTCAATTTTGTTTCTTATTTCGTCAAACTTTAATTTTTCTTTGATTGCATTTTAAATGCAAATAAATCTATCAAATTATTTTCACTTGATAGTAATCAAAACTTGAAAACTAATCACGATTTTCTGTCTTTATGTCAAACCGTTAGTTCAAAAATATTCGATTAGTTATGCCCAAACATAGTTCATGATTTCAGCTCTTTCTTAACTTTGACCCTTTCTTTATAAAATTACGATGCGCAACAACATTTTTCGGGTTTTAATTTAATTATTCCTTAAAATTGCAGTTCTTCCCCAGGATGCTTATAGCTCTCGCCTCTATTACACTCATGGAGCACCCTGATTATAAAAAATACAACTAATATTTAGATATATAAGCTATAACTATGAAGGTATCATACAGTGTTTAGCTATCTACGCACATATTTAGTAGTTTAGTAGTAGATAGTGAGCCGAAGAAGAAATGGGCCTGGCTGCTTGAATCATCAACTAAGCACTATATAAAAAAATTTGTTACTCTTATGTTTTCTTATAACTTTTATAAACTAATATTTTTTTTCGCTTTTTACCACCAAACTCTGAGCTGTACGCTTTTTCTGATGCAAAAACAAAAAAAAAAAAAAATCTTTTTTTGATTCTATTATATAAAATTTCCCGAGCTTTAAGCTTTACTGAAGAGCCTTTATTCTAGGGCCGGTCGACTCAGAAGAACACCATTTAGATTTGAGCTTCTCCTTCAGTGTTATTGTTTTGATAGTACACGGTTAAAAATTTTGGACTAGTTTTTCATCCAAACTTTGGTTTAAAGGAATTTTTAATCCTAAAAGTACTATTTTTTATTCCATATTTTAGTTTAATTTTTTTTAATCCGAAAAAGTTTTAGTTGGACTATAAATTTGCATTAGGGTAGTGTTTTCAGGAAAAAGTATTTATATTATTTAATAGCTGAATTACAATGCAGCAGTGGCAGTGGCAGCAGCTGTGTTAGTGGCAACGGCAGCGAACAGCTGTTTCGTATTTTACTGCCTGCAAATTACATTTTAGCAGTTTCAGCGTCAGCATCAAAAGCAGTGAATGTGGAATTTTTCTTAGTAGTTTAATTATGTTGGCAGTGAATTTAGAAATAGGGCTAACCTCGGCAGTACTGCTTCCTGCCACTGCTGCTATGTAAGTTTCATCATTGAACAACAGTATTCCTAAAATATCAGCTGATCAATGCCACTGCCACTGACGCTGCAACTGCCGCATTGTTATTCAGGTATAAGATTGAAAACTACTACTACTACTACGAAATTTAAACTAAATATAATTCTAAATGTTGTTAAAGCATCCGAAATTTATTTTTAATTAAATGAAAACATTGTTTATTAAAATCTGAACCAAAATATTATATACATTATAACAGTAAACAGTGCTTAAACCTTTGTGGATTAAATAGTAATCCTATTTGGATTACAATATTTTAAACTTTGTTTGACTAAAATGTTATCCTTTTTGTATTATAATATATTAAACTTTCTGTGGATTAACAATTATTCCTTTTTGGATTAAGAAATTTTAAACTTTTTGCGGATTAAAAATAAATCCTTTTTGGATTAAAAAATTTAAAACCTTTCAAATCTTTTTTTGGTCGTGTCCTATATTCAAACCAAAAAAGTTTAAAATTTAGTTCAAAATTTTTAACCGTGTAGTATACAAGGAAGTTTCTGCTTAAATTTTTTAAAATTATCTTATATATAAATACGTGAACATTAAAGTTTGTCGTACGCTTTTTTGGTTTTAATTTAAACTCAAAATAAATGAAATTTATACATTCGAAAGGTTATGTTGCCCAGATGTGCAGAATGTACATATAAATGATATATCCGATAGAAGGAGTTCCCAAACTTCTAAGAGAATAATTAATTTTTTGAGAAAAAAACCCGCTCTTTTATTAATATGAAATTTGATTGGGGGAGATTTCTTGAATTGCTCGAATTTGAATTTTTTTTTAAAAGTAACAATTTCTTAAAAAAAATGTAGTTTTATGCATTCGTCAATTGTTAAATTTGTAAAAAAATTTGTTTTGAATTCAAAAATTTAACTTTCCATGTCAATATCTTAATCGAATTTCAACGGTTTTTCAATTTTTCTATTTTTTTCTAAAAGTTTGTTAAATTTTCTTACAAATGTGATAAAAATTACACCAAAGTTCTAAGCAAAAGTATTTTAAATGAATTTTCTTAATATTGTTGTTAGTTATTTAGCGTGTGTTTCAACCGAATGCCAAGGGAGAGAAAAAAACTGTCTCAAATTGAATGTTCTAATTTCTAATGCCAATATCTCCGCCATCTGTGAATAGATTTTATTTATTTCTTTTTTGTATTTAAGTCTTATCAGTTAATTTAAAAAAACTTTTGAAAATAATACCGTTTTTTGTTTGCTTATATTTAAATTATTCCTTTTTAAATAAGACCACAAAATATGATTTATTCTTAAAATATGGGTTAAAAATGATTTTTGTTGTAAAAAAACAAAAACTCAAAATTGCATTTTTGATTTTTTTTTTCAAAATCTTTACCGGATTTTAGGTGAATTTATTTTGTCTTGACACTAAATTAATAAACTGTCCGACCATCAAAAAAACCCTATGATTTCTTTGACAAAATCAAATTTTTTTAAAATGTTGTTTTTCTGTTTTTGAAAAAATAATATAATAAAAAAATAATTATTTTTAAGAAAATAACTTCATACCTCCAATCAATTAAGAGTTATAGCCTCGAACTTATTTGAACCATCTCGCATATAATTATAAATAGGCAATCTCGCATATAATTGGTCGAATTTCGATCCCAGGCGATACTAGTTTTAATAAATAAGACGATAGCCAATAAGACGAAAGCCAATAAGACGATAGATATTTTATTTAAAATTTACTTTATAATAAAGAATTTAATAATAATAATATTTAAATAAAAATTTATTGCATGCCTTTCTAAAGCGCTCATTTATTGAGGTCATAAAATTTGTTTATATCTGATAATAATTACAATATTTCAAATATATGATGCATTTTTTTTTTCAAACAGCTACACTGTCATAAAAACGCAAACAAATATATTAAAAGACATAAAATAATGCACTTAAGCGTGATACAGAGATATAAATATAAAAAGATTTTGCGCAAAAATTAAATGACAGATAAAATATATGACAAACAAAACAAGTACGAAATAATAAAAACAATAAGTGAGACATTAAATAAATACTGCGAGAATTCATAAATTATTTTTATAGCTGTTATACGGATAAATATTGTTGTTGTTGTTTTAGTAACTAGTACAGTTTTTGTTGTTGTTGTTATTGTTGTAGTGGCTAAGGGTTATCAGGCTGCAGAAATAAATCACTTTGGTTCGCTGACACTTCATGAAGAGAGCTACACGAACATTCAGTCAGGCTGGCAGACTGTCTATCTGTCATTCTGTTTCTTTGTACAAAGTGCAAGTTTTAGTCTTAAAAGCAGTAGCTAGCTAGCTAGCTAGCAGCAGAAAATTTAAGCTTATTGCTGCAGGCCTCGAGCATAACTCAACGGCTGACAGTTTGAATATCAAAAGTGACAGCTGTCAAATGAAGCGTAGCTATAGCGTCTAAATAAACAAAGATAATAGCAGTCAATGTTATGCTATGAAGCAAATAAAATGTTGACTTTATTCAGATTATTGCTCAGAAACTTCTTATTTGTAAAGAAATTATAAACATAAATAAACAAAAAATAACAAAACAAAAAAAAAAACGCAAAAGAAATCAAGTAAAAATATCAACTTGACCGCAGATACAGTAGCTGGCTGCTTGCTGCTCTGTAGCCAAAACTCGGCATGTGTGAACGAACACATTCATGCGACAGACGTACATAAATTAATCCAGCAGATTAACACTTCATGACAAATTTGTTTAATTAATACAAAGGAATTCACACATTCATTAAGCCAAAATGCGACAGACATAATTTATACTATAAACATATATACGTTTGTACTATATCTGTGCTCGAGAGCGTCGCGTTGATGTCGCGTCAGGCAAAGCGCGTTTGTCTTGTTGTGGTATGGTTTTTGGTGTGGTTTTCGGTGCGCGGTTTAACCCTCACTTTGGCACTATTTACATATGTAAATATCCCAATTTTAAATTTGCCATAACTCCTTTCTTTTTTATTCGATTTGAATATGGCTTGGACTCTGTGGCTATTTTTTGGTTTTCTTTCTGAAAATTCAAAAGTTGTTTTTAATTTTAGAATTTTTTGATACTTTTTGAAAATTTTTCATTTCTATAACGTAGTTTGGTACATATTTACATATGTAAATATTTTGTATTTTAAAGGCTTTTCTGGTGTTTTACCGCATTTTTTGTATTATTTATAGAAAAAAATGATAAAGAAAAACTCTTCACATATTTTTTATATACACATATTTCGTATTTGATAGCTTTTATTGGGAAAATATTAATGAACAAAAATTTTTGGTTCGCTGGCACAACAATATGTCATGTTCTGATATTGTTGCTGGAAGTACTAATTTAATGAAAAAAGTATATTTTCTGTTGAAATGGGTTTTTGTTTATTCATTGGAACTATAAATTTTTTTTAATTTGATCTACATACTTACATTTTGATTATTCGTAAAGGGCTGGACCGTCAAGTGTGCATAATATGTAAAACGATATATCGTAAGAAGTAATGCATGGATTTGATTGGTTAATAATTTTTTGAATAGGTTACAGAAAAACCTTTCTTTTGATACCCATAAAGCTAGATATTGTTGGAAAAAAAACACGACTTTTCCAGGCCCATTTTCCCAACTTGCGAACCCTATAACTTCTAAACCATTTGACAACGGTGTGAAATTTTTCCGGAATTGGACTTAGAAGGTGTTAATACATATATTCCACCTAAAAAATCATGCAAATTGAGAGGTTCTGTTTATCTTTAATGATGACAAAAAAAAATATTTACAAATGTAAATATGTGCCAGATTACGAAGTAAAAGATTGGTGCCAAAGTGAGGGTTAACCGAGAAAGCAGCAGCTTAAAAATAACATGCGTATCAACAGCAGAAAATAAAATTTAAAAAAAAAAATCACCAAAACACAACAACAATAAATATAACAAATACAATATAACAACCGCAGTTGATTATAGCTTGTAAATCTTATTGTTTATCTCAAAGATTTTCTGTACTACACACGTGTATAAATTTAAGAATCTCCCACATTTATTTACACTCGACAATATATAAACTTTTCGCCGTGACTGTAAATCTTTTTGCAGCCAGCTTCTAGCATGTATCTGCGCTAAATTGCTTAACTTGTTTTAATTTATATACGTGTATGTTTATGTATTTTTTTTTTTTTTTCTTTTTGTTATTTATATATATTGCTTTCTGGGGGCTTTTGTTTTAAAATATGTACCACTTTTTTGTGACATTTTTATGTGATCTGCAGAAATACTTAAAATTCCGTTCTTTCATTTTTAATCCGCTTTGAAACAGTTGTTGTCAGTAAAATTTCTGAAATAAAATAATTTATCTGAGGCTGTTGTTTGGTGTTGATGTTGTTCATCTCGTCTATAAATAATAATTTTAGCATTAATTATTATCATACATAACTTAATTTGTAGCTAATGTGATATGAAAAATATTAAATTTAGTTTTTTGCATTTAATTTATTAACATCATATAATTTTTCGAAAGAGATTTTCAGAGACTTCTCTTCATTTTGTAGCTACTACGTACAGAAAATGATAACACTTTCTCAATAAAATTCAGCAGAGAAAAAAACAGAAAAATTTGCTTGGCGTGATACAATAATAACGAGCTAGAATTAATAGTTCTTTTGTCAACCGTAGCTTCTCAAAACAAGTGGTTTAAGCAACGCCGAGAGAGAATGGTTACATTCAGCGCAGCCAACAATGAGGTAGTGATAGCGTGAGCGATTAGTTTCAAAAATGACTAAATCCAAGTGACTACGATTTTAAAAGCGATTTAGTCACTGTATTGAGTTTCAAAACTAGCTTAGTTTAATAATTTTTTACTATCACTTCTCTCATTGATAAGAAATTTCGCTAAAAAATTTGTTTGAAAATATTCATTTTTTACAGAAATTTAAATGCATCTGTCCCTGTTTATCAGATTTTGTTTATCATATTTTCAGCAAAAATATCAAGTTTTGCGATATGTTATTCATACAAGTTTTGCGCTTCATGTATCATGCTTCAAAACGCCCCTCTTATAAAGTTTTGACTAAGCAATTCGTTGCTGTAGAGAGGATAGAGAGAGTGGGAGCTTTTTGGTTTCAAATGTGCAATCATCATTTACTGCTTCACTTAAACTTGGAAAGCTTCGAAACAGCAGTTCGTTTTTGTTATGAATACGTTCGCCAACATTTTTCCTTAAATAATAATTTACAGCTTTTTTATTATTAAATTTTTTACTTACATTAACTTATTTTTAATAAGTAAATGTAGTTAATCAAAAACATTTCATTATTATGCTTCTTGCGATGCGCTTTTTTATCAAACAACTGATCATTTGCCACGCTATATTCGTTATTTCTTTTATCCCTTGCAGAGCGAACATGAAGATAAGTAAGTGCTTACGTTTTGCAACCGAAGGAAGCTAGTGAAGAAGCATGTCAGCAGATTATCTGTGGTGCAAAAAGTAAGCATTTATTTTGCACGAACAAACTGCTCACACCAGCATATCATTGAACTTCACGAAATATCTCTCAAGGGAGCTTAAAAAGTTATCTCTTCCTATTATATCTATCTTCTTCCAAATATCTCTTAGAAGATATGGATATGGATATGGATATGGATATGGATATGGATATGGATATGGATATGGATATGGATATGGATATGGATATGGATAAGGATATGGATATGAATATGGATATGTATATGGATATGTATATGGATATGGATATGGATATGGATATGGATATGGATATGGATATGGATATGGATATGGATATGGATAAGGATATGGATATGGATATGGATATGGATATGGATATGGATATGGATATGGATATGGATATGGATATGGAGAAGGATATGGATATGGATATGGATATGTATATGGATATGTATATGGATATGGATATGGATATGGATATGGATATGGATATGGATATGGATATGGATATGGATATGGATAAGGATATGGATATGGATATGGATATGTATATGGATATGGATATGGATATGGATATGGATATGGATATGGATATGGATATGGATATGGATATGGATATGGATATGGATATGGATATGGATATGGATATGGATATGGATATGGATATGGATATGGATATGGATATGGATATGGATATGGATATGGATATGGATATGGATAAGGATATGGATATGGATATGGATATGTATATGGATATGTATATGGATATGGATATGGATATATATATGGATATGGATATGGATATGGATATGGATAAGGATATGGATATGGATATGGATATGGATATGGATATGGATATGGATATGGATATGGATATGGATATGGATATGGATATGGATATGGATATGGAGAAGGATATGGATATGGATATGGATATGTATATGGATATGTATATGGATATGGATATGGATATGGATATGTATATGGATATGGATATGGATATGGATATGGATATGGATATGGAGAAGGATATGGAAATGGATATGGATATGTATATGGATATGTATATGGATATGGATATGGATATGGATATGGATATGGATATGGATATGGATAAGGATATGGATATGGATATGGATATGGATATGGATATGGATATGGATATGGATATGGATATGGATATGGATATGGATATGGATATGGATATGGATATGGATATGGATATGGATATGGATATGGATATGTATATGAATATGTATATGGATATGGATATGGATAGGGATATGGATATGGATATGGATATGGATAAGGATATGGATATGGATATGGATATGGATATGGATATGGATATGGATATGGATATGGATATGGATATGGATATGGATATGGATATGGATATGGATATGGATATGGATATGGATATGGATATGGATATGGATATGGATATGGATATGGATATGGATATGGATAAGGATATGGATATGGATATGGATATGGATATGGATATGGATATGGATATGGATATGGATATGGATATGGATATGGATATGGATATGGATATGGATATGGATATGGATATGGATATGGATATGGATATGGATATGGATATGGATATGGATATGGATATGGATATGGATATGGATATGGATATGGATATGGATATGGATATGGATATGGATATGGATATGGATATGGATTTGGATAAGGATATGGATATGGATAAGGATATGGATATGGATATAGATATGGATATGGATATGGATATGGATATGGAAAAGGATATGGATATGGATATGGATATGGATATGGATATGGATATGGTTATGGATATGGATATGGATATGGATATGGATATGGATATGGATATGGATATGGATATGGATATGGATATGGATAAGGATATGGATATGGATATGGATATGGATATGGATATGGATATGGATATGGATATGGATATGGATAAGGATATGGAAATGGATATGGGTATGGCTATGGCTATGGATATGGATATGGATATGGAAATGGAAATGGATATGGATATGGATATGGATATGGATATGGATATGGATATGGATATGGATATGGATATGGATTTGGATAAGGATATGGATATGGATAAGGATATGGATATGGATATAGATATGGATATGGATATGGATATGGATATGGAAAAGGATATGGATATGGATATGGATATGGATATGGATATGGATATGGTTATGGATATGGATATGGATATGGATATGGATATGGATATGGATATGGATATGGATATGGATATGGATATGGATAAGGATATGGATATGGATATGGAAATGGATATGGGTATGGCTATGGCTATGGATATGGATATGGATATGGAAATGGAAATGGATATGGATATGGATATGGATATGGATATGGATATGGATATGGATATGGATATGGATATGGATATGGATATGGATATGGATATGGATATGGATATAGATATAGATATGGATATGGATATGGATATGGACATGGACATGGACATGGACATGGACATGGACATGGACATGGACATGGACATGGACATGGACATGGACATGGATATGGATATGGATATGGATATGGATATGGATATGGATATGGATATGGATATGGATATGGATATGGATATGGATATGGATATGGATATGGATATGGATATGGATATGGATATGGATATGGATATGGATATGGATATGGATATGGATATGGATATGGATATGGATTTGGATAAGGATATGGATATGGATATGGATAAGGATATGGATATGGATATAGATATGGATATGGATATGGATATGGATATGGAAAAGGATATGGATATGGATATGGATATGGATATGGATATGGATATGGTTATGGATATGGATATGGATATGGATATGGATATGGATATGGATATGGATATGGATATGGATATGGATATGGATAAGGATATGGATATGGATATGGAAATGGATATGGGTATGGCTATGGCTATGGATATGGATATGGATATGGAAATGGAAATGGATATGGATATGGATATGGATATGGATATGGATATGGATATGGATATGGATATGGATATGGATATGGATATGGATATGGATATGGATATGGATATGGATATAGATATAGATATGGATAT
Source organism: Tetanocera ferruginea (assembly GCA_958299015.1). Taxonomy (NCBI): domain Eukaryota; kingdom Metazoa; phylum Arthropoda; class Insecta; order Diptera; family Sciomyzidae; genus Tetanocera; species Tetanocera ferruginea. The sequence goes on along the minus strand of OY282641.1, from coordinate 10,507,216 downwards.
GGATATGGATATGGACATGGACATGGACATGGACATGGACATGGACATGGACATGGACATGGACATGGACATGGATATGGATATGGATATGGATATGGATATGGATATGGATATGGATATGGATATGGATATGGATATGGATATGGATATGGATATGGATATGGATATGGATATGGATATGGATATGGATATGGATATGGATATGGATATGGATATGGATATGGATATGGATATGGATATGGATATGGATATGGATATGGATATGGATTTGGATAAGGATATGGATATGGATATGGATAAGGATATGGATATGGATATAGATATGGATATGGATATGGATATGGATATGGAAAAGGATATGGATATGGATATGGAAATGGATATGGGTATGGCTATGGCTATGGATATGGATATGGATATGGAAATGGAAATGGATATGGATATGGATATGGATATGGATATGGATATGGATATGGATATGGATATGGATATGGATATGGATATGGATATGGATATGGATATGGTTATGGATATGGATATGGATATGGATATGGATATGGATATGGATATGGATATGGATAAGGATATGGATATGGATATGGATATGGATATGGATATGGATATGGATATGGATATGGATATGGATATGGATATGGATATGGATATGGATATGGATATGGATATGGATATGGATATGGATATGGATATGGATATGGATATGGATATGGATATGGATATGGATATGGATATGGATATGGATATGGATATGGATATGGATATGGATATGGATATGGATTTGGATAAGGATATGGATATGGATAAGGATATGGATATGGATATAGATATGGATATGGATATGGATATGGATATGGAAAAGGATATGGATATGGATATGGATATGGATATGGATATGGATATGGTTATGGATATGGATATGGATATGGATATGGATATGGATATGGATATGGATATGGATATGGATATGGATATGGATATGGATAAGGATATGGATATGGATATGGAAATGGATATGGGTATGGCTATGGCTATGGATATGGATATGGATATGGAAATGGAAATGGATATGGATATGGATATGGATATGGATATGGATATGGATATGGATATGGATATGGATATGGATATGGATATGGATATGGATATGGATATGGATATGGATATAGATATAGATATGGATATGGATATGGATATGGACATGGACATGGACATGGACATGGACATGGACATGGACATGGACATGGACATGGACATGGATATGGATATGGATATGGATATGGATATGGATATGGATATGGATATGGATATGGATATGGATATGGATATGGATATGGATATGGATATGGATATGGATATGGATATGGATATGGATATGGATATGGATATGGATATGGATATGGATATGGATATGGATTGGATATGGATATGGATATGAATTTTCCCAAAACTCTAGTGGCTTATTTGAAAGAAGATTCTATGAAAGTTTGAACTATAGTGATTATGTGATTTAACAAAATTTTTTTTATATAAAATTATAAGGTAGCTGGTTTTATTGATTCGATAGAAAATCTGTTCGACACTCTTTGTGGAAGCTGTATTCGAAAATGTATTAAATCGTAAAGTATTTTGAAATCGTTCATTTCAAACAATTGAAACAATTTTTGTTTGAATATCGAACATATCTAGTTTGAGATTGAGAGTGATATTGAGATTGAAATTGAAATTGAAATTGAAATTGAAATTGAAATCGAAATTGAAATTGAAATTGAAATCGAAATTGAAATTGAAATTGAAATTGAAATTGAAATTGAAATTGAAATTGAAATTGAAATTGAAATTGAAATTGAAATTGAAATTGAAATTGAAATTGAAATTGAAATTGAAATTGAAATTGAAATTGAAATTGAAATTGAAATTGAAATTGAAATTGAAATTGAAATTGAAATTGAAATTGAAATTGAAATTGAAATTGAAATTGAAATTGAAATTGAAATTGAAATTGAAATTGAAATTGAAATTGAAATTGAAATTGAAATTGAAATTGAAATTGAAATTGAAATTGAAATTGAAATTGAAATTGAAATTGAAATTGAAATTGAAATTGAAATTGAAATTGAAATTGAAATTGAAATTGAAATTGAAATTGAAATTGAAATTGAAATTGAAATTGAAATTGAAATTGAAATTGAAATTGAAATTGAAATTGAAATTGAAATTGAAATTGAAATTGAAATTGAAATTGAAATTGAAATTGAAATTGAAATTGAAATTGAAATTGAAATTGAAATTGAAATTGAAATTGAAATTGAAATTGAAATTGAAATTGAAATTGAAATTGAAATTGAAATTGAAATTGAAATTGAAATTGAAATTGAAATTGAAATTGAAATTGAAATTGAAATTGAAATTGAAATTGAAATTGAAATTGAAATTGAAATTGAAATTGAAATTGAAATTGAAATTGAAATTGAAATTGAAATTGAAATTGAAATTGAAATTGAAATTGAAATTGAAATTGAAATTGAAATTGAAATTGAAATTGAAATTGAAATTGAAATTGAAATTGAAATTGAAATTGAAATTGAAATTGAAATTGAAATGGAAATTGAAATTGAAAATGAAAATGAAATTGAAATTGAAATTGAAATTGAAATTGAAATTGAAATTGAAATTGAAATTGAAATTGAAATTGAAATTGAAATTGAAATTGAAATTGAAATTGAAATTGAAATTGAAATTGAAATTGAAATTGAAATTGAAATTGAAATTGAAATTGAAATTGAAATTGAAATTGAAATTGAAATTGAAATTGAAATTGAAATTGAAATTGAAATTGAAATTGAAATTGAAATTGAAATTGAAATTGAGATTGAAATTGAGATTGAGATTGAGATTGAGATTGAGATTGAGATTGAGATTGAGATTGAGATTGAGATTGAGATTGAGATTAAGATTGAGATTGAGATTGAGATTGAGATTGAGATTGAGATTGAGATTGAGATTGAGATTGAGATTGAGATTGAGATTGAGATTGAGATTGAGATTGAGATTGAGATTGAAATTGAGATTGAGATTGAGATTGAGATTGAGATTGAGATTGAGATTAGGGTTAAGACTGGAATGAGGTACAGCTGATGTTCGAGTCGAGGAAAACATAGGTGTCCCTGGCTTACAGCAAGTTGAGGGTTTTAGAAAAACGTATTTTGCAACTCTGTTTTATTTTGTTTTTACTGCAAATTATTAGCAGCATGTGATTTAAACTGTGAGTAATAAAAGAATTTATCTATCTCTTGCTTAGTATGTGCGCTTTGTTAATTTTCACGAGACTCGCAGTTGTGCAGATAAAAATTAAGTCAAAAAACTGAAGCCAGCATGTTTATTTGTACTTCAAATGTTGTTTCTCTGTATATTCCTGACACTCTGCTTAAATTTTTTCGCATTTTCTTTTTAGAAAAAAAAAGAAAAGATGTTTTTACTCAGCGTTTTTTAAAGTATGTTAATTTTTGTTGTTTTGTTATTTTGTTTGCTATATTGTGCTTGCAGTGTGCCAAGTTTTGTTGTCACTAACGTTTTGCATCTGTCAGTCACATTCGTGCCACGATTTTGACAGTTGAAATGTTTATCTTTGAAATTTTCACCAAGTGCAGATAGACAGATACGCAAGCTGCGACTCTGCCATGCTTCAGACGTTTATTTGTAGCATAAAATAATAGAAGACAAGTTGTTGGCTGCTGTTTTTTGTGTCTTATTTTCTTGTTTTTTTTTTCTCTTCTTTAGCGTGTGTGTCTCCACGAGATGCTATTAAATTTTGTTTATTTTAATAATGCGTTTATCTAGCGGATTTAATTTGTTTGTCTTGCAGATACTTAAGTAGCGCGTCGGCGTTAAATGTTTGCCTGCATGGCTGCAAACGTTGTATAGCTGGTGCTGATATTTACTTTGGTTTAATTTATTTATGTTGGTTCAAGTTGTATACGACATCTAACAAACAAAAGAGCTGTAACGCTGTATGTCAAAAACATGCAGTAGGCTTAAGTGTTGGTGTAAAACAGCTGTTTGTAAGGAGCTGCGCAAAATATGTAAACATGATTAATTTTTAAGCGTAGTGTGAAAAATAAAAAGGATATAAAAAGGGTATTCACCAAGTTGTACAGAAAAATTTGTGATAAAAGTACTTACAATGTGTCGTATTTGTTCTTAAATAGTTTTTCTGCAATAAATTTGATATTTTTAGTACATTTTGTTGGATACTTTTTATGTTGAGCTGTATTCCTTATAAAAATTTCTTATAATTTGATACAGAATTAACATTTTTTTAGCAAATTTTCTGGAAAATGATGTAAAAAGTATTTAAACTTAGTTTTCTTATTTAATAAAAAAACACAATTAATTATTTACAAAATATAAAGTACAGCACATCGTGAATTCCCCTCATATATCAAGGTTATTTTTAAATTTAATCAAAATATGTATCCACTTTGAATACATGCTTCAACTGACAGTTCTGTGTCTAGTCTCTGCGCTAGTTTAAATAATTTCCATCCCTTTGGGTGAGTGTTTTTTGAGTTAAGGAAAAAAATTTAAAAATTCTAAAGAAATTTTGGTACCACCTGTTCTTGTCTCGAAATTTTTCTAGAGCAATCACTTGTAACAACCTGTGTTTTTTGTCTTTATTTAATTACATATAACTTGTCTATTAAATACCAACAACACAACCTTCCCACACCGTTACTCCATAACTATATTAATTCTACTTTTTTTTTGCCTTCTGCCCATCAACAACAACCAATTGACGCAGACTCGTTTTAATCTGCTACTTAATCTCGACATTTTTCGCATTGCCACAAAAGTACGTAACTTATACGAAATCAACACTCTATTACGGACATTTGCCGCAATGATCTGGCAGTGTTGCCACCCCCAAAACAGCATGTTGAAGTTTTTCGTGCTTGCCATACACACAACTGCTGCCACTTGAGTGTGCGCTGGCGACTCTATCCATATTCACTGCTCTTATTTTATCGCAGGGATTTTGTAATATTATGCTGTCAGGTTAACAAACAACAAACAGGCAGCAGACAGCTGGACAGACAAAATGAACAGACAGACAGATAGACGGACACTCAAACCCACAGACACACAGCGAGTGCCAAGTCGGAGTCATCGTAGTGCTGCGCCCCCTTTTCATGTTGCCAATTATACTCTTTGACACCGGCGATGGCATCGGTTTAAAGGGTACAAATACAAAATATATAGTATATATATATATATAGAAAAAAAGGTACTGTTGCTGTTTAGTTCTTGTTGTTTTTGCTGTTCTTATTGTTGTTGTTGTTTTCGTTGTTGTTGGCGTTATAATGTTAACATATAATGACATAGCAATTTCGCAGATTTCACAGAATTCTTAATGTTTTTGTTGTTTACAAGAGCTTAAACGTTGACTGCCTCAGAATGTATCCAACAACGGTGCTGTGAGCGCAAATTGGTAAAGGTAAAAAAGGTATAAAAATAAGGAGTTTTGTTGTAGGAATTTTATATGGGAATGGCTGAATTTTTCAGCAAATTTATGGTGTTTGATTTTATTGTGTCAGTTAAAAGGTACTCTTCAAGTCAACTACTCAAGATTACTACTAATGGAGGTATGGTCAAAAATGTGAGTTGACCAAAAAGCGATTTCATACCAAAATTTTCAGTTAAGCTAATTGGTATTATAAAAGAAGAAATTAAGGAATAACAGTCTGGTTATGGAAATTCATTTCACTTTTGTTAAAGCAGTTCAATACCTGAAAACAGCTCAGAATGCTGAATACTATTCCCTGCCTTAATACTTGTGCTGCGTATATCTGCACTATGTCCATGGAGACTTGGCTTAAAGGTGAGCCGCCAAGTCGTCCTTAAATTTTCCATACAAAACTCAATTATAATTAACTTTAGGTTTTATATACGGTACTCTTTGTACCGCAAGATGCATATTGGATACTGTAGAAGGTATTCAAACAACTCCACCCGCAGGATTTGCTCAGAAGGGGAAAGAAGTTGGGTATATAATGGTGGTTGGTTATCTTGTTCCTAAAAATTTCTGATTTCCGAAAAATTCTGATTGATTAGGTTATTCGTCTTAAAATTTCTGATTTCTAATGTTGATGTTCTGATATCATCAAAAAATCCAATCTTTCTGTATAAGCTGATGATATGATAATCGATTGGCGTATACAAACTAGCCCCAATTCTTGCAATTTTCAAGACGATCTGATCAACTCATCCACTTGGTGTCCAAAAAATCTTTTGAAGCTTAGTAAATGTTAAGCTATAACATATTTTTGTAAGCGACTTCAACTTCTCCCTAGAACTTACATTACATTCTCGGCAAGCCAGTTCCCTTTGTAAGCTCTTCACGGCACTTAGGTATTATTTGCATTATGGAACTTAATTTTAAGTCTCATATTGATAATATTATTAGCAGAGACAACTCTGCACTTGGCTGCGTGAAATACTGGCCCATGGTTATCCTTACATCACAAAATCTCTTCATCTTGCCTTTGTTAGACCCATCCTCGAATATGCCAGCCAGGGTTGGTCTTTCATCTACAGCATCCATTCAATGCGAATCAAACCCGTTCAAAAAATATTTATTCGTTTCGCTCTTCGTGGTCTTCCCGGTACTGATAGATTCAACTTACCTCAACCGTCTAAAGTTGATTAGCATACAAACTCTTGCTAAACGAAGCGAAGATGGCAATGTTCTCTTCATTTATCAACAAGTATGCGAAATCAATAACTGCCCATCACATATCCTTTACAGAGGTATTCTAGCCAAGAGGTATAAATTTTGGGAAATTTATCCTTCAGATAGTTCAAATTTCAATGTGATTTATTTGAATGGAAACGAAAATGAGTAGAGATCTATATGATAACCCAATGCTTGCCAACACTTCAACAGTCAATGTTCATACAGCTGTAAGTGCGAAAAGCAGGGAAAAGCCCCGCAAAAGCCATTCAAAAGGAGATCTGAATCCGCTTGAATTGGAATGAAATATTAGTTGGAATAATTGGAGTTCGTGAATTAAAGACTTCCTCTCTGCTTTGAATTTGTCCTTGTTGATCGCCACTCGAATCACATTGTTCGGAATCACAATTTCGGATGGTTCAGATTCCGCAACATGATTATGTTCGACCCCCCCCCCCCCCCTCCCCCTTCAGCTGTATATTAACGCGCGGAGTTTCTGGAATTTGTCTTTGTTGATCGCCACTCGTATCACAGTGTTCGGAATCACAATTTCGGGTGGTTCAGATTCCGCAACATGATTATAATCGATCCCCCCCCCAGCTGTATATTAATGCGCGGAGTTACTGGCACATCAAGGGAGTTCAAAAATTCCGTTGAATATTTTATCGCTTCATTTTCGTAAGTCACGCTGTCAACGCAGTCATGCAGTTCTCCAGCGATTTAACTTTGAAATTTTAAGGCTAGTTTCGTCCGTTCACTAATCCAATCGAGATTTTTATAATTTTGTGCAATACTGGGGAACACTTTGGTAATGAATTCCTCCCTCGATGATGTGAACTCGTAAAAATTTGTCGGGAACGATATCAATTCAGTCGAAACATAAGCAAGAATTCGGCCATTGCCAAGCGCCAGCGTTTGTCTCGAGAATTCAGCAGTCGATGGGTCTTTCTGCAACGCTACTCTCATGTTCGTGGTCAATTTCAGCATCTTGACATGCCGCCACAAAGACCAAGATTGCAGGCATACATTAAGTTCAACGGCAGCAGTAAATTTCGGCATGACGGGAAGCTTGTTTGATGAAAATTTCGGAAGAGAAATATTAAAGCCCCACCAAATCATCTCGAATCACCTCGTAAATCATTCATCATTCGGTCAACTACATCCAAGGTTCGTTTAAGGGCCATCGTGCATTCATCCCAAATGATGGTTTTGCATTCTCGTATCAATTTCGCTGTCGCCGAATTCTTTATCATTGTCCACATTGGCTTGTCAGCCGTGAGCAAATTCAACGTTAGCTTTAAGGCGGAATGTGCAGCTCGACTGCTTTCTAACAATGTGGCAGCAATGCCAGAGGATGCAACAGTCAACTCAATTTGAGATCATGACCGAATTTCCCTCAACTACTCTACCCAAAATTTACGCAAAACGTCTTTCATCGCAATGAATTTATCAATTAACCGACATTTTCCAAACTTCTCAATGAATTTTGCACCTTAAATCATGCGATAAAATGCAAAATTTCGGCAAAAAAAAAATTGCAAAGTTATCGCGTTTTACTAGAAATTTCCGTGTTTTCTACTAAGAATGTTCCATTTTTCCATTCAAAAAGTCAATTCGGTACAATTGCACATTTCCATAAAAAAATCCATTTTCGCTATTTACAATTTTCATACTTTTGCGGAGTGGTGACCGTGGCATGCAGGTTCAGTGTGTGGCTTAGCATGCTCGGAGCCCGAGTTCGATCCCCAGCCGCGGCGAAAAATTTTTTCAATAAAAAATTTTTCTGATCGGTCACCAACTCTCTGCAGGCAATGGCAAGCCTCAGAGAGTAAATAATACCATGTAAAGCTTCTTGAGAACATGAACTTTAGCTGTTCGGAGTCGGCATAAAACATGTAGGTCCAGTTCTCGATCAATTGTATGCAAACGTTTAATAACACACACAACACAATTGATTATAAGAAGCTCGGTCAAAGTCCTTTCAAGGGCTGAAATGGCCAATTTGTTTTTTTATATACTTTTGCGGAGGGTTTTTCCAAAATTTTATTTTGTAAAAAACCTTCTCCTGTCAATTAAAAACAAGTGGAAAGAAATTTGAGCCAATTCGGCCCAGCCGTTCACCCTTGATGAAGTACTAAACATTTTTCCACACTATTTTATTATTCCACATATTTTGACAATACAAAAAAGAAATAAAAAAAAATTTTATCTATAAAAAATTAAAGGCTGGTACAATTCGCGGTGGGGAGGGGGGGGGGGTGGGGTGTGTGAAAAGTAGGAATGCGTCCTTCTTGATAATATTCTAACCTTTGGTGATTTTTAAAATTAAAGAAAAACGATTCTTATTAAGTAAGAATGTCGCTATTGTTTGAACTACGGAAATTAAAAAAAAAAATTATTTCTCATAAAATGATTTTTTGTCGCTTATTTTTCAAAGTCTTGAATTTTTAAAAAATAGTAAAAATAAAATATTGTACATAATTATAGTTCCATTCAAAGAGGGATACATTAAGAAGGTCCAAACCAAATTTCAAGTTAATCGGTTCATTAAAGCTTGAGAAATCACGTCAGACATATTAGAAGAAGTTGTTTCGAAAAAAACCGTAGTGACCGTGGCATGCATGTTAAGTGTGTGGCTTAGCATGCTCGGAGCCCGGGTTCGATACCCAGCCGCGGCGAAAAATTGTTTTCAATTAAAAAATTTTTCTGATTGGTCACCACCTCTCTGCAGACAATGCAAACCTCAGAGAGTAATTTTAGTAACACATACAACACAATTGATCATAAGAAGCTCGGTCAAAGTCCTTTCAAGGGCAGAAATGGCCAATTTGTTTTTTTGTTTGTTTTTTAGTTTCGAAAAAAAAGCGAATTTTAAAATTTTTATTTTCAAAATTTGTTTATTTTTTATGTTATATGTTATAATATGTTATACAAAAATAGCTAGCAAAAATATTCTCAGTTTTTTTTCGAATTTCAAAAAACAATTTGTGCCCCTAGACTAGAATACTTCCGTAAGGTATATTAAGACCTCTCTTTCACCTTAACTTTCAGCGAACCGACTATGGATGCAGTGAACCTATGATGTATCCAGCATGATTACGGCAATCAATTATTTGATTAGTGAATTTGTCTGAGTCTGAGCAGATTTCAAAACCAAAATATCTTTCTTAACTCACACGTCATTTTTCCCCCCTGTCTTATATCTTCTTACAATTAAGATATGGTACACTTATTGAATTCATTAAAAATTAAGATACTTTCTTTTAACTCCTGTTAACGGTAAATAAGGCAAAAAATAAACATATCATGGCGCACCGGTGAACCATGTATCAATAAAAGGGTGAAGTATATGAATTCCGGTCTCTTAACTCATAAAGTAGTTCACGTTTTCCTTTTAAGTATATGTGCAAGAGATTGATATATTTTTGGTACATATTCCATTAACTGTTCTTGTTCTCCTCGTATTTGTACATAAATTTTATGAATGTTATTCACAAAAATTATGAATAATTCATGTTCCACTTGTATGTTTTCATGACATTTACATAATTTTTTTATAGCTTATTTCTCGTGTTTATTTCTTTTGTGTTTTTGTACATTGATGTCATGAAAAGTTAATGTGACCCATGTCATTGGCCACTGAAGCACAATTCATGAATGCGATTCATGAATATCATGTAACAATTCATAATTTTTGTGTATTTGTTTGGTCCAGTGTAAGCAAACAAGAAAAATTTTGGAACTCTTAAATAGCACATTTGACGATTTTTATATCAACATATGCCTTGGATGTGGTGACCGTGGCATGCAGGTTAAGTGTGTGGCTTAGCATGCTCGGAGCACGGGTTCGATCCCCAGCCGTGGCGAAAAGTTTTTTCAATAAAAAATTTTTCTGATCGGTCACCACCTCTCTGCAGACAATGGCAAACCTCAGAGAGTAAATAATGCCATGTAAAGCTTCTTGAGAACATGAGCCGTTCGGAGTCGGCATAAACATGTAGGTCCAGTTCTCGGTCAATTGTGTGCAAAAATTTAATAACACACACAACACAATCGATCCTAAGAAGCTCGGTCAAAGTCCTTTCAAGGGCTGAAATGGCCAATTTGTTTTTTTGTTTTATATGCCTTGGATAGTAATATTTTGTAACAATAGCTATTCTATGCCTTTCTTTAAATATCAATCTATCGAGTCTGTTTTTAAACCATAATCATATACATTTTTAAATCGAATTGCACTCCAAATATTAACCAACTCACAACTTAGCTTCACTTTATAAATTAACTCACAGCAAAATATCTTACATTGAGTTATTTTATAAATAAAGATTTTTTTGTTTGTCCGGTATCTTTAACTGATATGTTGAAAGGTTAATATATGACTTTCATGTGGAATTTTTTTCCCTTTCATATTTTTGTTGTTTTTATTAATGTCAAAGCCTATAATTAGTGTCAAGCTGACTGCATTTCGAAAATCCTGATCAATATAAAACCTGTCAATGCCAAGGTACTCTGTGTTGTTTTGGTGTTGTTGATTTTTTTTATTGTTTTCTCTTAACACGCATCGATCCAGCTGTGCGGCTCTGGCTTTTATGCCACCACATGCTGTGATTTCTTTGTCAAATGTCTAGTGGTTTGTAATAAAAAGGAATACTTAATATTTGGGCTAAAGGTTTATATTCTTTATATTGAGTCATTGACAGTGCATTTAGACGAAAAATTAAATGGGATGGACATGAAAAGTTTCTGAGAAAAATTTTAAAAAAATCAAAATCTACGAGAACTTGCTTTGAAGGTTGCTTATGAGTAGTGTCCGACCGATTATTCGGCTTCGGCTTCGGAAATCGGCATAATCGGCCGATATTTTGATCTTCGGCTTCTGCTTCGGCCGAAATAGCCGATTATTTTCGCCGAATGTTTTTACTTTGCAAAACAAGTTTTTTAAAAACAAGTTTTTTGAATTTTTTTTAAATTATTCAGTAAATATTTGAAACATTTTTATTGTTCGTTTTGTGTTTCTCTCCTTTTCTGTTCTTTTATGAGTTGGTGTTCATTAAGTGAAAATTTTATTCAAATGATAAATGCTGCGAGTCCGACTGTTACGTTTTTGCTTTTGATATGGACTGAAATAAAAAAGCCGAGTTAACACTATAAATTTTCTGCCAGATTTCAGTTAGTATTACATTTCTGTAGCTTTTCTAGACTTAATCGAAAATATATTCAATTTTTTTCTACTTTATCCTGACGTCAATAATACGATGACAGAAAAATCCGAATTTTGCAGAAAAACTCTTGCGAAAAACTCTCGAATTTAATGGTTTCAGTAAGTTTTTTTTTGTACTGAAATATAAAGTGTGGTTAAAATTTAAGGGCCGATGTTGATTTTGAATAAAACTCAAATTATTTAGAAAATTGCTGTCATTTCTTTTTCACTATGATAATATTGTCAAATTGATATTGTGACTATGATAATATTGGTATGGTTCAATTATGTATAAAACAAAATATCGGCCAAATGGCTGCCGAGACCTCGGCGGCACACCTCCATCCGATGGTCCAAATTTTCGATGACGCTAAGGCAGAATTGAGGTTCTATGCCGTTAATGTACCGAATTATCTCATCCTTTAGCTCTTTAATTTTTGCTGGCTTATCGGCGTAAACCTCTTCCTTAAAATAACCTCAAAGAAAGAAGTTCAACGGTGTCAAATTACATGAAATCAAACCACGTGAGATAACACGGCCATTGAATTTATCGGCCAAAAGAGTCATTGTTTCATTAGCTGTGTGGCAAATGGTACCGTTCTGTTGAAACCACATATTGTCCACATTTATATCTACTAATTCGGGCGCCTTAAAAAGTTCGTTATAATCTCACGATATCGAACAACATTCACAGTAACTACCTGACCGGCCTCATTTTGGAATAAATACGGCCCAATGATGCCGCCAGCCCATAAACCGCACCAAACAGTCACTCTTTGTGGGTGCATCGGTTTTTCGACAATCACTCTTAGATTATCATTCGCCCACATGCGGCAATTCTGCTTATGCGGCAATTCTGCGCCTCATCACTGAAGATGGTTTTCTTCGAAAATTGATCATCCACTGTTGCCATTTCTTGAATAACTTTAACGCTTGGCTCGATTATGTAACTTGCCATGGTTCAAATTGAGTTAGTCTGAAATTGAGAAATGCCAAATGAAATGCATAAAAAACTTGACGTTTAGGTGTGGTTTCAATATCGGCCCTTAACAAAACAAAGAATAAATTTTGTAATTTTTTTTACTTGAAAACATTTGTTTTTTATTCGACTTCGGCTTCGGCCTTCGGCCGATAATTTCCATATTGCCGAAGAATCGGCTTCGGCTTCGGCAAAAATTCACGTTCGGTCGGACACTACTTATGAGAAAGAATTATGTTCATTAAGTTCATAAATGTTAGTGACTCTGTTTAAGAACTCTCAATCTTTACCAAAAAATTTTATTAAAACAAAAATTAACAATGCTTATAAAACTACAAGGAATCAAACTTTTGTAAATGTATTTAACACTTTATTTATATATTATTCTAATTTAGTGTTCAGTACATTGTTTTATTTAAAATTTTAATTAAAAGTATGAATTCATTATATGTGTCTTAATAAAAATTGATCTGAGAGTACTTCATTATTTAAAAATGTATGAAAATCTGTTAACCTCGATATGAAGCATCTTTATAAAGATTCTTTTTGTAAGTTTTGAAATAAAGAAATTTAGAAAAGAATCACTATCACTATCACTATTACTATTACTATCACTATCACTATCACTATCACTATCACTATCACTATCACTATCACTATCACTATCACTATCACTTTCACTATCACTATCACTATCACTATCACTATCACTATCACTATCACTATCACTATCACTATCACTATCACTATCACTATCACTATCACTATCACTATCACTATCACTATCACTATCACTATCACTATCACTATCACTATCACTATCACTATCACTATCACTATCACTATCACTATCACTATCACTATCACTATCACTATCACTATCACTATCACTATCACTATCACTATCACTATCACTATCACTATCACTATCACTATCACTATCACTATCACTATCACTATCACTATCACTATCACTATCACTATCACTATCACTATCACTATCACTATCACTATCACTATCACTATCACTATCACTATCACTATCACTATCACTATCACTATCACTATCACTATCACTATCACTATCACTATCACTATCACTATCGCTATCACTATCACTATCACTATCGCTATCACTATCACTATCACTATCACTATCACTATCACTATCACTATCACTATCACTATCACTATCACTATCACTATCACTATCACTATCACTATCACTATCACTATCACTATCACTATCACTATCACTATCACTATCACTATCACTATCACTATCACTATCACTATCACTATCACTATCACTATCACTATCACTATCACTATCACTATCACTATCACTATCACTATCACTATCACTATCACTATCACTATCACTATCACTATCACTATCACTATCACTATCACTATCACTATCACTATCACTATCACTATCACTATCACTATCACTATCACTATCACTATCACTATCACTATCACTATCACTATCACTATCACTATCACTATCACTATCACTATCACTATCACTATCACTATCACTATCACTATCACTATCACTATCACTATCACTATCACTATCACTATCACTATCACTATCACTATCACTATCACTATCACTATCACTATCACTATCACTATCACTATCACTATCACTATCACTATCACTATCACTTCACTATCACTATCACTATCACTATCACTATCACTATCACTATCACTATCACTATCACTATCACTATCACTATCACTATCACTATCACTATCACTATCACTATCACTATCACTATCACTATCACTATCACTATCACTATCACTATCACTATCACTATCACTATCACTATCACTATCACTATCACTATCACTATCACTATCACTATCACTATCACTATCACTATCACTATCACTATCACTATCACTATCACTATCACTATCACTATCACCAGCTCCAACTATCACTTTTTAATTGGCTTATTTTGAAACTACGTTCACCTTGTCTTAAATTTAAAATATTCTTTACATCTTTTTTAAGTGTTCTCACAGTTCACACAAAAACTTGCCTTCACATAATTTTTTAATTTATACCAAAATGTGTTTAAGTGTGTCAACAACTACGGTTGTCAATCATCGTTGACAGGGTGGACCCAACGCATAAGCAGCCAAGCGCTTGTTGACAGATTTACGCACAAAAACAATAAAAAAAAAAAAACAACAAGTCGTATAAGGATAATAAAGTGCAAGGCATGAACTACTTAAGTAGATGCTTGGCGTTGCCAGATTGCCATAAATGACAAATGACAGCCGAATAATTTCAAAAATTACGTTTGTCATATTTGTCGCTTATCATTTATATTGTTTTTGCTGCTGTTATTGTTGTTGTTTTTGTTTTATTTTTTTATCAACAGAGGCGCTGCCTTAAAAGCAATATAAAAGATTTTACTGCAACGTTGCTGTACGTAAGTTTAGATACAAACTTACAGCTAAAAGATTGAATTTTGAGTAACTTATAAAAAAAGACCCCCAACAGCAACAACAGAAAATAAATTGCAGTGCGCACAAAGTCACTGATGTGCGAGATATTCATCTTGATATAGCTGTGTTGACGTTTGTGCTGCAGGGTTTGGTGGTGGGGAAGCATCTGTGTGTGTGTGTCTGTGCTTCAGAGATACGCATCCGAAAGATATGTATCGAATAGTACGCAGCGAAGCATAAATTAATGTGACATTTTTACAAAATGCTCATTTCTCACATTTACGCCGCAACAACAACAACAACAACAACATCAACAACAACAATCAACGTTGATATTTGTTGCCGTCATTGTGGATGAAGTGGTTGAGGGATGACATTTCAGCATGAACGCAGCGATGATTTAAATTTTGAAGTAGGTACATTTTCAAAAGCATCTACATTTGCCCTAAATTAGCCTCAATTAAATATTAATGCATTTTGACAACTCTGCTGCGATGATAAATTTTTTCCCACTTAAATATACGGCATAGTTGCCACCCTAAAATGAAAAAATTGGTTTTGATGTTGCATGATTTTTGTTTTTTTTTTCTTAATCACGATTGCAATCAGGTTTTGAGGAAATTATAAATCTATTAATGAAGTGTGGTTTTTTTGTTTTAACTCTCAAAGGAATCTTGAAATTTATGTGGGATTTTTGACAATCTACAAAATGTTTCTTACTATAATATAAGTATTTACTTAATATATTTATAATATAATTCCATAGAAATGTAAATGCGTAACGTTTAGTTATTTTTGGTTTTTTATGATGCTGAAGCATTATTTCAATACATTTTTATTTTCATGTTTAAATTTTTAACTTTTCAAAAAACTTTCAAAACTCCTTTCTTTTCGGTTTCTTACAATCAATCTTATTACTGTAATATTTTAAATAATGGAAACCCTTCTGCTCTAGGCAGATCCACGAAGTATTTTCCATTAATGGAAGACGTGACTTGGGACGCGATTGTTGTTAATGCAAAACATATTCCAAAGTGTGGACTCCAGTAACCTAATTGGACCATTAGGTGTACGAAGGCAATGAATTGTATGGAGAAAATATATCAAGACCTTCTGAACAATGGGTAGATTCGGGTGTTTTTTGAGAAGTAATCCTGCTTGACTCATCACTATACCATAAGTTAAGCAATATTCAAGAAGCCTGAGAAGTGATGAAATATAATGCAAAGCTGTGAATTCTACTTTGATACTGTTCACGCCTATCAATCCCATTTTAAAATCAAGTAGCGATCCTTAACAGCCGATAGATATGAACTATCCTGTAGTCCAAGGCTTGACCAAAAAGTGTAGATGATTTATAAAAGAAACTTGCTGCTTTAGAAAAACTGAAAAATAAAACTTTCATAAATTGCAAACTTGTTTAAAGGTTCTGATAGCGTTCGTGCATGAATTTGGGAATTTTATATGAAATTTTCGTCAATGAAATGTATGACCGAATCAGCATATTTCGTAGAAACTCGAAGAAAATCGTACATAATTCATTTATGTATTCTTTAAGCCTCTTGCTTTTGGGTATTTATGAACTGTCCACTTTACCAGAAACACCTCGTATAGTATAACTTAATACTGTGGCTTGATTATTAAAACTATGATAATGTGAAGCTATTTATTTGAACCTTTTTAAGAGATTTATATAACATAACCTCTTTATAACTTTTAAAGAAAATTCGATTTGAAAAGCTTCTTTAAATTTTTACATCATTAGAAACGCTTTATCAATTTTGTTTAGAAATCCAAACCATTATTCGGAGTCAAAAATACAAATTTGGTGACATTCGTCAAATGATAAGAGTATTGTGGTGGCAAGAAAGGTAAATGAGCATCGGTCCGCTGGAAAAAACTAGTATTTTTTAGTTTGAGATACAAAAATTGCCGGCTATGAATTATGATTTCAGAATTTTAAAAACATGACTTCAAGCAATGAACACGAAAACTTAAAAAAAATTAAATAAAAACTAAAAATAACGAACTTGGCATTTCAAAAATAAGGAAATTCGCTTCAAGGAAACTATATTGAATAGAAAACTATTGCATTTCACAATCAGGTCAGTATTGCATTTAAATATTAATAATTTTTTGAGAAAAAAGCATGTGAAATCAGAGTTTTGAAATAAAAGTATTACATAAAGAACTTTTACCAAAGAGGTACAAGTTAAGAACTTCTTCTCAGATTACTTGAATATTCTTTACGACATAAATGACCTTGTGCCGAGTTCACATAGTTGCCAAAAAAAAAATTTAACTAAAATGTCTATAAAAATGGAACCTTAAACAGGGTACATTGTTCTACAACCTGAAAAATTATCTATTAGAAAGATAAAAATACCAAAGAGGAAGGTGGCAATGCCACATTGATGAAAAAATGAAATAAAGAGCTCCGCAATTGGAGCAAAAACTGTGTTATAAGGCGAAAGTCGCCAGATCTATTGATTCGACGACAATTGGTCAGGTAAGATGGATCGTGCTCCGTTGAGGTGCTTCCGTGACTGTTTTTTGGTCCATTACGAATCCTTTATCTGATTATTTTTTACCATGTGGTTGTGGCATTCAATAAACCTCATCCCTTTTTTACTCGTTTCCCGAACCATTCTGTGCTTTTAGTGAACTTCCATCTTTCTAACAGTGGGTCGATACGGGTTTCTCGTTTGTTCCCTGGTGGTGGTTAGATTTTTGCAATGAATACCCAATCAGTGCAGTTTTTCCAATCGCATTAATCAAATACTGTTCCGTTTTTCATTTTGGGCCCAGCAGCGAAGACTTGGAGATTACCATTAGGTTCAATGGTCGTATCTTACCATTCTTGTCTGCTGGGGTGTGGTGTATTTTGTCAAAAGGTGTGGTGTATTTTGATTTAAATTCTAAATTCTAAATTCTAAATTCTCCATTCTAAATTCTAAATTCTAAATTCTAAATTCTAAATTCTAAATTCTAAATTCTAAATTCTAAATTCTAAATTCAAAATTCAAAATTCTAAATTCTAAATTCTAAATTCTAAATTCTAAATTCAAAATTCAAAATTCTAAATTCTAAATTCTAAATTCTAAATTGTAAATTTTAAATTTTAAATTTTAATTTCTAAATTCTAAATTCTAAATTCAAAATTCAAAATTCAAAATTCAAAATTCAAAATTCAAAATTCAAAATTCTAAATTCTAAATTCTAAATTCTAAATTCTAAATTCTAAATTCTAAATTCTAAATTATAAATTTTAAATTCTAAATTCTAAATTCTAAATTCTAAATTCTAAATTCTAAATTCTAAATTCTAAATTCTAAATTCTAAATTCTAAATTCTAAATTCTAAATTCAAATGCTAAATTCTAAATTCTAAATTCTAAATTCTTAATTCTAAATTCTAAATTCTAAATTCTAAATTCTAAATTCAAAATTCAAAATTCAAAATTCAAAATTCAAAATTCAAAATTCAAAATTCTAAATTCTAAATTCTAAATTCTAAATTCTAAATTCTAAATTCTAAATTCTAAATTCTAAATTCTAAATTCTAAATTCTAAATTCTAAATTCTAAATTCTAAATTCTAAATTCTAAATTCTAAATTCTAAATTCTAAATTCTAAATTCTAAATTCTAAATTCTAAATTCTAAATTCTAAATTCTAAATTCTAAATTCTAAATTCTAAATTCTAAATTCTCCATTCTAAATTCTAAATTCTAAATTCAAAATTCAAAATTCAAAATTCAAAATTCAAAATTCAAAATTCTAAATTCTAAATTCTAAATTCTAAATTCTAAATTCTAAATTTTAAATTTTAAATTTTAAATTCTAAATTCTAAATTCTAAATTCTAAATTCTAAATTCTAAATTCTAAATTCTAAATTCTAAATTCTAAATTCTAAATTCTAAATTCTAAATTCTAAATTCTAAATTCTAAATTCTAAATTCTAAATTCTAAATTCTAAATTCTAAATTCTAAATTCTAAATTCTAAATTCTAAATTCTAAATTCTAAATTCTAAATTCTAAATTCTAAATTCTAAATTCTAAATTCTAAATTCTAAATTCTAAATTCTAAATTCTAAATTCTAAATTCTAAATTCTAAATTCTAAATTCTAAATTCTAAATTCTAAATTCTAAATTCTAAATTCTAAATTCTAAATTCTAAATTCTAAATTCTAAATTCTAAATTCTAAATTCTAATTTCTAAATTCTTAATTCTAAATTCTAAATTCTAAATTCTAATTTCTAAATTCTAAATTCTAAATTCTAGATTCCATATTCTAAATTCTAAATTGAAATTTAATAAGAAAAACTAAAAAATGAATATTGAATATTGAATATTGAATATTGAATATTGAATTTTGAATTTTGAATTTTGAATTTTGAATTTTGAATTTTGAATTTTGAATTTTGAATTTTGAATTTTGAATTTTGAATTTTGAATTTTGAATTTTGAATTTTGAATTTTGAATTTTGAATTTTGAATTTTGAATTTTGAATTTTGAATTTTGAATTTTGAATTTTGAATTTTGAATTTTGAATTTTGAATTTTGAATTTTGAATTTTGAATTTTGAATTTTGAATTTTGAATTTTGAATTTTGAATTTTGAATTTTGAATTTTGAATTTTGAATTTTGAATTTTGAATTTTGAATTTTGAATTTTGAATTTTGAATTTTGAATTTTGAATTTTGAATTTTGAATTTTGAATTTTGAATTTTGAATTTTGAATATTGAATATTGAATATTGAATATTGAATATTGAATATTGAATATGTGAATTTTGAATTTTGAATTTTGAATTTTGAATTTTGAATCTTGAATTTCGAATATTGAATATTGAATATTGAATTTTGCCTCTTAAATCGTGATTGTTTCATCCAAAATATTGAATATTCACTGCTGTATATTGAGTATTGAAAATTGAAATATTTTTTGAAAATTTAAATATTTATTGAAAGTTGAAAAATTTTTTAAAAATTAGAAGCTGGCAACCATATTTTGCTGCCACTGCGTTTCTTTTTAGTCCTATACTGCTCATCACCAAGACTCTCTGTGTTGTTGATCACCTCGGTGTGATTCGAGCTGTTCTTGTTGTTTTTGTTTTTGTTTTTTGTTGACATTAACATCGCGCAAGGTTGACAGCCGCTTGGTTGGGTTGGTTGGTTCAGTGAAATTTTCCTGTCACTCGAAGAAATATGAATTATGATTCGTTTTTTCTCCCCAAGCTACAACGTGACATTTTGCTATGTTGTTGTTGTGTTGTTGTTGTTGATGTTGCTGATTCGTTAATGCAATGCTTGGCAATTAGTGAGTTATTTTGTGCGGCAGCTGTTTTTCCATATATTTTTTACTCGCTGCCTTCTTCTTTCTTATCGCCTGACTGTCTGTCGGTCTGTCTGTCAGTCGCTCTGTTGCTGTTTTGCCTGAGAATTTATGTTCGCATCGTTGACAATTTGACGTGCGATATGCAAATGACTTAATGAGTGCATAAATTTTTGTCAATTTTTCTTGTGCGTTCTTTTTTGTTTAATTTTATTTTATTTTTGTATTTTTTTTATGATATTGTATTTTTATATAATTTTATTTCTTTTCCAGATACCTCCATGCAGTGCTGCCGTTTTGCAATTTTGAATAGTAGTAAATTTCCTGTTTTTGGGGAGTATTTTTTAAATTTTAGGAGTACTTTAGTACTTGGAATTACAAAAAATAACTATTGCAAAACAAACTTATAATGAGATTAAATGTTAATCCAAACCGGAAATTTCCGAAGAGTTGAAGTGAGCGACCGTTGTTAAAATTTTTTTTTCTGTCAAACCGAAAACTGCCGTTACTCACATTCATTAAAAATAAACAAGAAATTATTATTATTATTATTAACGGTAGTTGGCCTCCCGCTTAAGTTTCTGAACGTGAAATATTTATTTAATTGATTTGAAATTCAACAAGAAAATTACCTTTAAAGATGTTTCTCCCATTGTATAAAAAATCAAATTAAAATTATTTGAAAAAATTTGACAAATGATTTGATTTGACAACAAAATTTTGAATTTGTACACATTCACAATGACTCACATCTATCAAACAGGTCTACTTACGACTACTGAACATATCTTTTCTTTATTGCCGATGATTCTTTTTCATCAACTCAAAAGATGATTAAATTTAAGCAAGCTTCGGAAAACCAAAACAACAACAATTTCACTGAAATTTTCGGAAATTTCAGATTTCGGAAATTTCAGCAGTGAAGTGAATACCCTTATTATTTTCTCCTTTTTATTAATGTTCCTTGTTATTTCATTTTATTAACAATTCAACAATATATTGTGTATTCAGTGTATTTTAATTGTGTGGAAGAGGAATTTAATTGTAATGTAGTAGTACAATTGTAGTTCAATTTAATTATACCCAAACTTAACGGTATTCCCTTATTAAATTAAGCTTTGAAAATATCCTTTCTGCAGTTACATTGTCATGTGGAAACGACAATATTATGCTTAGTAATTGAAGGGTTTATTGCATAAACATGATAAGCCAAAAATAAAAATTTTTAAATAATCGCCTTTGAATCATTTAAAAAATACATAATATAGACGTTGCATCTTGCCGTACTTTTGATAATTGGTACATGTTGATTTTTGAAGCCTTTTTCAACATGTACAAAAGTTAATAAATAAAAGTGGAAAGCACTAATTGTTTTTAACATATATACAACTTTTGCTGTTTTACGATTTTTTTGGACTTTGTTTTGGTATTAGAAAATTTTTTTAAATTAATCGTTGATCATCTTTTTTCTTAATCTAACGATAAACAATATCCTCTTTAAGGTTTTGCATAAAAGTTATATTAAAGTTTTAGCGGTATAAGAAAATATTCAGTACTAAGCTGCAAAAACTGAAATTTCATTAAATTATTGAAGCAATGAACATAACTTATGTTCTTAACTATAAGTCTGCTTAATTATTTTTCCAAATTCGCGAATTTTTCGAGCTATTAAGAAATAGTAGTACTTTTAGTATGTGGGGAGTATAGTAGTACTCAAGAGTCAATAGGAGTAAAATACTCCGATAGTAGTACTTTCGGCAGCGCTGCCTCCATGACATGACTCATGGATAATACTTGAGTCCTCACACATTTTTAAATATTGCTCTGAGTCAAAGTTGGTGGGTGTTACGTTTAAAGTGTTGCTTTAAGGAACAACAGTTAACAAGAACAACTTGTTCCTTAACTTGTGGGGGTGGGGGGGGTAAAAGTTTAGAAAATATTAAAATTTATAGTTATGTAGGCAATGCTGACATCCTTAAAATTAAACAAAACTTTTAATATTATTATTATGTGGAATTTTTTCTAATCCAAAAATTTCGGATTTTCTCCTTTAAATTTAACAAAATTTTTAATATTATTGTATGGAATTTTTTTCTACTCCAAAAACCAGGATATGACCAAAAATTTGTCAGCGAGAACAAGGTTTTTTTTTTGTTGTTGTTAAATTTTTGTTTTTGTGACCTGGCTGTTGTTGTGGCTTGTTGCTGTCAGCATGTTGTCAAATTATCAACAGTTTTTACAAAACGATACCCAAGAAGCTGTCAATAATGACATAACGTATATGTTCATAGCAACAACAACAAAAAAACAACAACAGCAACAACATTATCAACATGTTCTAACTATGACAGCAACTGAACAAGCAAAAACATAGCAACAAAACGAACGTAGTAGAACGAATTGCATGACATGTTTTGCGGTAGGAACAAAAACAAAAGCAAAAACAACAGATAAAGTTGTGCTAGCTTGTTGTCGGACATCTAAGAGGGCCTGTCAGACCAAAACAAGCTAGGATGACAGATATTTTAAGAAAATTTTATACGCAACACAGTAAACAGTATAACAACAAGAACAATAAACATTACAAAAAAACACAGCTAAAACTACAATAATAAAGCGAAAGCCAAAGAAGAAGAAGAAGCAAAAATAATAGGAGTGTATGACACATGCCAGCAAACAGGGAATCCTTTTCACAGAAATGTTTTTCTTATTTTGTTTTTCTGTTATCCTACGTAGCTCTATCAGACCACCCTGAGCTGGTAAGAATTTCATGTTGAAATGTTAGCGTTGAAATGTTAGCGTTGAAATGATTTGACATGTGAGCATAGATAAAGTGTGAAATTTAGTACAAAGCCAACATTTTTTGTTTTCTTCAACTTGACATAATTTTAGGTTACTGTCAACTTTGAAGCGGTAGGAGCTCTAACAGGCATGACGAAGTTGATAATGTTTAGGCACATGACAACAAAAGTTGAGCAAAATTTTTAAAAGTGGTTTAATTGAAGTAGTTTGGAATTCTAAAGTTGTGCGAATAGCATTATTCTTCATTAGAACTATCTGTGGGACACGATGGATGCCTCATGATAGATTTTGATGTCATTATTGGTGACTTTTTTTCATAAACTCTAAATTTCATAATTTCACTTGATTATTTTAATTAATTTCTCTTCATTTATAATTATTTTTTTTATCTATTTTGTTTCATAAAATCTCATAACTTGTCTACTAACCTTGATACATTAATACCTCGCTTATAACGCTTGCTGGCCAACATCATTAACGCTTATGAGCAAATTTATATTCGCCTCATGGTCTTTAAAATGTCTCCATATTACATACATATAGCCAGATTTCCGCACTCTATCACAGCAAGGCAGTCGGGCTAAAAGAAGCCATAAAGAAATTGAATTCATTAAGCATTAGCTTCCTGAAGTAAAACAAAAAAGGAATGAAATTAAAGCAGCTAGCATATTCAAAACTATAAATTACGAGCACTTTGCATGCATGATAAAGAAATTTCGATTAGGTGGCATCAATTTCAATATGTCGCCCATGTATGCGGATGCGGCATAAGCTGGTTAAAGACGCTTGCGCGCAGCAGGATACAACAAATTTAAACGCACCCAAGAAGACACCCAAAAGATAGCCAGACCAATACCAATATCAATAGCAATAGCAATACCCTGACAGAGTCAAAGTCAGAGCATTTAGAACTGTCAAAGAAGCATGCCACTAAATTGTGTTTGTGGCGTCCTTGCACGACAAACACACACGAACACACACGCATGTCGCGCACCATCTTGCATCTTATAGCAAAGCAATCTAATTTATGACTTAATTATCGGGCCATATTTAATGTGTGCAATAAACTAGTCTACAAAATTATACACGTATCCATGTAGCAATGCGCGCCGAACCACACAGCGCCCGCACTCATCAACAGCGCTGGGCAGCAGAGCCAATAAGTTGACGTTTGTTGGGCTTGTTGCGCTCTTTTATTATATCTTTTATTTGGTTTCTCATTCAATTCATTTAGTGTCGCGCTAAGTCCGTCCGTCCATCCGTCCGTCCGTCATGTCTTTCGATCCGTCTCTTCGCCTTTACTTCTGCTCTGCGAAAGCTGTTAATGTTGTCAGCCTCCTTCGGTTTGGTGGCGGTCATCAATTTGCTTTAAATACCACATTTTGGCGCTGCATCCGACGCTGCTGCTGCTGCTGTTGATTCCCAGCAAAATGCAAGCCTGCTGTTTTTATTGCTGCCGTTGTGTGTGATGCGTTGTGTGGCTCTTGTCTTAGCCGCCATCCAAATTCAGTTTCGGAGTGTAGCAATAAAATTCCATTTAAAATGGCAGCGATTATGTCTCAACAGACCATTAAAGTCACCGAACTGACAACTACTACTTAGGCTCAAGCTGTCAGTTTGTCGGCTCAAACCGTCGTTGCTGCGTTATGTTGATCGAAGTAGGAAGTCGCACAGTGGGTTAAGAGCTTGAAAGCTGCGATCAAGTGATCTTGAATGTTAAGAAAACTTAAGTTACTCCCTTGCTTAAGTAACATTTCCATTAAGAATATTCTCTGGCAATATCCAATACTTTGGTTCTTATCTAAACTCAGCACATACCATATCTTCTGGAACTTATGGCATCTACCCATGTCTACTACAGCGAATAGTCGATGTTCTCATCATCATTGTGACATTTGCATAAAGTTTTGCTTAATTATTATTTCCATTTAATATATGCTCTGTCGATATCCAGTACGTTGTGCTTTATCTAAGCCCTCCGCTCATACAAATCTATTGTATTGATGACATCTACCCGTGCCAAACACAGCAAACATTCGCTCATTCTCATTATCATTTCGTCGTCACCGATCATTCAATATTTATATGACCATCCATAAGAAAGAAAAACTTTAAAATTGTCATATTTATTTTAACAAGTCTATCTATCTTTCAATCAGTCTATCTACATGAGTGCAAAACATAGTCTTGCTAATATCTATAGAGCTTTTGAGTCAAAACCAGTATTAAGTACCTTTATTGATACATAAAATACTTTTAACAATTTGTTAAATTCCGTTTCGTTGTATTCAGTATTGAAGTTGTTCCGTTTCGAAACTCGTCTTATCCACACTAAATCGAGGGATAAGACAACTTTTAAAAATAAACTATTCATATAATGTTATAAGGATCTAATAAAAAGCTTATATCAAGTATGCCTAGATAAAAATTTAAGTGAACATCTTCCTTGCAACGAATATAATTTTTGAGCTAAGTGGACTGGATAATATTACTTTTACTCTCAAGTACCTCTTTTGTTGACATTTCCGACAAACTGCTCGAAAGATTCAGACACCAGAAGATTGTACTACCGAGGTATACCGGTTAAAAAATTTGAGCTGTCATGAGCTATACGAAAGACATGACCCAGCCAGTGAAGTCGCTGAATTGTTATACGCTGGTATAAATAAAGTTTGTCATATAGTTCCTACAGCTCGCGGTTCATTCGAATCCGATGGTCATAACTTACTCGAACAGCACCAAAGAATTTGCGAATAACTTTTCTCTCAAACACTCTAAGAGCGGTTGCATCCCGAATCGGCCTATCGAACGCAGCTTTATAATCGCCAAAGAGATGGTGAGTATCGATTTGATTTTCATAGGTTTTCTGCAGGATTTAACGTGCTGTAAAAATCTGTTCTATGGTGGACTTGCCAGGACGATAGTCACACTAATAAGGTCCAATCAATGTTTTGATATGCGGCTTCAATCTTTCACAGAGTCAGGCCGTCTTTTCAGCAGCCAGGTCATCAGCTCCTGCGGCTTTGTTGTTTTTGAGTCGCTGGATAGCAACTTTAACTTCGTCATGGCTAGGTGGTGGAATTTCCACTCCATCATCGTCGATTGGTGGTGTCAGACTGCATTCTCTAAGGGTGCAATTGTTGGTAGATTGGAAAAATGCTGTCTCCATAATTTCAATGCGCACTGCGTATCTGTAACCAGATCACCATTCTCATCTCTACAAGTGGATGCTCCGGGCTTGAAACCTTAGGTTAGACGCTTAACCTGTTGGAAGAATTTTCGAGCATCGGTGTTGCCCTGGTACACCTCAATTTTTTCACTCTCACGCTTTTCCTGCTCTCTCTTTTTACGTCTGAAAAGGCATACCTGCCTTCCTCTTTTCGAGATAGTTTTCGTACGCGATAGTTGGCACGCGTTGTAGCTGACTGCAGCGTCTTTTTATATGCAGCATTTTTAGCTGCTATCGCATCACGATTCTTCTGATCATATCATTAGTTATGAGGTTGCGGGCGCCAAAAATCAATGACTTCCTAAGCAGCAGTGAGTACGGAGTGGGATATATGTGCTCAAAATCCGCCAGCTTTATCGAGTTCAGAGGCAGGTAGGTGAAGATTAAACAAAATTTGTGCGAAGAAGGCAACTGCGGTGCGCTGGGATTGCAGCTTAGCGACATCTAGCTTTTGTTGCATACTTGTGCCTTAATTCTTCGCATTGCACAATCGCATGCGGATCTTGGGTGGAAGAAGATAATGGTCGGAGTCCATGGTCCATGGTCGGAGTAATGGTCGGAGTAGACCCCCGTAATGTATGCATATCTAGGACGTTTGAAGCTTCCGTCGATCATAACATGATCAATTTGATTTAGCGTTTTTTGATCCGAGACAGCCAGGTGGCTGTGTAGATATCGAGGTGTTTGTATCTGGTACCTTTCACTTCCGTCGTTTCCGTCGCGGTAGATCAGTCTTAGATGGTAGTTTGAAGTGATCTCGTGGAGATGAATTCTATTCCGACCTCCGCATTGAAAGCCGGACAGAGATCATAGACGTACTCTAGGCTCACGTAGAAGGCACCCTTGACAACATCACCCTATTCCTTTGTCGAGACGTGCTCGTAAATAAGGCTTTTATGGAAAAATGTCTCCTTGAGGTGGATTATGGCCAGCATTTCGTTCATAGACTTGTTCCGGGAAAAAAGTTGGCATAGTTTTCGGCTTATAATAAATCCGCATCAAAATTTACGCTTCTCCGTATGGTTGCTAAAGTAAATATCACAGTTTGCTTTCTAAGAGCAGCCTTCTCCTTCCATAGCATCTCCTGGATGGCGTCCAATTGTCCGAGACATCTTCCCCACAAAAGTTCCGGACATTCTAGGTGCAAAGCCAAAATTCATTGTTCATTTAACGTTTTCGGTGGTCGTCAACGTAGTAGGAGTAGATAACTTAAGCTGCTTTGGCTTTTATTAGGCGGTTATAATATGGTGGTGATCCACTTTTAAGGTCTCGGATTGACCCCTCAATTTTAGAGTTAACGGAAGACAGGGAGTTTCAGACTCCCTGACTTTAACGGAGAGATTTTAAGGCAGTCCCCTCTTGCCTTGACGGTGCCTTTTCGGGCTTTGCAGATTTTTCGTTGAAGCCGGTACGCTGTCCAACACTACGCCCTTCCAAACCTTGGCTGGTCACCAACTACTTGTCCGGAACCGCTAACATGTTGCTAACTACTATATTTAGAGGCCGCTCACAAAAATAAAAAAAAAAAAACAAATAAAGAAAGTCTAAAGTCGGTCTGGGCCGTCTATGAAATACCCTAAACACACTTTTCAAAAACAAAAAAAAAATTTTATTGTAAATGGGCGTCTCCGTGGGCGGATGAAGCCTATATTTTATATGCATTTAAATGTTGATGAAAAATTTACACATACCAAGTTTTATTCTAGTAGCTCACAGTTAATGCTTTTATTGTGCTTTCGCTATGGGAGGTGGGGGTGTTCATGGACGGATAACTCCCAATTTTTGAACACACCTTAGTTTTGGTATAAAATACATACATACCAAATTTAATTTCTCTATGACAAACATAACCTTATTTATTGAGTTTTAAACTTTTTGGGTTGTATGCAAGGTAGGCGTGTCCGTAGGCAGATGACGTCCATTTTTCAAAACCATCTTTGTCTTGTCATAAAAACCATACGTGCCAAATTTTAGCTCTGTAGGTTAAACAGAGGCTTTTTTATTGCGTTTTCAATTTTTGCGTTGTATGGGAGGTGGGCGTGTCCGTAAGCGGATGACGTCCATTTTTCAAAGACATCTTGAAACCTGCATAACTTGAGCTGAGTTATGCAGGTTTTAATTTTCGCGTTGTATGGGAGGTAGGCGTGTCCGTAGACGGATAATGTCCATTTTTCAAAACCATCTTTGTTTTGTTATAAAAAATATATTTGCCAAATTTAAGCTTTGTAGATTAAACAGAGGCTTTTTTATTGCGTTTTCAATTTTTGCGTTGTATGAGAGGTGGGCGTGTCCGTGAGCAGATGACGTCCATTTTTCGAAGACATCTTTGTGGTTGTATAAAACACTTACATATATTAAATTTTATTGTTGTAGGCTAATTATGAGCTGAGTTATGCAGTTTTTAATGTTCGCGTTGTATAGGAGGTAGGCGTGTCCGTGTGCGGATGATGTCCATTTTTCAAAACCATCTTTGTTTTGTTATAAAAAATATATTTGCCAAATTTTAGTTTTATAGATTAAACAGAGGCTTTTTTATTGCGTTTTCAATTTTTGCGTTGTATGGGAGGTGGGCGTGTCCGTAAGCGGATGACGTCCATTTTTTAAAAACATCTTTGTGTTAATATAAAACACATACATACCAAATTTTATTGTTGTAGGCTAATTATGAGCAGTTTTAAATTTTTACGTTGTATGAGAGGTAGGTGTGTCCATGGGCGGATTCCAAAAATATTCAATAGTGCAGATCCTTGGGTGCATGTCACCATGTGTACCAAGTTTCATTTAATTATCTCTACTCCTTCTTCTTATCCTGTGTTTGCTGACAACACACAGACGGCTGGACGAACGGACATGAATAGCTCGACTCACGAGGTGACGCTGATCAAGAATATATACTTTTCTATACCGGACTCGCTTCGTTCTATGCGTTACAAACGTTTGCACAAAGTTAATATCACCTCACCTTTCAGGTTTAGGGTATAACAAATTGGCCATTTCAGCCCTTGAAAGAACTTTGACCGAGCTTCTTATGATCAATTGTGTTGTATGTGTTATTAAATTTTTGCACACAATTGACCGGGAACTGAACCTACATGTTCTATGCCGACTCCGAACGGCTACAGCTCATGCTCTCAAGCAACTTTACGTGGAATTTATTAACTCTTTGAGGCTTGCCATTGTCTGCAGAGAGGTGGTGACCGATCAGAAAATTTCTTTATTAAAAAAACTTTTGCCGTGAGTGGGGATGGATCTCGGGCTCCGGGAATGCCAAGCCTCAAACCTGCCACTGTCACCACATAGGCCGCTCACTATCCACAACAAAAGATCCGTCTGATGACTTGTAGCTGAGCTCCCGCAGATTTCTCATAGAACATGAAACGGAGAGAGTCCATCAACAGTTTTTTTCAACAAAATAATTTATTTAATTTTCCCATGACAAATACATTCACTTTTATAACAATACACATAAGTCAGATAGATACCTCCCTTTGGATTGGAAGATTAGTTGATTTGGCCAACAGTTTTTTTGGAAGATGGATCGCTTTTCGATCGCCGAAACAATTAATGCGCGGTTTTTAAAAAATTTAAAAATCTTCTTTCGCTCATTTTGGCAATCGTTGAAAGATGGATCGCTTTTTGATCGCCCAAGCGATGAATGCGCGATTGACGAAAAATTTTCAAAATCTTCCTTTGCTCATTCTGGCGATCGTTGGAAGATGGATCGCTTTTCGTTCGCCCAAACGAAATGAATGCGCGTTTCAAAAAATCTGAATTGCTCATTCCGCCGATTGTTGGAAAATTGTTTTAAAGAAAATTTTTAAATCTATCATTGGAATACTAAGCAGGCTCTGTAAAAACGTTAAAATTAATAAAAAAGTTGAACTTGAAAAAAAAATTCATTAAAGTGGGAACCCGCTTTTTTGAACTTTTAACAGCTTTTAACGTTCAAGAACAAATCTTTACAACATATTGCTATGGACCTCTAAAACCTATTTGTTTGCCTCTTGTCAGTGCATCGCTTAAAACCCGCTTTAATTCATGTGTTACTCTTAATAGCGAATCGACTATGACTCCTCTTGGTGAATCTTCCAGGCGAATTGCTTAAGACTCCTCTTGGCAATTCGTCGGCGAATCTTACCGGTAAATCTCTTTTATGTCCTAAATTATATTTCCCTCTATAAATTAGCCCTCAAAAATAAATTTTTCTTAATAACCAGCAACTTTTGAATCCAAAAAAATCTTGAAGAACCTTTTATTAATATTTCCCTCCACGAATGTGCACCTCAGTTCCACTGTCAGCACCTTGAGTCCATGTCGTAAATTGGCAAATGGCATTCCCAGCAAAACGTCGCAAATTTTTGCATTTAAGCCTAAATACAACAACAACTTAAAACATAGAATACAGCACGAAAACAAGATGACTGCGCACTCCAAGAGTCCATCGTATAAATGCCACTTTAAGATGGGGTTATTTTACATATTATGACCACAATAAAACCTCACCACAATGAATGAACGCATCATGAGCCGGTTTAAAAGGCGGCTAAACAAGGCGGTGATCATGACGATCACGATGATGATGATGAGAATGTAGCTGATACCAACTTGATGGCTGCGCCAATGCATTTTGAACATAAATAACTTTAGCTTTTATTAACTTTTATTTTTATTGTCTTTGTTTTGTTTTTCTCTGCTTAACTAAAATCAATTAAACTTGTGAAAATATCATAAATTCCAGAGACAACATTTATGTCCAACACACACGGTGCGATTGTGTATGATTTTAAGGAGGCAATTATTTAAATGTTTTATTGACAATTTTAAAAAGTTGTTAGAAGCCAGACAACTGACAGTAACGTGGTGGCAAGCTGTGTCTGCCTTTTAAAATACTAAGGCTGATGCTCATAATGTTGAAGTTGATGTTAATGAAGATGATAATGACGATGATGATGACTATGATGATAATGATGATGTCGTTGTGCATGATGTTGATGTTGATGCAGATTAAACTGGACTGAACTGTTTGCCGTGTAGCAGTGGCAACCTTATTATGCTAAGCCTCAACTTGCAACAATTAAATTAAGTAAATAAGAGATATGTTGGCATATTTTATGACAGCTTGTGACAAAGTGTTATGGTCGTAATAATATAAAGCATATGCAAGACAGCTGAACATGACTTAAGCTGGAACAGGATCACAAATTGATATAGTTATGGGTATTTTATATGTTAATTTGATAAAAGCAGCAGTTTCAAAATGATGTTAGTTCAAGTGTATAACTTGATTTGTGAAAATATGACTTAAGAAAACAGCTCAATACAGCTCACAACAAATTTTGCTAAAAAAATAAGACAATAAATTTTGCTCAGTTCAAGCAGATAAGTTAATGTGGCCACAATAGTACCGCTAAAAATTCAGAAATAATTTACCGATGCAGCTTTGTAGAGGCTTCTTTTCAAAACTTTTCCAAATTTGTCACTCGCAGTTCTTACAGAGTTTCATTGATGTGTGACTTAAAGGACGAAAGTTAAAATGAAAATTAGTGCTCTTGAAAAAGTGTCATAAAAATCATTAAAAGTCTCTTTGATTTTAAATTTCTGAACTTTGCTATAAAACACTATCTTTTTTGACGACATACATGCAGATTTGGCTAGTGTTGTTTCTGATCATTTCATCATTTTGATAGTATCATCTAGAATTTGTCTAAATCTTTTCATCGACTCTTGCCTCTCTCTCCTTGACCCAACACTGATTTTATCAACATTTTTATCCATTTATCCTGGGATAACTTTGTAGTAATTGCTTTGATTGACAACGATTACTTACAGCAACATCAACCGTTGTCATTGATAAATGATTTTAGGACCAACATAATTAAGCCACACTGCTCAGCCATAACCAGCAGCAACAGCAGCAGCAGCAAGAACAAGCGTAAAGCACTTAAGCAGTTCATCATTTCTGGACGACAGCAACAGCTGATGCAAAACAAAACAACAAAAAAATTGAACAACAAGGAAGCAAGGATATGGCAATGACAGCAAAATAAGCTAAATTAAAGAATGAACTGGCGTGTCTGTATGTCACACACAGTATAAAGTAGATTGAAGTGATGATGGACGACAAGGCGTACTACTCGTAGCTAGATTTATTAAAAGACTCAAAAGGAAAAAAAAAAAAACTCACAGCAGCTGCTGTTGGCTACCGTCTTTGTGTCTGTGTCTGTCAAATCAGCGCCAATCTTTATCTGTTTCGCTATCACGGCATGTCATTTGAATGCAAGAAACATCACATCATCAGGCAAACAAATTAAGCAGCACCGTCTTAGAATAACGAATGTTTTCACTACACATCCTTGCAGCAAGTTTGCCAACTATGTATTTTTTGCGCTTGCCTTGCTTTTTTTTTTCTTTTGTTGGCTCATTTTTTTTTTTTGCTGTCATCTTCAATTTCGCGTCTTCAGTTGGTTTTGGTTTTTTTTTTTCTTGCGCCACAATCATTCGGCGCAGAGTTGTTTCGCAGATGTCGGTCGCTTCCAGCGTTGACACTTCAGATTGACAGGAGAATCTTTCCAGTGCAATTTTCTCAGGCCGCATGTTTTTTTCGAGATATTGTTTTTTATTTTTTTATTTTTGCATTTGCACTGTATAAAACTTTAGTACGTTAGTTTACTTGAATTGAAATAAATATGCTTTGCTCGGTTGACACTTGAGATTGATTGTCATTCATCAACATGGCCTGTCATGCTGCTGACACTGGCGGATGGGTTGAATGTGTTCATGCATTCATGTCTATCGTTTGCGTCGTCATGTCTATCTAATACTTGGGATTTGACACAGAAGATGCTGCGAATGCGAGTTGCGTTGGTCGTTTAAATTATGTCTTCAGTTTTTTTTATTTTTTTTTTTATTTTTTCGTTTTTTATTGCATCAAGAGTTGTGTAGATCATTTGTAGTTTTGATGAAAAGCATATGATATTAAATTTATTTGATTAAGCCATAATGAGGCGCTCTAACTCTTTGGCACCTCGTGAACTGAGCATTTTGTGTTTTATTTATAAAATGACCGAATATGGAAAAGTAATGATAATAAAAACTTTGTAACAAAAAAAAAACTACTTCAAAATCACTACAAAGTAAGAAATAATTTTAAATTACTTTTCCTATTAATCGTGGTAAAATTTTATAATTTATTTATATACATTAAATTGGAAATATTATTATTTTTATTTTTTTTTTATTTTTTCTTTCCACGATTAATAGGAAAAGTAATTTAAAATTATTTCTTACTTTGTAGTGATTTTGAAGTAGGTTTTTTTTTTGTTAAAAAGTTTTTATTTCTTCCTTTTTAGAGAATTTTAGTAGTTTGTAAACTACGTAAACACAATTATTTAAGCTCATAATTTTGAAAATGCTTTTTTTCTGTCGATTCTTATTTTTTACTCTTTTAAATTTTTTAAAATATTTGCAAGAATTATTAAGGAAAATTTCAAATATATAACCTTTTTATTAAAAATTAAGTTTTACTTATTTCTGGTTTGATAGTTATTTTCAATTTCTGCCTGTTTTACAATTTTTATTAAAATGTCATCGCCTTTTTCAAATCCCGCCTATGTACTTTACTGATCATTCTTTATAATAATTCACCTTTTGTACAGAGTTTTTCTAATATTGCCACACCTCTTTGTCGAATAACGTCCACTTAATTGAACGTAATTTTTTATAATTGTACCGAATCTTGCATTTTGGGTGTAAATGTCAGGATCGTAGTGTAAATATTTACTGAGATATAATTTTTTTTTAAAGTGACACGCCCATTTATCGAATACCGCCCACATTATTGGCAGTAACTTGTTATACTTGTGCCTACCTCTGTACTAAATTTTAGTATCCTAGTGTCAGTAGTATTCGAGATACAGTGTTTTTTCAATATTGCCACACCCCTTATTAAATAACGCCCATTTTTTTCATAACAAAAATTTATAGCAATTGTGCCTACCGCTGTACTAAATTTCTTTGCCCTAGTGTCAATATTATTAGAGATACAGTAATTGTCTTATATTGCCACACCCTTTTGTCCAATAACGCCCACTTTATTGATAGCAATTTTCAATAATTGTGTCTACATTTGTACTAAATTTCAGTACTCTAATGTTAGTTTTAAACGAGAAACAGAGTTTTTCCAATATTGCCACACCCTTTTTTCGAATTACGTCCACTTATATAATCGTAGCTTTTAATATTTGTGCCTGCCTTTGTAAGTTTACTATGAATTTTATTACCCTAGTGTCAATATTTACTGAGATACAGTGTTTTTCTTATAGAGACACGCCCTTTTGCCGAATACCGCCCACTTTCATAAACGGGCATCTCCGCGTTGACAGTCTCTGTATGTTGACAAAATATGACGGCAATCGGGCAAGTAATTTAGGAGTAATCGATGTACATATATTCACAAAAAAAAAAAAAAACAGAGAAACCAACCAACTTGAGAACCTCCTCCTTTTTGAAGTCGGTTAAAAACCATGTAAAATACAAGAATAAGATATGTAAACAAACAAGAACGTTCACAAATCTATCGTACACAAAATACCTGAACGTGAACACTCTCTTCGAGAATTTATTTAGAAATTTGTTTGAGTGTATGAAGACCCAGTAAAAATATAAGCGTTCTCTCCCACGAGGAGCAACAAAGAAGCGCTCTCTTCCTGTTTTGTATATGAACTAAGAAACAGTAATTTGATCACCAAACATAAGTTCCATAAGAGATTTCAAGGTTGATGAGTTTTTGTTTTGCAGAAACACCTTTAATTACAAAATAAATCGAAAACATTCACTTGTGAGGGGAAAAAAACATTAAAGTAAAAAGATAAGAAGGGCCTCTAAACTAAGAAAAGTCTTAAATTTAGCCAAAGTGATTTGTGTTGATCGGAACAAGCTCTAGCAGCAACACTTACTTTTTCTATTCGGAAGTATGGTTATAGCGAAAAAAAGGGTTCTTTTGTGGGCTTTTAGTTCTTAAGGAATTTTGTTTTTCACCAAAACATTGTATCTCTTCATCTCTGGTTGTTATTTTAAGAGTAGCGTTAGCCAAATCTTCATACTTATTTTTGGAACTCCTGTTTATTCTCTTTGATAACTCTGATTTCAAAAATTTGTAGACTCCAGGAACTGAAGCCCCATTTTTTTCATATAGCAATATGAAGGCTACTTGTTTATTACAGTTTGAACGGCCGCATGTATCACAGAAAAGCGACATCTCCGTAATTGTGTTTGTCAGAGTTTTTTAAAAAAAATTAAACAATATTGATCCAATCTCTATCCCAGTTGGACTTTGAGTCCTCAAAGACGAAGTCTTCAAAGCCATCTCGAAGACCAAGTACGCCTAATTGTCCGCAACAATTAAATAAATAAATTTTAAGCAAACAAATTAAATTTCTCTCACAAAAAAATCATAGCCATGCACAGAGAGCGTATAATTTTGTTTATACTATGCATCCGTACTGCAATACATGGACGCATGCCGTCCTTGAAGACAATTTAACAACATGTCTTGCAAGCCAAAGTGGAATTTTGTTTGAAAATGTCTTCAAAGACGCCCATTGAAATGGATCGATCCGTCCTGCAAGAAACTGACATGTCTCGAAGATGTCTTCCAAAACGGATCGGTCCATTTCCTGCTGGGATGCTTCCTCTCCGACCGTTTAACTAATTTCAAAAAATAACAGTGAGCAATTCTTCCATTACCCAGATAAATAGTTAAATTATAATCACAACTTTTTCTTGCATAGTAAAATGAAGACACTGTGCAATAAAATAATTGAAGAATGCTTTGGATATCAATCGTACAAGTCATAAATCTTTAGCAATTGTACAATTAAACATCAGGATAAAATATTAAAATACTTCTAAAAATACTCTTATAACTGTTTCGTTAATATTCATTATACAATTTAATGCATCTTTTATTTAAAAGAGTATTTTTCTAAACAAGAACATGATTTGCATGAAAGTTTTCATTGATTGTGCATGAAAGTTTTAATAAAAATGATAAAAGCTAGTATACTTACCTTCAATTTTTTTGTTTTACAGGTAAAATTCATAAAGTGCAACTGAGTTTTACCTGCCAAGCTTTTTATTTAAAAATGTACTTAATGAATTTTTAATATTTTGACTTGTCTCTGGGGCATCCATCCTAGGCCTAGAATTAGTTTTTTGTAGTAAAGATCATCCTACATTTAAGACACATGCTGCAAAAACCCGCTTTTCTCAAATATGTTTTACTTCTGAACCGACGATATATTGATCGCTCCTTATTCGCTCGTATAGGATGTTCCAAGAAACGCTTTATTACACATTACAATGGATTATGTATTGATCGTTCCTTATCCTTCTCCTTAGCCTAGGATGTCGAAAGGAGCTCTTCCCTTCCTAGGTCATGCAATGTTAAAATAGAGCACAAAATGCACTAAGCTTTGATCAATAAGAAACAATCCACTGTTGCTCAGTGAGCAGAGCACTACCAGATCGTTCAAAGGATGAACCATTTTTATTGCAAAAATTATGTTTCTGTAATGTTTATTTTCATTTTAAAAACGGACACAAACTTTTAGGAGCTCATTTTAAAATGTCCCTTAATAACAATAACAATATTGAGATTGTACCAAGAAATAACAGGCACAACCAAGCCATAGCTACAGAAATATTGCTCGGGGAACTAAAAAAAAAAAAATAAATAATAATATTAGAATAAAATTAAAAAATTCGTAAGGAAATAATTTTTTTTTTTAATAAAAATAATTTTTTTTTTCAATTTTCGAGCGTGAATTGGACAATTTTAATTTTTGGGGAAATATACACTGAGAGAAAGAAATGAGCTAAAATCAAGCTCAAATCGTTCGTAATTGAAATCAGCTCAAAATAGCTCAAAACCATCTCAAAACTTTCGCAGTTTATGCCAGAAATTGGGCTTGAAAATTTTTTTTGGTAAACACGTAAATTTGTGCTAAATAAGTGTAATCTTGGGCTTGTTTATAAAAAATAAATAATTTGGTTAGTAAAAATATAATAATTAATTTGCTTTTTGTATTTTTTTTTTTTTTTGTGTTGTGTTACTTTGATGCTTGAGCCACTTATAGATTTTGTCATCGTTTTCCTTGAACACAAAATTGATAACATTGACAATTTTCTAAATTGAGCATATTCATTTTTTTACTAACAATCCAAAAATTTCTTATTTTTTTAAATGATCAGAAAATCACATACATCACAAATGAAAGGGGGGGGGGGGGGGGGGGGTTCATTTTTTGATAAACAATCACATTAAGGCTTGATATCAAGAAAATTATGGCTTAGCTCAGAATCACTCTAAAAAGTTTATTGATTTGGGATTGTGTTCAGCTCAAATTTCTCTCCGTGTACCAGTTGTACTATTTCGGTTAAATGAGTGGTGGGTGTATTCATTGGCATATTTGGTTTTTTTTTCCAACCTACTAGATTTTTCTTTAAAATAGCTAGTTGCGCCAAATTGTATTGCTCTGGGATCTTTTTTTGGTGAAATAAACAAGATTACCGATTTGAGTTGTATGAGAGGAGGGTGTAATAGTTGGCCGATTTGATAACACTTTTCTAAACACTCTTCTCTTAACAAAGAATATATTTCCAACCAGTTGCATGATTCTACACTGAGGAGAATACCAAATTTTAACTCAAATCGATGCAGTTTGAATTTTACAAAAATTAATAAGCAATTATTTTATGTAATGTTCAATTTTTGGAAAACCAATTGAAAAAAAACAATAAAAAAATGGAGCTAATTAATACATTAAAATCTGAATTAAATCTGAATTTTAATAAATCTCTTCTGAATTTCAACTGATATTTTCTGCCCATCAAATGAGACTTTTGAATTTCAAAGGAATTTTTTTGAATCTCAATTGATGTGTTCTGAATTGAAATTTAATTTCCTGAGTTTCAATAAAGATTTCTGAATTTCAATTTTTGAATTAATTTTGTTCGAATTTAAATTTATTGTTTCTGCATTACAATTGGAACTGGTAAAGAAATTAATAAAAGTTTTGAACAGTTTAATCACGGATAAAATCTAAAACTGAAAAATATAGCTCCGACCTTCGTTTGGTGTCCACCCTAAGGCTGCGGTTATAGTGAACGCCGAGTCAGACAGGCAGGCATACAGGTAATGTGAACAAGCGAGATAGACAGCTATTTGCATCTCGTTTTTTCACACAGATTTCAGCCTGCCTGCCTGTCTGAATCGCGTTCACTATAACCGCAGCCTAACAGTTTTTCAGTTACCAAAAAAGTATGACTGCTTAGTCGTTTATTACTTTATTCCTTTGGTTGCTCGACTTAAGTAACTCGGACAGTCACAATTTTTAACCTTATTTTGTAACTTGTTGCTTAATTTTTTTCAGTTTTTTTTTTGCTTAAATGCTTTAGGAAAAGAACACCTGATGGATGATACAGTGTCTAAACTATTTCAAATCCATTAAGGTCCACACACAGCTTCGCCGAAAGGCACACCGTTTTTTATTGTAGAGAAAACGGTACATTTCTGACAGTATGTCAGCGCATTAGAATAGATGTATTGTTGTGCTTGTGTGATTGTTCATTATTTGCGCAAAATTTTTACAATTTCCATTGCAGCAACATTCATTCATTCATTCACTCGCACAACGAGCATCCTGTTGTTGTTGTTATTGTTGGAGTTGCCTGTATGTTGCTGCGCAACCCTAGAAGAACAATTGCCATCAAGCAAACTTGACTGTCGCTTGTCACTTGTCACCATCTCACATGTCAGCGCAACTCAACAACGAGGTAACTGCCAGGGGTGTTACAGTAGGAGAGTTTTTAGTGTAACAGGGTGTGACTGTGGGGCGGAGGTAAGCTGCACAATGGCGCAAAAATGAATTACTCGCGTGAACAACAAAACTGTCAGTGTGCTGTCAGTTGTAGAGGCGTGTGTGTTGCTGCTGCTGCTGCTGTTGTTGCTCCATTGAAATGCTGAGGTGTCAGCGAGCTGCGCGTTTTGAAATTTCACAAAACAGTTGACAGCAGGCGGCAGAGCAACAGCAACAGGAGCCGCAGTTACAACAACAGCAGCAGCAGCAGCAGCCCTTCAACAATAAATACACGCTGATATCCTGACAACAACAACATGTATGATAAATTATTATTATTTTTTACTTCTACTACGTTCTTGCTGTCAGTATATGTGCGTGTGTATGTGTATGTGTGCTTGTGTTAAAAATGATGGAAATGTGTGCAAGTTTCGGAACGCCTGCAGCATTTTTGTTAAATTGCTGGAAGAGGCGGACATGCATGACAGCAAGTAACACAATGGGGAAGTAGAAGACGATACGTTTCAGTCAGAACGCTCAAAGAAAACGCTATACATGCTACAGCGTACTGATTGTGAATGTGTGCGACGGCTTCGGTTACAATACTTATTTCACTTTTTTTTTCCCTTTTTTGCTTTTTTACAGCATAAAGCGCCTCTGCGCTTGTGATGTGCTTGTTGTTGCTGTTGTTGTTGTTGTTGTTGTCTATTACAAAGTGATTTTTCTTTAGCCTGTCAGTCAGCCTGTCTTGTGCGTTTGCATGTGTCTCCATCTCCTGGGCGTTTTCTGTCACTTTATGCATCCTTACTGCTAGATTAATACATTGTGTGTTCACTTGAGCCATTTCGAAATTGTACTCAGCTGTTTTTGTTCGTGTTGTTGTTGTTTCCTATGTTTTTGTTTTATTTAAATTTAATTTTTTGTTCAGTTGTCACTTTTGACAGTCGTGAACAAATGACAGCAGCGAAGACAGCCAGCCACATTTGCAAATGATATGCATTTGTTGTGAAGATCGATGATGATGATAAAGTTGACTTTATAGCAAAGAAGTTAAAAAATAAGCTTAAGAAACTAGTAATGAAAAAATTTGTAGGCATGGTGCTATTTTTTTCTTAATACATAAATATATCACTAAAATAATTTCAGCGGCAAAATTTAAAAACAAAATGAAATTGAAATGCATTTCATACATTTCGGCTAAAACGAGCATAATCGAATTTGAAGAAAGAACTCGATTTGTAGCACACCTTTTCATAACATGTCTTCGGAAGTAAATTCGATTCCAAAATAGCCATTATCAAACTTAACGAGCCTTTTATAAATGACTCTCTTGAGATTCATATATATGAATCTATTATGAGCATGTTTTCACTTGGAACAACAAAGTCCGATTTGACTCTGATCTGAGTTCGAATTATGACTCTTATAAAAAAAAAAAAACAAATTGGCCATTTCAGCCCTTGAAAGGACTTTGACCGAGCTTCTTATGATCAATTGTGTTGTGTGTGTTATTAAATTTTTGCACACAATTGACCGAGAACTGGAACTACATGTTTTATGCCGACTCCGAACGGCTAAAGTTCATGTTCTCAAGAAGCTTTACATGGCATTATTTACTCTCTGAGGTTTGCCATTGTCTGCAGAGAGGTGGTGACCGATCAGAAAAATTTTTTTATTGAAAAAAACTTTTCGCCGCGGCTGGGGATCGAACCCGGGCTCCGAGCATGCTAAGCCATACACTTGACCTGTATTTTATATAATTTATAATTTTGGTTTTATTTTGAAAGCTAGAATTTTTAAACGACATCCAATACTTATAAGAGTCAGCCCTGCTAACATTCATCAAGACGATTGGAAGATTACTTGATTTGATGATATCCTACCGATTTGAAAGATGGATCGCTTTGCGATCGCCGTAGTGTTGAATGCGAAATTCTTGAAAAATTTCAATATCTTTATTCGCTCATTCTGTCGATAATTTCGTTGGAAAATGGATCGTTTTTTGATAGCCCAAGGGTTCAACAATTTTTTAAAAACTTAATTTGCCCTTTCAAAAATTTATTGAACTGAGATATAACAACATCTGTCCACCCCGCAAGTTTAAACTTACAACAACTTGTAACGTGCAACAACGATGCTTCACAACAAATCACTGAGGACTCTTTAAAGTATATTTGTTTGCCACATTTGTCGTCGAATCGCTGCAGACGAAGGGGTGCTGCTGATTCGTGTATGACTCTTCCTGATGAATCACTTAAGACTCCTCTTGGCGATTTATTGGCGAATCATCTCGGCTAATTTCTTAAGATCCCTCCCGGCGATTCATACCGAATCGCTTGAGACTCCTTATTAGCACAAAAAGTGCTTCCAAAAGATGATAAAGTGGTAGAAAAAGTCATGATTTTCATCCCTTCTACTTTCATACCCAAAAGGCATTCTTTTAGCATATATCAGTAGGAGGAATGCTTATCTTAGTCTTCTCTAAAAGTGCTTCTAGAGTTTTTCAAGGAAGATTTATTTGAGGCGTTCAATGAAAGGATTCTTGTAGGTATTTAGAAGACATAAGAAATGCCATGGAAGCATTCTTGAAAGCTATTCAAATAGCCTATTAGAAGTTTATGAGAATGCCTCCTGAAAGCACTTTTCGATAAGGCTGAAAAGAAGCACAATTGGATTTTTAAAATGTCTTCTGGAAGCAGTGTTTCAAAGTCATGTGTATCAGTGTCAAGTTCTTATCAAAACTATTGCTGGGTCTTGGCGATGTGTTGGTAAATTTTCTCGGCGAATCGCTTAAGACTCCTCTTGGCAATTCGTTGACGAATCTTCCCGGCGAATCACTCTTATGGTCTTAGCTGCTTACCTTCGACGATACCCGGATGACTCTCAAAAGAAATCGTCGGCGATTGTCTCAACTTCCAAGCAGTTCGCTGGAAATCCCCAATACAGTACAAGTAAAGTACAAGTACAGTACAAGTTCATGTGCAGATCAAGTTCAATACAAGTACAGTACATTACTTGTACAGTACAAGTAAACAGTAGAGTACAAGTAAAGTAGAAGTAGAAGTACAGTACAAGTAAAGTACAAGTAAAGTACAAGTACAGTACAAGTACATGTGCAGAGCGAGGTCAATACAAGTAAAGTACAAGTTCAGTAGAATTACAGTACAATTACAGTACGAGTAAAGTACAAGTAAAGAACAAGTACAATACAATTACAGCACAAGTACAGTTAAAGAACAGTACAAGTACAGTACAAGTACAGAACAAGTACAGTACAAGTACAAGTACAATACAAGTACAGTACAAATACAGTACAAGTACAGTACAAGTACAGTACAAGTTCAGTACAAGTACATTATAATTAAAGTAAAAGTACAGTGCAAGTACAGTACAAAAACAGTACAAGTGCAGTGCAAGTACAGTAAAAGAACAGTACAAATACAGTACAAGTGCAGTGCAAGTACAGTAAAAGTACAGTACAAGTGCAGTGCAAGTACAGTACAAGAACAGTTCAAATACAGTACAAGTGCAGTGCAAGTACAGTAAAAGTACAGTACAAGTACAGTACAAGTACAGTTAAAGTACAGTACAAGTACATTACAAGTACAGTACACGTACTGTACAAGTACAAGTACTTACTCAAAATGAGTATCGAAAAAATAATTTAAAACTCTACTTCTGAGTCATAATTTGTGAGTGCTTTCATTTTGAAATTCTTTCAATTGTGGAATTCTTTCAAAAGTGGTGACACCGATGGTTACCAACTTCTTGTTTGTATAAAAGACATGTCCGCTTATGGGAATTTCGTACAAAAATTATATTAAAATTCAAATAAAAATAAGTGAAGTAAAAATAAAGGTGCGCCCTTATTGGCATGGTTCCAACTATTCTGGTGATCTGAAGAAAAGGTTCTTAATAAGTAAAAATGTCTCTATTGTCTGAACTATGGAAATAAAAAACAAAAATGTTATAAAATGCCTATTAGCGCAAAACAGTGAGTTTTAATCCTTTTTTCCAAATTTTTTAATTTTTAAAAAATAGTAAAAAACTGTGTCGAAAGTTATAATGAAAGACACCCTATCATTTTGCCAGAAAAATCACGGTTTTGCCATCTCTATCTCGAGTTTACTCATAAAACTCTGCTTCACTCAGAGCACCGATTAATGCTCAGAGCCGTGCGACAAGAATTTTATATTCCTCACATAAAAAACAAAGTAAAACACTGCATTAGACAATGTAAAGTATGCACAATACATATACAAACAAAAGGTGCAAACTCAAATTATGGCTGCACT
This sequence comes from Tetanocera ferruginea, assembly GCA_958299015.1. Taxonomy (NCBI): domain Eukaryota; kingdom Metazoa; phylum Arthropoda; class Insecta; order Diptera; family Sciomyzidae; genus Tetanocera; species Tetanocera ferruginea. The sequence goes on along the minus strand of OY282641.1, from coordinate 10,463,294 downwards.
GCCTCCTGAGCGGGTTAACTTTTCGTTGCCTTTCACTTTCACTGGAATAGATTTTGCTGGTCCCTTTCAGCTGAAATCCTCAGCACTGAGACGAGCGCCTCTACTAAAAGGATATGTTAGCGTCTTCATATGTTTTTCCACTAAAGCAATACACCTGGAGACCGTTTCCGACCTCTCTTCCGAGGCATTTTGTGCAGCATTTGCACGATTTGTAGGACGACGTGGATTGCCGAAAAAAATCTTCTCTGACAATGGTCGCAATTTCGTCGGAGCAAGCCGCACGCTGTTAAAGGAATTTAATCAATTTATACAAAAATCTTCTTCAGATATAGCTCAAAAATATCTCTCTCAAGGCTTTGAATGGTCTTTCATACCACCCAGTGCCCCTCACATGGGCGGATTGTGGGAAGCCGCTGTAAAAAGCTTTAAAACCCACTTGAAAAAGGTTGCGCAAAATCAAAAATTCAATTTTGAAGAGTTCTCTACACTTTTAGCTCGAATCGAAGCGGTTCTGAACTCAAGACCACTCTCTCCAATGAGTGACGATCCAACCCAACTATTGCCCTTAACTCCTGGCCATTTCTTACGTGGTGCACCCCTGATCTCAATCCCCGAAATCAACAAAGAAAACTTGTCCCTAATAAATCGATGGGAAAAATTAAAAGTTATTCAACATCAGTTCAGCAGGCGCTGGAAAGAAGAATATTTATGTGAGCTACACAAACGCTTTAAGTGGAAACATCCTGAGCGGAATATCTGCGAGGGAGACTTTGTTGTCCTCAAAGATGAATTGCTTCCACCCACCGAATGGCGACTAGGGCGCATTATTAAAATCTATCTTGGATCTGATAACCGAGCTCGAGTAGCGGACATTCAAACTCAGAATGGTGTCGTCACTCGACCTATCATCAAACTTTGTATTTTACCTTCATCTTAAGATATTTATAAATCCAAACAATTTCTGTTACAAATTCTTAATTTTCAAAAACTCCATTAACTCAAACTCTTCATTACATATGCTCATATATTCTCAATTCTTATCAATTCTCAGCTTATCTTAATTCTTATTGCATACACTCACATCATTTATCCAACATGCACCCTATATTCGTATTATATCACATCAATATCATAACAGTACTTATAAGGTTTTTGTTTTCTAGACAATTGTATCAGTGCCGACTCTGCAAGAGATACCATTCTATAAGGTTCTGCAAGCTGTTCTTGACGATGGATGTCTTACAACGAAGGCAAATTATACGGAAGCATGGGTACTGCTCAAACTGTCTGGCAAAATCGCACACCGTTAGAAAATGTAGCTCTAAGGTCGTTTGCAAAACTTGTGGAGACCTGCATCACTCCCTCCTGCATGAGTTTAAGCACTCTCGTATTACATTTAAACATCAACGGGCGCCGTCAAACGAGCCGAAAACGTCAAAGCGCACAGGAATCGTGCATCGCCTTCAGCTCGCCTCCAATCGGAATTCAAATGACCTTAAGACTCTACCCCAGCAGAGACGTTCCCGTCCACGAGAGCGCCTACCCGAACGCGCTAAACGAGAACGGAGCTCCAGCAACAATCCTCGAGAGCAGTTGGGAAGGGTAATAAGGGCCTTGCAGCAGCTGGAGAACATGCTGTAAAATCTTGCACAAGCGCAAGGCGGGCGCCATGTCGACGTCGAAAGACGTTCTCCGCAGCTTATTATACTTATTGTATCTTAAAATATTGAAATATTGAATATTGAACTATTTTTGTATATACTTACCATTTTTCATGAATACCTACCTGCTTAATTTCAAACTTTTGATTTCAAACACCGTACTGTACTTTAACTACTTACCTTTTCGAATTTATAATATTAAACCTAGCTTTAAGTTATGGTGGAGCTTAGCTTCCGTTTAGCTTACTATGAATTGTTTTTCTCTTTCTTCTTGCAACAACCATCAAAGGGTAAGGATTATAGCTCCCAACCATTATAAGTATTTTCTCATCTCTTTATAAGAAATAAACTTTTGTTCTCTAATCTATATCTATACTATTATATAAAATTGAAGTGGAAATATTAAGTGCGCCAATGACTCCAAAACTACTGGACCGATTTTTATGAAAAAAATTTTAAAATATCATATTTGTGCTACAGAATGCCATAGGTGGGGTTTATTTAAGAAAATTTAACAATAAATATATTTAATTAAGTTGTTAAGTTTTTTAAGAAATTACCACCTATGCTAAGCATTGCTTGGTCGTTTGCTTTTCACGCGTTTGTGTTACGAGAGTTTCAACTACATGTTGCTATCAACCCTTCTCTTTAAAGTTTATTGATCTCGCTCTCCACACTCATTCGAAGAGTAACCAAAAGCAGTTGGCGCTCTTTAACGTGATGGGAATACAAGTTAAATAAAGCTTGCTGTGTTGTTGTTGGTGTGGAATGATGAGCTGCAAACCAATGTGTGCATATTTGTTTCGCCGCATACAATTTCTTTACACATATTTTTATTGTAGTTTTCCAAATTTTTAATTTACACTTGAGAAAGAAAGATATTTTAATATTTCAAAATGTGCATTCACAATTGTGATAGCATATTTTGTATAGATTAAAGATAAATTAAAAGTTTGAAAAATTAAGTGTTCGTATTTCCCTTAAACTACAAATACAGCTACAAATAAATACCTCGACGTAAAACAAGTTTGACAAGTTTAACAGAAAATGCAAGAGCGATGCTCCGCGCTAGGAGAGCAAGAGCAGCGACTTAAAGAGAAAATTGTTGGTAAATTATGCATGTAATTATTTGCTTTCACGACTGCAATTGGAGTGAGGCAGTGGCGTAGCTAGGGTTGCTGGCACCCGGGACCAAAACTAAATTGTTGAGTAAGCCCTTTTAGAAGGTTATACTTAACCTCATAAAAGCAATGCTTAAAAAGTACTACGAAATTAATAAAATTCTTTTAAATAATAGTTTACTGTTATGATTATTTTGTTAAAGTGCAAAGGAGTAAACATAAATATTTTAATTCATTGTATTATTTATAAAAGTCGGTAACAATATACAAAATTAATCTCATCGATAGTAATATATTAGATATCATTTGAAAGATAAATTGGTAACTTATACAAAACTGAAAAATTTTCCGCAATCAAGGAATTTTTCAAAAATGTTTTGTTTACGCAAAATTTTGACTAGCAATAGTGAGTAATCCCCAAAGATCTATTTTGAATAATTTTGCATAATTGAGGAAAAAATAGGACCGGGAAGTAAAACGTTAACAAATTTTCCGTCAGTGACCCTGAATAACTATCAATTTAAATATTTTTTCGAGATCAATCCACGTCTTCTATATAAAAGTTAAGTGAAAATTAGAAAAAAATATTAAAATTAATTTAAAAAACTTTTTTTCTAATTTTTATAAATTTTTTTATAGTACTCTTTATACATTTTAGCTTCGACTTAAATAGACAAGACTGAGGTCTGTAACATTTGACTGCCTTATTCTTGACCATAAATATCACAATATCACAGTGATACCAAATTGATATCAGAAATTTGTTTCATAGTCATTATCTACATAATTCCCAAAGCAAACTTGCCCTGGGAGAACAAGGCCAAAAGTCATGAAAATTAGAATAGTTTTTAGAATAGTTTTTTCTTAAAAAGTGTATTTTTGACAGTTTTTGTTAGTTGATTTGAACAGAATAATAATTATGTATTTTAGTAAATTAAAAGAGTTAGGAAACCATCTTAGAGTTTTAAATAGACATTTTCAAAATAAATCAAAAAAGCATCAGACCGCCAAAAAATTGTTATAAAACGCCATTTCTTTAATTTAAATAAAAAATGTTATGAATTTTAATCAATTTATTTTTTTTTTAGAAATTTTGAAGTAAGTAATAAAAAAACATCAGAACGCCATAAAATTGCTATAAAACGCCATTTATTTAATTTAAATAAAAAATGTAATGAATTTTAATCCTTTTTAAATTTTTTTAGAAATTTTGAAGTAAGTAATAAATTGAGCTTTTAAATTGTTTTATGTAACAGGACACCCAAAAACATATTAGTATTAAAAATTATGTTCTAGCAGATTAAGAGCTGCAAATAAGGTTTGTTTGTCGATGTATAGTCTCAGAACTTAGTAATCACAAAATTATAAAGTATATTTTTTAACCTAACATTTATGACACGAGGACGTTTTTATAAAAAGCTCTGGAGAAATGTATTGCTGGAGAACATCCCAGCAAAATCTTCACTTACATATAATCGAAAAAGTTATCCAGAAAATTTCATTCATCGCTTACCCTCTCGCTTACTGAACCCATTATTTTTATATATCCATGTCATAAGAGGTAATCAAAAGCGCTGTCACTTGAAAAGATTAAGCGCTTAAAACGGTTGGTTTATAATTGATTTCACGAAATTAGTACTTGAATAACAACTTTCAAGTTGATGTGAATGCATTGCCGTGAATTTATTACGGATTAAATTTAAGTTCTTGCATTAGCATTTATGTAATGCATTTTAGAATCGATTAAAAAACAAGACCTAACGAAAAATTTTGCTGGGATATTGGATGAAATGTCTACTATACTAGCATGTTTGAGCACTTCATAAGATGAATATTTGAAGTACAAAAGCTTTTTTAAAAACTTTATGGAATATAAAGTTAGGAATATATACATAGAAATATACTTTAATTCATCACTTTAATGATGAATAAAAGACAAATAAAAAATAAAACCATTAAAAAATTATCTTCGACTTGCCCGAAGTCAAAATATTCAGGTTGAAGCTTATTCGGATTTATTTAGGTTATATTTTTTCCAACTTTTCATATTTCAAACTCAGATTACGTTTTATTTATCAAGAAAACAAGACTTATGTATGATCTTTCAATTAAACACATTAATTTTTGTATAAATTATGAAGGTTTTGATATTTTGGTGACATCACTTTCTATGGAAGTATTCACAAAATTTTGTTGAATTTCAACTGCAGGGTATATGTTTCAAATTTAAGCATTATAGTGGTGCTCCAATTTAGCGAACACCGATTTAACGAACTCCCAATATAAGGACCACTTATTTAATGTTGTTGACTCTATATTCCGAACATTTGAAATTGTAGGTATTCTATTTAACAACATTTGCTTCTCTGAGCTCGCTTCGTTTGTTTTTGAATTTGTAATAACATTAATATGTATTTACTTATCTAATTCTCAAATAGTCCCCTCGGGTTAATATACATATTGTAGGGTTTCCTTTTTAAAAAACATTATAGGAATGTATTGACATAATCTTGGATTTTTCATTTGGAGTGTGAACAGATTTTAACCAGCAGCTTTCTAAACATTTAATAATAATAATTTATAATACCTAAAACAAGTTCAAAAATTCAACATTATTGGAGTGCATAGTTAAAACAAAAAATGTAAGGATATTTGTTTCAAGTTGACAAATTTATTAGCTTTGTTATATGGTAAAAAAACTCGAAAATAGTATTACCGATTTAATGAACTTTTCGATTTACCGAACGACCTTGGACTTTATATCTTTCGTTAAACTGGAGCACCACTGTATGACAAATCTCAAATCATGAAAATTATTTCATTATGGACTTTAAAGAGATTTGCAATAAAGACATGGCTGTAATCGTGTGGACAAACTAATGAACAGATAGACAGACGAACATGGCTTAATCGACTCATGGTCGTGAAAAAAATTTCGTGACAAAATTATTGTGCCCGCTACGCTTTGCGGATGGAGTATAATAAATATTTAATACAAAACTTTGAAAAACGTAGAAGTAGATTATGGTAAACGAGTCGGTACAGCAGATAATCAGATTTTTCTTATTCCTGGTAATGCCAATGAATCAAAAAACTTTGTTAATACTGAAGTATTAAATAATTAAAATGGAAATATCTTCACTTTATTATAGTTAAACTATTTAATATAATTTGCTTCCAAATACAAATAATATGCTAATATTTTAACGTGTTTTATTATTGAAATTTTTCAAATATACAAAGGTATTATTGATAAAGAGAAAATGTCCGTGGCGAAGCCTCGGACGACTGTGGCCTGCTAGTATACTTATATTGCTTTTTGATTTCTCTACTGTTAAATGCACAATTTTTGTGGAGCTATTTTCTCTAAATGTTGCTTCACATTTAGAGAAAATCCCTACAATCCTTGGTGTTGACAAGAGCAATTCCCTACATTTCAGGATACCGACATCCTGCCCAACAAATAAAAAGAAAGGTTAAATCTGCCAATTTCCCGACAAAAAGACAGATTAATTAGTGCCTTTTTCAAACTGAATAATATAATAATTATAGTTCCAACGATAAAAAAATATAAAAAGAAAATCAACACCAAATTTGTTGATTCAAATTTGAACACCAAATTTGAAATTAATTGTTTTAATTTTTATGCATTGCTAAAATATCAATAAATATCTTAAAATAATGGTTACTAAAAATAATCCTGGTTTTTTATCGAATTTTCGAAGAATTATTTCTTCACTTATGGGAAATGGAAATATTTCATGTTTCTAATAATAATAAGAATTTTTTTGGACCAAAAAATCTCATTTTTAGAGAAAAATTTAATAAAAAAAAATAATGTTGCCTATATTTTGATAAATAATTCACTAGGCGAAGTATTTTCTTCAAAATATATTAAAACTTAAAAAGGTTTCTTCTCTAAAAAAGATATATTTTTTCATGGAAGCTTTTAATCATTTTTAGGGAATTTTTAGAATCACATCTAGAGAAAAGCATTCTCTGGAGCTAAGTCTGTACCATTGTTTTCTAAATATGACGCCTTGTTATCAAATTCCGAGAAACCTTATTCTGAGTGTAACTAGAATACCACCATAAATGATTCATTTGCAGTTGCTCGAAAGTAATTTTTACCCGAGAAGGTTAATAAATAAATTTTAAAAAATAATAAGGGTATTCATGCAAAGAGGCAAGAATATAATTTGGGCAATTAGTTATTTTTATAAGGCAGGTTGCATGAGCATCCCTTAAAAGTCGATTGAGCATTTGCATCATATATCAGCTGTTTGCAAGTTCAGGGTTTGCTTTCTGCAAATGAAGTATATAAATATTTTGTAATTCCTTCAATTCACAAAATTTCCATTCTTACCCCTTTCCATTTTATTTAATTAGTTTTACAATTTTGACTATATCTTCTCCTGCTTCTAATTTTTTCTTTTGCTTTAATAAAATAAATCAGCTGATTGATGTTATAAGTTTGCCTGTTCGTTTGCCCAGCTAAATCGTTGAGCAAAGATATCTGGTTTGTGCAAAAGCTTCTTCATACAAACTTTGACAGTTCATTTATAAGGAGAATAAACTTATACGGTTTATACCGCTTATAAGGGTTTTGCCCAGTTGCATGAATACCCTTAATATACTTATGGTTCGCTGTTATGTGGTTCAATCTGTCCCAGATCAACCAGAACTGCTGGCGTTTGTGTCCTTTCATAATACGAATACTTACAGGTACAGTATTATTGCCTCTATCAGCAATTATTATGTTTAAACTTGCCCTTATCCACCTCACCACCCACTTTCAGCGAGAATTTTTACTTTCTTGTTGTCTAGTTGCACGTTCATGTTTTCTGTCTCGTTTGTGTCATTCTCAAAGCTGTGTCTGTCAGATTCCTGTCAGATCCTTTGCTATCTTATTAGGTAGCTGTGTGCATGTCAGTGTGCGTGCGCGCAAGATTTCTTATATTAAAATGATTACTTCTGTGTTGCCTTCATCATATTTTGTTGCAGCAACAACAATCAACAACAGCAACAACAATTTGCGTGTCTGACTATGCTGAGTAGCAGCAGCAATACAGCAATATCAACAGCAACAGCAACTTTTGACGCAGCGTAACTAGCTGCTTGTGCGCGCTTCTCCTATAGCTGCTCCTGTCATTGTTGTTTTTATCTTACTGCTTTCTTGTGAATATTGTTGTTGCTGTCATACCGTTGTGCTCCCTTTTGTGCAGCTTCTTGCTGTCACTTTGCACATAAACGGATGTTGCTGCTGTTCTATGAAAAAAAAACAAAAAAAATCGAGCAACTTTTTTTTGCAATGCTTTTTGAATAAAACGGAAGCGCATTCAATGTTGATGCCGACACTGACGTGTCAGCATAAGATGCGCCACTATGCAGCATGACAGCAGCAGCACAAAACCTTTATAACAAAAACTTGAATGAATTAACAAAAAAAAAAAAAAAAACATTAATAAAAACCCAACCAAAGACCTGAGCAGGAGTATCGAATAACGTGCAACTCACGTTACGCTGCGTCCTGTTGGTGTTGACGTTCGCAATGACAACGCTGTGAACATGATGCGAGTGTTGATTCTAATTGTGAATGACAACGCCTTGATGATGACAGCCCGACGATGATGTTGATGATAATGATAATGTTGATTGTGATAAATGAAAGATTTCATAAATGAAATTAGGTGTTGCTTCTGTTGTCATCATTTCACAACCATTAATTATGTGTAGATATTTTCTTGCCCGCAATAACAAAGCCAAAATTTATTTATTCGTCAAACTAAAGGTAAAACGATCCTTTTAGTTGAAAGGATCTGTATAAAACATATGCTTTGTTGCTGAGATTGAATGTCAGCAGATCTTATTTCATTCCCAGTGATTTCTTATTGCATGCTTAACAAAAGTGCTGGGGCAAAAAGATAGAGTTTATTTTTGGTTTTCCTGTCAACAATTAACAGCATTAATTAAGAGCAACACAAAATATAATCTTTTTGCCATTTTTTTAAAAATGTAAATTTATAAAAAAAAAATCCCAGACTGAAAATTCGCATTGTTGCTCATGGGAAAAATTTGCTGATTGGAATCTATGCGAGATAGACTCTATAAATTGTCTACATTCTTGGATGTATTGAAGTATATAAGTGTAATAATATGATAATGTTAGTCAAAAGCAGGACATATTTTGGTTAATAAACACTCTTAGTCGCATTCGTCCAAAGCCTTAATACCCAGTCGGCAATGGCAGCACTTCGAAGCGCTACTAGCAGGCTTTCATATGGACTTCGAAGTGCTTCCACACTCATATCCAAGTATACTTTCTTTTTTATATGAAATGGGAAAATTTCGCAGGCCTTCCGCTTCGATAGCTCAAAAGAGGCCTGATAGAAGCACTTCTTAGGAATGGCTAAAAGAAGGGGTAAACAAAAAGTATTGAAAAAATATTCTTCTCTTTTACACCTTTATCTTTTTTTTTATAAAATTCTATGATTTTATCTTCTCTCCTATGTTTTTTTATGTCAGATTAATTTCAATCTATAAACTTTGATACAGCAGTAAGAAGTGCCATTATTATGTCATATTTTTAAACTGATATATATTTTGACTTTAAACGAAAAAGTTGCCCTGAAGTATATGAAAAGTTAGTCTTTGAAGGGAAAAAAGTTTGTTGTGCTGCCTTTTGTGCAGAAAAAGAAGGCTTTCGAGAAGGGCTCAGAAGAGCAGCGAGGAAAGGATGTTTTTGGTCTTTAAAAGTAGCAGTCAGTGCAGGCCTTCGTTTGAAGAGCGCTGGTTTAATTGCCTATTGGGTATTCATTTGGCACAATCAGATTAATCGTTAGTAGTAAATATATGAACACAACTGATTTAATTTTTCTCAATGTATTTTTTGAAAAATGATGTCAAAACTTTTAGTTTAATATTCACAAAATACTACATATTTATGCACAGTGATATATGTTTATAATTTGTTGGCTAATCTGCCAACATATCACATGCAAACAACACAGTAACACAGCCAAAGACGCCTTTTTCAATTTTAATTTACATTTTTTTGACATAAAAGGCTGAAATTTTTTAAAAAAAAGTTAAACTAACAGCAAATCCAATTTGAAACATTTCAATGTAATTGCCAATAAATAAAGGATTTTTATTTGTAAGCTCAATAAAAAGGGTGTCTTCTCACCACACACACACACACACACAAATAAATAAACAAAATAAAATACACAATGAGAGGGTTATAAGATTTTTTTCCTCTTCTTGTGTCTTTTTATCCTTGGGTCATGTTACTAAAGAGCAGCCTGAAGCTTCAAGAAAAATGTGAATGGTAAGTAAATAAAATTTATTGTCTGCACATTTCGTTTCAAATGTTATAAGATGATAATCTAAATTTATATGTTAGCAGTTGTACACAAGAGTTTGTCATCTTTTCTCAAGAAGAAAAAGCCTTTGAGTGAAAACGATTGTGTGTGTGTGTGTTTGTGTTTTCTTATGGCTAAGATCTATTTTATAGACCCAGAGGGAGTTTAACAACGACCCCTTTTAACGAGTATTTCCGGTTGCATTGATTTATATTTGCAATTTCTTTTAAGAGCATTTTTCAGAGCAGAGCACATAATAGATGCTTTTATTTTGTTTGTGCGCCGAGCATAGCCAGCATGCATGCATGCAATGATTCAGGGACGCAGGGGTACGTAATGAATGGAATTCAAGGTGCCATTATGAGGTTGTCATAAATTGATACTGATTTGTAGATAGGGCTGTTATTAAGGACATGGATTGTGGTTTTGAGATATGTTGTTGATAGTCTTAAGTTGGTCTTAAGTTGCTCTTGTATGAGATGGATTTTCTTTGTTTTTACGTATTTCAAGCGAAATAAAACAGGATTTAAAGAGAATTCAGAAAAAAATGTAATTATTTTTCTTAGTACATATGATACACATATGTGGTGACCGTGGCATGCAGGTAAAGAGTGTGGCTTAGCATGCTCGGAACCCGAAGTCGATACCCAGTCGCGACAAAAGTTTATTTGAATAAAAAATTTTTCTAATCGGTCACCGCCTCCCTGCAGACAATGGCAAACCTCAGAGAGTAAATAATGCCATGTAAAGCTTCTTGAGAACATGAACTCTAGCCGTTCGGAGTAGGCATTAAACATGTAGGTCCAGTTCTCGGTCAATTGTGTGCAAACATCTAATAACACACACATCACAATTGATCATAAGAAGCTCGGTCAAAGTCCTTTCAAGGGCTGAAATGGCCAATTTGTTTTTTTTTTTTACATATGATACTTACTTTGTGTCATAGCCATTCATAGCTATAGCTTAACAACTTTTAAAATAAATTTGTTAAAATTAAGAAGACAAATTTAATAAAAAAAAATTTAAATTCAAATTATTTTTACATTTAAATTTAAAATTTGTAAAAGCTTAACACGTTTTATCACATGATTTTTTTTTTTTTTTTTTGTGTTTTTTTAAAATCTTAAAAATATTGATGTAAATGTCTTGTTTTAAGTTTCGGTTTTATAATGATTTTTTATAATTTTTTATTGAATAAAAATTAGTGAAATTATAACAAAAATATTCAGTGTCTTTGAACGACAAGCTTTCAAAATAAATTACTTCTTAAAGCTTTTGTTATAGCTCCTAAAAATTGCAAAAGTCTAACTTTTTCAATTGATAAATTTTTGCTGATCATTATGTTGAGCTAAACAGAGCAACTTCTATAACACTGTTGTAAGCAATTTTTCGGAAGCTTTACCGAAACTTCAACCTCAGTGTACAAAAAATAATTGTACCAAGGGTTACTACAACACATAACATGCTTTTTGTTGAGTTACTTCTATAACGATGTTTCAAATTGACTTAAAAAAGCTTTATCGAAGCTCTTACTTTCGAAGCAAAAACATTTGTGCCAAAGAGAAACAATAAAGCGCACAAATTGTTATACTTTCGGCAGGCTTGGCAACAGTATTACTTCTATATGCATTCACTATGACTTCTATGAAAGCCAAAATTTTATTATTTCATATATTGATATTAATTTTTGTACTTATCTTTACCCATTTATTCCCAAGCTTAAAATGGCTTGACCGAAAATATGAATGTTTTTCATTTTTTTGTATTAATAACGATTAAAACATTACAAAAATAAAGAAAAAAAATTTAAATAAAAATATAAAAACGCGATCGCAAATTAACATTATTTATTTTTTTCCATAGAAGTAGCAACAAGTATGTAATAAACCTCTGCACGAGTGCGCTTGAAATGCGTTTCAAGCCACTAGTTTGTGGTACGAGCCTTTGCTATGTTATGTTCTCATCAATGAAATCAAGCATAACACTGCAGAGAGAACTCGTCGCTTGAGCAGAACAAGAACAAACGAAAACCGAATCAATGTTATGCACGATTCGACAAAGAAGAATGCAATGACTGGTAAGTTATGTAAACAACAGCAGAACGCTTGATGTCGTGCTGTGTTCTTTTGTTTTTAGTAGTACCCGACCGATTATTCGGCTTCTGCTTCCGTAATAGTCATAATCGGCCGATATTTTCACCTTCGGCTTCGGTTCCGGCAAAAAAGTAGCAACAATGCAGACATTAACTGCGCTTAAGATATATATAAAAATAAACAAATGACGCACAAAAAGGAATGCAAAAAACAAGCAAGCTTCGCCAAGGTTCTGCTGTGTTAGGTGTGATTGATGCATTTTTCGCTGTTATCAAAGTGTTCTATTTTTATAAAACGAACAACATCGTGTTCTGTTAATGCAAACAGCATGCATGGTTATGTTTGAAGCCGACGAGGGCTCTGCAGTAGTCGTTTGTTGTCATTAAATGATTTGGATAACCTCTGCTTGACTAACAGAGTTCTGTTAAGTTCTGAACTCTGCACTGTTGGCTCTACTGTTGTAGAAAAAACGAGTGCATTCGTGCAGAGGTTTAGTATGTAAGCAATGTGTCAAAGAATACATACAAACAGAAGTTCAACGGATAAATGCGCAAACAGTAAAACAGCAGTGCAAATAACTAAAACATTGTTCTGTACCCAAGCGAGTATAGTGGGAGTAAATGGGTTAAGTTTTGGAGAGCAGGTTTTTCAGGCAATGCTAAAAAAAATATGAAGCTATATCGAAACTCTTACTTCTATAAGAGCAACTTATATAAGACTTGTAAAACATTTTACGGAAGCTTTAACGAAACTTTAACCTAGAATTAAAAATTTATAATTGTCCCCAGGGCGACTTTAACAAATTACACACATTTTGCTGAGAAACTTTTGTAACGCTGTATTCAAATGGCTTATAGAAAGAAGCTTTATCGAAGCTCGAAGCACATTTAAACCAAAACAGTTGTGCCAAAGAGAAACAATAAAACGGAAAAATTGTTATACTTTCGGCAGGCAGGACGTCAGGGACCCCACGAGTTTATTTAATTTTTATACAATAATAATAATCCTTTCTCCATTGTTAAAAAAGCGTTTTCGATATAAAAGTTAGCGTAGAATATGATGGTTATATTTAAAACACGGGTAAGATTATTAAAAATTTTTTAAATTTTTTTAACAATAACATTATGAAATTTTTTTTATAAATTTATAATTGGAGCTATTGTTTTCTTAAATTTTTTTATCTTCAAAATAAAAAAAAAAACTTTTCTCTAGTTTGAAAATGAGTCTCCAAGGCAAAAATCACGAAAATCTCAAACTTCAAACCTCAATACTATCAAAAACAACAACAAAAAAAACCTCGAACACGTTTATTTTGTTTTCGATATAAAACCCGTACAAAAATACAGGCAAATCAAAAATGTGTTGGTATTTTTTTTGTTTAAATCTGTACGGTTTGTAAAAGAATGAACCATATGCATTCGCTATGACTTCTTTAAGAGAAAAAAGACGACACATTATTATTTCATAAATTTATTTATATTGATTTTTTGTACTTATCCAGGTAATTCTAAAACAATATTGTGGAAGCTTTACCGAAACTCTTACTTTCGGACAGGAAATTATTTGTGTAACGGGCAGAGACCAAGGAAGTCTTACCAAATTTTAAAATTCGTCCAATATACATATTTAAGACTGTTTACTAATAAGAATGTTTATAATATAATTAGGTACAAAAGCTTTAACGAAACTTCAACTTAAAGAGTAAAAAAGTATAATTGTGCCTATCGACAACTATAGTTAAAAACAAACAAGCTTTGTATGGCAATTTCTATCACACTGTTTTAAAAATATTTATAGAAGCTTTACCGAAACTTGAACTTTTGTGGCAAACAAATATTTGGTGCGATATTAACCATATAAAACAATATAAAACCTGCTGTATTACCTTACGTTGCTACAATATCTATGTTTTCGTTAAGATATCTATAAGAGTCAAAAAACGAAATTTTAAAATTTTGCAAAATAACATTGATTACCAAAACTACTTAAGTTATTTATATTTTGGAAAGCAGTTTCTTAAAGGTTGTTTTTAAATATTTTATGGAAACTTTATTAAAAATTCACGTTTCCAGCCAATAAATTATGTTTGTTTCGGTAAGTGACTACAAAAAAGAACACACTAGCTGTGTATAACAATTTCTGTAAAAGTGTTCTAAAATTGCTTATAGAATGTTCATCGAAACTTGCACCTTCTGAAAAAGCAATGATATTTGAGCCGAAAGGCGATCATAAATCATAGCAGACTTCCTGTGAGATTGAGCTAAAATTATTTATGGAAACTGTATCGAAACTTTAACTTTCGAGACAAAAACTGATATTTATGCCGGGAAGTGACCATTAAAACGTGTCAAAATTTCAAATAATATTGATTATTTCGAGTTCTATTAAGCTTTATACAGAACTTTTGTAAGGCTGTTTTAAAAAGATTTGTAAAAAATTTATTGAAACTTTACTATTAGAGCCAAAAAATATATTTGCCTGATAAAAACCACATAAAGCAAAGCATAAGCTGTTTAAGAACTGGAGCAAGATTTAAAACCATGTTACTTCTATATGCATACGTTATGACTTCTTTAAGTGTCAGAAGACCAAAATTTGTTATTTCAGAAATTGTAAATGATTATTTTTCTGAATATTAAGTTCATAAGAGCAACTTTTTTAGGGTTTTTATTAGAACATTTATGGATACTTTACCAAAACATCTAGTTTCTAGACTTTGTTGTATAAGCATTTGTTGCATTGATCAGATCAATTACACAGATTTCAGATTTAAAATATTATATTTCTACTGGCTGTTCCACAAATATCCATGGAAGCTTTACCGAAAATCTAACTGTGGAAATAAGAAGGGAAACTTGTGTCAGGAAGCGATTATAAATCAATATTTAAAAGATTTGTGTAGCAACTTTTTTAAAACTGTTATAAAAAGTTTACCGAAACTTAATTTCCGAAACAGACAATGATATTTGTGATAGTAAGATACCATTAAACACAAAACTTAACTTTTGGATGGCAACTTCTATAAGAGTGTTCTAAAAATTATCTATGGAAGCTTTACCGAAACTTAAACTTTCGAAAAAAAATATTTGTTCCATGTAAAAATTGTTGCAAAAAACACAAATGCCGTTATAATACTTCCGGCACAATCTGAAACTGTGTAACCAAAGCAAAGAACCAAAAGGTTCTAGAGTTAATAATAAAAAGTTTTAATATTTTATAGCTTTATAAAGCTTTTAATAGAACTGTTACAAAATTATGTATGAAATCTCTACCGAAACTTAAATTTTTGAGACAATCATTACTGTGCCGAGCAGCAACTATAAAAAAAGGACGAATAAGTTGGTAGAAAGCTATCAGCAAGTTTTGAGGCAATGTTTCTTCAACAAGCATTTGTTATCTTCGTTTTGGCTTCTATCAGAGTCAAAAGTCGAACTTTTGTTATTTAATTTATTAAAATTAATAAATTGCTATTTACAAATTCCAATTTTTTCGTCTTCTATTTCGTCTTCGCTTAAACTTTAGCGAAGCTTCAATGCTTTTTGATAAGAAGCTATTATTAGTAATAAGAATTGATTTCTTTAACATTTGTTATGCTTTGTAGAGCCATTTCTGCAAAACTATTTAAAATAGTTTTATGCGAGCTTAAGCAAAACTTTTACATTCGAAGCAAACAGTTCTATTTTGTCGAAGAGCGACCCAAAAATCGTGCACCTGCTCTGAAGAATAAGTTCTGCTGGGCTGTTCTACAATTATTTATGAAAGTTCTACCGAAACTTCAACTACCTAGAGAAAAAAAAAATATAATACTTGGCAACTTAAGTGTTAAGTAAGTGTTCCTCGAACGTAACAATCTTTACAAAACTTTAAAGCGATTTTCCCACAAGTTGTGGTTTCGAAGTCCGTGTTCACTGTCATTTAAAAAGTACTTGACCGATTCATTTCAAACTCGGTACACATTTTTTACATATAAAATACCTCCACCCAATGCTCAACTACATTTTTTTACATTAAGAGGGTTTCTCACCCACAAAATGTCGGAATTTTTCGTGGAAAATATAAGTTTACACTTTGGATGGCCACCAAAAATTTTTATATGAAAAAAGTAATAAAAGAATGTTGGGGGGAGGATTTGATGATACTTTGACTTAATTATAATGGTTTTGATTTCAGTTAATTTCCGACCGAGATGTAGTGTACACCGGAAATTGCTATTTTTCTTAGACGTTTTGGGAAAATATTCAATATTTCCTGATGAAAAAATTATATAATATTATTAAAAGTACACTAATAATCTACAAAAGATTTAAATAAATTTGTACTATCCCTACTATTAAAAAAACATTCGCCAACAAAGTCTTCTCTTGCGCTGAAACACTTACCCCACCCTTAAGGAAATCGTTTTCATCCACTTAAGAAGACTATGAAAATTGACAAAATTCAGATATCGAATGAGTATCTAAGATTCAGAGATTCAGATTAAGGGTTCCGAGATTAAGTTGCTGAAAAAATTAATGACTTCAAATTTAATTATAAGACCCGAGAAACAATTTGAGTCCCTATCAAAGTGCTCAGGCACAAACGTCCCAAGTATCGTACTCAATTCCATTGCTAAATGCTACGAGTAGTAACGAAAAAGTACGAAGTTAAAAGACCAGAGAAAAAAATTCATATATTTTACCGAAAATAGTATTGTGACTGCAATGAGTCGTAAGGTGGGACATAACATTCGCGGCAGAGAAAATGTTTTTTATTATTGTAGAGAATTGAACAAATAACAAGAAAAAAAATTAAAAAAAAAATATATTTTTACTCCAACATGGTTTTATAGAGCTCCAAACTGGCGGCAGAGAAAAAAACGGGGCCTCGTAGTTGCAGCGCTGGGAGTCGCAAAACTTGTGCGATCTGGGAAAAAAAATTAAAAATGCGCTCTCACTAATCTGGCTGTAACTTTTGAACCCGTAGAAATTTTTCCATGAAAAATAAGAAAATAATTTAAAAAATCAGCCAATGTCATGTTCTCCCTTAACTAAAATGTACACAAAGCATACCTAACAAGTACCTTGAAAGTGACCTGAAATAGTACTGTAATTGTCTGTATTATATCCATAAAGGGGTAAAAACCGAGCGACTCGTACACAATAAATCAACACGTGCCCGATTCGGTCTTCGTTCGTACACTGTGCCTGCCCAAGGTGTGCCAGCACATTCACTACTTGCGGTGCAGAGTTCGCACACATTCAACGACCAGACATATATCGGCTACTCTATTGACACAAAATATGAAATTATTTCTCGGAAGATACATCCATAGTTATAATATCACCTTCATGTTTTTTCATTCAAATCATAGCTTATGCAAGTCACTAATAACTCGGATTTGACGATTTCACATGAAATAGCTTCACTGACCCACCAAACACTAATGAACATATTAACTTCTATAAAAATTGCCACACTATTCTGAATAAAATGCCTGTCTTATCAACTGATTTTGTTAAACTTTTCCTTCCTTTCTTCTTTCCTCTCTGCTGTCCTTCCTTCCGTCCTTCTTTCCTTCCTTCCTTACTTCCTTACTTCCTTATTTCCTTACTTCCTTACTTCCTTAGTTCCTTACTTCCTTACTTCAATACTTCCTTACTTCCTTACTTCCTTACTTCCTTACTTCCTTACTTCCTTACTTCCTTACTTCCTTACTTCCTTACTTCCTTACTTCCTTACTTCCTTACTTCCTTACTTCCTTACTTCCTTACTTCCTTAATTTCTTACTTCCTTACTTCCTTACTTCCTTACTTACTTACTTCCTTACTTCCTTACTTCCTTACTTCCTTACTTCCTTACTTCCTTACTTCCTTACTTCCTTACTTTCTTACTTCCTTACTTCCTTACTTCCTTACTTCCTTACTTCCTTACTTCCTTACTTCCTTACTTCCTTACTTCCTTACTTCCTTACTTCCTTACTTCCTTACTTCCTTACTTCCTTACTTCCTTACTTCCTTACTTCCTTACTTCCTTACTTCCTTACTTCCTTACTTCCTTACTTCCTTACTTCCTTACTTCCTTACTTCCTTACTTCCTTACTTCCTTACTTCTTTACTTCCTTACTTCCTTACTTCCTTACTTCCTTACTTCCTTACTTCCTTACTTCCTAACTTCCTTCCTTCCTTCCTTCCTGCTTTCGATCCTTTTTCCTGTATTCCTTCCTTCCCTCACTCCTTCCAACCTTCCTTCCAACCTTCCTTCCTTTCTTCCTTCTTTCCTTACTTGCTTCTTTCGTTGTTTTCTTCTTTGCTTCTTTCCTTACTTCCTTACTTCTTACCTTCCTTCATCCTTCCTTCTTTCCTTCACTACTGCTTTCCTTCGTTCCTACCGTCCTTCCTTCCTTACTAATTTCCTTCGTTGCTTTCTTCTTTGCTTCCTTCCTAACTTCCTTCCATCCGTCCATCTTTCCTGCCGTCCTTTATTCCTTCCTTACTTCCTTACTTCATACCTTCCTTCCTTACTTCCTTCCTTCCTTCCGTGAATCCTTCCTTTTTTTCCTTCCTTCATTTCTTTCTTCCTTTCTTCCTTCCTTCTTCTTTCTCCTTTAACCTCTTATAAGAAAAATTATACAAGCTCTGAGTTGTTTTAGAGCTTCACGGAATACTTTTGCTGTAGGAGACTTTATGGTTCTAACAGCTTCTCACAACTTGCATAAATGAACCTTTTTAAAGTTTAATGCAATCTTCTACTTGAAATTCTATGAAGCCTCTTAATTTTACTGCTAAAAGACCTAAAAACATGATTTTTTATGAGAACTTTAAAAGATATTTTATTTAGTTTTAAAATTATTTGTTTTTCTTCCGAAGCTTTTTGGTGGTAAAAGCTGCTCATAACTTGTATAAATGACTTTTTAAGAGGTTTTTGGAAAATTCAAGTCAAAATTCTTTGAAGCCTTTGAAATTGACTGCTTAAAAAAACCTCACAATAAGATTTCTTTGTGGGAACTTTAACTACGTTAACAAATTAACTTTCGCTGAAAAGCTCTATAAAAGCTATATAGAAGCTTCAAGTGGTGAAATCTCAAAACTTTTAGACGTTACTCTGTAAGTTGAAATGGCTTACATCTTAGTAAAAAATTCTTATTGAAACCTTTCTTTATTTTCTCGTTATTCTTAGGAACCTCTCATAGCATGCAGTCTTTTGAGTTAATGGCAGTCAAGCCTGTTTTCATTCTATATCTTATTTTAACCCTTATTATTCCATCTGATTGACTGTCAGCTTAGACGGCATAATTTTTTTAAGCCTCTTAAATAAATTTTTAAAACTAGCAAAATTCTACTTAACCCCTTTTTGTTGTAGTGCTTGCAATTTTTTTTTTTTTTTTACTTCCATAACATCCTTTACTCTCTTATCCTGTATCATCTTCTTGAATTTCCGCTTAAAAATTGGATTTTTTATTTTGAAGCTTAAACATTGAAATAGCTGCTGAGCATGCACATTTTTCTTTAGATCCTTAAAACTTCCTGCAACGGCGTAGCGTCACTTATGCAGCTTTTATTCTTATAATTTTTTTTTTATATTTTTTTCTTTTTAATTCGATTCTACATACAACAACGTTGTATGTCGTGTCGTGTCGTTTAGATAAGCGCAACTATGCCAACCGTTCTGCATATCCTCCCCCACACATACCATTCTATAATGCCTGTCAGCCAAACACATATCCTTGCAACTAACCACCACCAAAGTGTTGACATTATATCTGATGACAGCATATAATTTGCGTTTTATTCCATTTCTGCAAAATGTTTTTTTTTTTTTTTTTTTTTTTTTTTTGCGTATTGCTTCTTTTATGTGTGCTTAAACTGAACCTAGCTCTATTCCTCTGGAGACTTGCTTTCGTTCTATACATTGCACATCAAAGTCATCAGCGTATTCCTGTGGGACTTTGTAGACATTTATTTAAAATTCTTTTTTTTTTTGTTAAACTTGCATGTTATAAAAACATTTCTGGTTTTTTTGTTTGACATTTTAAAAATTTGCAAATGCAAAAACATATGATGTAGCATAATTTGTGTGCTTTGTTGCGCCCTGTGTGACGTGAATCAAAAAACCTCCTGAAAATATGGCCTGCTATAAAACCTTGACGGCTTTTTAAGGGGTTCAAGCTAATAGATTTTAAGATTGTTAGTCAATTTTCTAGAGCCGTTGTTATGCAAACCGATTGTATCAAGAGAGTAAAAGTAGTATTACGTAATGGACTTTAACGTAAGTAATAATTTGTAAACATATGTTAAGATATTTTGTTTTTGATTTGAACCAAAGATTTCAGGTTTGTAGAAAGTGCTATTCAAACAAGCCTGTTTTGGTTCGAAAATAAGGAGATATAAAGGTCAAAGAGACGCAAATTAAAAATTTAAAAAAAATAGAAGTCTTTTTATATGCAAATCCTATCATATTTGAATGATATTTGTTCTTCAATTGATATCAAGCCGAATGAATCCACTATTTTGATAATGTTTAGAATCAAATTTGCTTCGGAATGAAAAGAATTCTTTCGAAAAGTCTTAAATTTATTGATAAATTTTGACATTTTTCAAATCTATCTAGAATTTTGAATTGGAATCGTTCATATCTACTACATTAAATTTTTCTCGAATGTTTTTGGAACAAAACAAAATTTTTCACCTCGCAGAGTGACTTTTCTTCAAAAGTCAATCGAAACAATGCTATTTTATATGATTTTCATATTGATGGTTTCTTCATATTTTGAATTTTGTAATGAAATAACTTCAGCTTTTTATAATCATCAGATTTTACCAAAGCTTCTATTTTATGAGCTGATGTCCTTACAGAACTTAAATTTATTTGCTTTTCCATCTCAGTCTCTGATATGCAGACCATATCCCAGCCAAGTTTGTCATAAAAGCTTCTGTAGCCCAAAACAACAACATCCTCTGTAGTTTAAAATACATTTCCTCTAACAAAACATATTAGCTGAAGTAAAGCAACTGTAACAGTGACCATGTCAGTCAGCCAAGTTAACGTTGTTATGATATGAAAATGACATACAACAAAACTTAACCATGTTGCCTTCGGGTGTTCATGCTGTGTCTAACGTGTTACCGCCCCGTTGACTTACGGTTTGTACGCAGTCGAAATGACGTAAATGTCAGCACTACATGTTGAATTTTATGACATTTTGTATTTTGATTTATGGCAGAGCATTTTGGCTTAAGCAACAGCGGTCAGTGCTGTGCTGCTCGTCAGGACAGCAAAAGGACATAATTTATATGTACTCATACACAATTGTGTGTGTGCGTGTGTGTGTAGTACAGGAAATAAGAGGACATCACTTATACTGTATGTCGACAGTCAAACTGTAGGAGTCAGTCAAGATGGTAGGGAGGCTGAATGAGGCTGGATGAGGCTGAATGTCAGGCTGTCTGATTACGGCTGAACAACTGCTCGTTACAATCGCTCTTCTACTAGTCGTTGTTGTTATTGTCAGTGTGTGTGGTGCATGACTGATGATGACGACCACTGTGTGACAACAACAGCCATTCATTCATTCATTCATGTTCACTGCATGTTGGCCACTTGACTGCGGGAGTCACTGACACTAAGGCCTGTACGATTGTGTCTTCTCTGTAACTCTCACTGCTTGATATCCTTCGTGTGCAAGCTGACTATGTTGGTCTGTCGTCTGTTTGTCGGAGGACCATCTATCTATCGTGTTTTTCTGCTCATGCAAGAATCTGATGACACCCTGATGCATCTTCAAACGTGACCATTGCATGCAACCGCCTGCCTGTGTTGTGCATATTTTTTTTTTTTTTTGTTTCTGGTAATGCGTTGATTTCTTTGTTATTTGCTTCGTTTTCTTCACTAGCATATTAGTTAATGTCATAGAAATATGTATTGCATCTTTGTAGCGAAAGTTGTTTGTCGGTTTTTTGTTTTAACTGCAGCTGCTTTTTGTTGCAATTTACCGCTGAGATTTTCTCTCTTATGACACAAGTTATTGTCACCCAATGACATGGGTGACACGAGTGGTTTTGTTTGAGATTATTTGATGGTCAACATAAAAGCGGATTTGTCTAATTTTCGTCTTGTGCGAAGTCTAGTTTTTTTTTTAGCTTAAAACAATGCTCAGGGGATGCCCCCTATAAATGCGTTAGCATTGTGTTGATTCGGAAGACGGCTAAAAGTAAGTTGGAGGATGGAAAATTGTAGTGGTGACGGTGAACATTTGTTTTAAATTTACACAGTTCAAAGCTGCCGGAGGACAGGTTCGCAGGGAGATTATTCCACAATTTTTTTGTACAACGAATTCTCTCTGTAATGCGAGGTTCTATTGGGCATCAAGGCAATATTATAGGGATGAGCCTGGTTTGCCGCTCGAGTTAACATGAGAAAAACTCGTGTTAGTGGAGTCAGATCGTGTACCTCTCGTTCACACTTCCCATGGCAGTAGAGTAACTTCGAGTAATATGGTATAGATATTTTTAAATTTATAATTTCTACACTGAGAAAAAAACACATACCTTGCTCCGGTAAAAAATTTCTCTATTTTTGATAATAGCAATTTTCTCTTTTTCTAATAAAATTTTCTTCAATTAGAATAAATTTTCACATTTTCAAAGAAATATTTCTTTACTTCTAGGAAATGGAAATATTTCAATGTCTCTAATAATGATAAGTATTTTTCTCGCACAAAAAATTTCTCATTTATAGAGAAATTTTATTGAAAATGAAAAACTTTTCTTATATTTTGATAAAAAATTCACAATGAGAATTATTTTCTTCAATAAAAACAAATATTTTCTCAAAAATAAAAAGTTTTTTCTCAAAAAACGATATATTTTTCTATTTCATGGTAGCTTTTTATCATTTTTAGAGAATTTTTAGTATCGCAATTAGAGAAAGGCATTCTCTGGAGCAAAGTCTATACCATTTTTCTCTATATATGATGCCTTTTTTATCATATTCCGAGACACTTTTTTCTGAGTGTAGTAACTTTCATATCTAAGCTTATACCGCATTACACAGGATATTTTTTGATGCATTTTGCAGTGCTTTATAACTTTCGAGCTCTTTAGCGTAACTCCAAAATGCTTTTTCAACACAGTGCAAAAAGTAATGTAAGTCCACTTAATGAAATTACAGGTTAAAGTGATATACTACGTTTGGAAATGTGATATATGCCTATATCACATTACCCGAATAGTGTACAAGAGCAGTATCTATTGTTTTTTAAAACAAAATTTAAAAAAAAAACCATGTTATTAAAATGAAAAAAAAATGTTGTGTTCGTGTTATTAATGTAGTTGTTGATAAAATTTTATTATTTCAGTGGAATTTATATAAAAGAAAACAAAAATGCAAACAAAATAAACTGAATACAAAAACGCATGTAAAAACTTAACAAAAAAAATAGCGCAAACTATAAAATGAAAGGATTGAACAGATATGGTACAAAATATGGTATATCACATTACCCAACTTTGACTATATCACAATAGCCGAATTCAAATTTTAAAATAAAAAGCTTATTATTGTAAAAATACGCTGTAAAAAATAAAAATCTCACCTCATTTGTGGCTAACTAAATTCAAACTCTAACAAATTGATCTATTTCAGCTAACAATTCTGCGCTATTTATTGTAATTCACTCGCAAAGCGCACTCAAAAAAAAAAAAAAAATATCGACTACACCGATAAAACAATTTCACAACAATGAGAGCAAACATAGCGAAGGAGAGCGCGCATTAAGCTGCATCGCGTGCCTTTTTCTGTTGCCGTTATGTTCACATATTTATTCTTGTCGAAAATTGTGTATATAACAAAAGATGCAGGTATATCACATTACCTGACCATATCACAATACCCGAAGTTACTCTACCTGTATAAAATGCTTAAGCACCCAACATTGCGTCAATGTCCAAGAGAGTTGAGAGAGGATGAACATGTGCATTCCCTATCAGATATATCGGACGACGTTGAATTCGATCCAGAAGCTCCAGATAATATCTTGAAGCCACTGCCAAATGTGCGAATTGTACTCCATTTTCGGCCTAATATATGAGGTATACATAGTGCGAAGATCAGTTGAAGTGAAGTATGTTTTGCACCGTTTGAGGAAACCTAGGCACTTGGCCGCTTCTTTTGACACATCGAAAATATGATCATTCCAACGAAGATCAGATTGAATCGATATGCCCAGAACGTCAAGAGTGGCTTATTTCACAAGATCTACACCATTCATATTAAGGCGCTAAGGCGCTAAGGAGCTAAGGGGGCATTCTTTTGTGGCTTAACAAAGAACACTGGGTCTTGCTTGCATTAAAGTCTACTCTATTAGCAAGACTCCAATCGGAGATTTTTTTCAAGTCATTAAGGACTCTGTCGTTCATATTTTGCTTCTTTCTCTCAACCTCCAAACAGCTCGGGCGTTTTTTTTTAACGAATATGAATGACAAATGCTGTTGTCGTCCGCAAATGAATGAATTGAGTTATGATCAACCAAAATCTGGCCAAAACAGCACTGAATCTTGCTACGTACGCAAAAAAAGCAAACGACACTTAAGACACTTTCCGTTGTAAATTTTGGTGTTGGGATCTGTCAAAATTCCTTATTTCTAAGGCCAAATTTGGAAATTGTATGAAAAATCATGTATTCTTTTGGAAATCTGGTATGTTTTTATGTTGTAAATTTTGAAGATGAAGGATGAGGACTCTACCCATTTCAACGGTAGTAAGAAATAGTACATCGTCTATGATCACATATTTGTACATAATAGTACATCGCCATATAATTTTCGAGCCCTCTTCTTAGCTTTACTTTCTTTTTCTTCTTGCCTATCAAGTACTTTTTGAACTTTTGCTCAGGTTGTACCTACAATTTTTTTAATCGGTTGAACAGTTTTATAGTTTTTTGATACACCCCTTTTGTTCTCTGGGCCGCTTTTTCTAACTGACTCCAGTTTCATTAATAATGAGTCGGTCTCTTTGTATTATTTTATGGTACTTCCGACAGTTTTTACGCAAACACCTATTTCCTGAATGATATTTTGTCGGCCTGTTAGAACCTTTTTTATCAAAAAGTTCTGTTTTCTGCAAAGGAGTTCACAAATATGAACAACGTACCTGTGCAAAAAAAAATTTTCTTTTTCTTTCTTAAAAAAAAATTAAAGCTTTTTCCAAAATATAACTAGATCAAAGAAAAGTAAAATTTTTCAACTAATTAAATACATAAATAAGTTGTATGGAGTTTATTTGTCAAAAAATCATTGATTTACTTACGGGATTTTTTTCTGACGTTTTTTTGAACTATATCATTTTGACAGGTCCGGTCAGAGAAGTTGTGGCACCCTAGGCCAAGGCTTAAAATTGCGCCCCTAAATGTTGAATAATTAAAAACTTTAGACCTTAAAGTAAAACAAAAGGAATTTTATGAAATTCTCAACTATTTAAGTAGAATAATTAAAATTTTTTGTCAAATTATTCAACGAAAAGGTTAAAAATTTCAACTACAAAGTTCAAAAATGAAAATTTTAAACGAAAAAATTTAAAAATTCAACAGAAAGGTTGACTTTTTCAACCCAAGTAGTTAGCAATACAATTAAAAGACCAACTTTTCAACAGAAAAAAATGGATAATTTAACTAAAAGTTGACTTTTTCAACTCACAAGTTGATAAATTTAACAAAAAGGCTTTCTCAACGCTAGAAGATAACAATTCAACTAGAAAGCAAATTATTTAACCGAAAAAGTTGTTAAATTTAAATAAGAGCTGACTTTTTCAATCCTAAAAATTTAGAAATTCAACTGAAAGGTTGTTTTTTATTTCTATAAGTTTGAAAAATTCAAATAAAAGTTGGTCCTTTATATATAATCCTGATATAAAAAAATACTGATAGTTGATAATTACTAAAAGTTCTTCTTTTTATACAATTATAATTGATCAATTTTTGAAACTGTAGGTACTCAAATAATTTGAATTCACTGCAGTAGACTGCGTGAATAGAAAAAATTTAAATGCAGACAATTTCATCATTCAAGGCAAAAACTATGCTATAAACATGTTGACTTTTTCAATAAATTTTTCAACCTATAATGATGAAAATCTGGACTTAAATAGTTGAAGAAGTAAATTTTAAAGATGCTCAATTCGTCTCTTGGGTTGAAATACTTCTTGAAGTCAGCAGCAATGAAGAAAAACTTTGCCAAAATAGTTAAAAAAGTTTACTAAAAAAGTTAAAAAATTTGTTGCATTAAGTTCTAATAAGTTTTATTAACTTATGAAAGTTGAAAATTTGACATAAATAGTTGAAAAATTAATAATAAGAAATTAGTCCCTTTCGTTTAAATAATTTTAATAGTACAAAAATTTAAAAACTTGACTCAAATAGATGGAAAATTTTACAAAAATGTTGTAAAAATAATCTTATAGGTTTAAATTTAAAATATTTATTAATTTCAACCAATGAAAGGTTTAACGTTTGAACTTTAAACCAAAAAAATTTCACCCCTATCTGCATGCGCCTCGAGTCCATGACTTACTGGCTCGGCTCTTGGGCCGGCCGTGAGCATATGTATGGTATATAATATAATTTTTTATAGGTTTCATTAGGGGTGCGATGGTAGTGTTTGAAGATCTTTAGTACGGGATATTGACACACATTAACCCTAAATTTTGTTAGGTTTGACATAAAAATAATTTTGAAAAAAAAATTCGGAGTGACATAGGGTTAAGTTGTGCTGCATCAGGGTTAAAGGTTGGTGAAATGTGGAAAAATTCAACAAAAACCTCCATAACTATCCAAATGTTGCCCCTAAAGTGGAACAATGTTGAACCGACTTCCATTCAATATTCTTCCCAAAATTTTTCGGTAACATTCATATCCCCTATCACCACCTCCTAAGGGTGCTCCCCTACAAAAATGATATTTTTAGGAAATTGCACCACACCGCTCCCAGAGTGCGCCTAGCAGGGTAAAATGTCTGTTTGACCCCCATTGCTTTTTTCTTTCCAACATTTTATCCGACCTATATTTCTAACCCTTAAGGGGGTTGCTTAAGGGGGCTGCTATACATTTTTTTTTTATTTTTTACAAAATTTTTTTATAAAATCGGCTTATATCGCTGTAATGAGAATGCTGTAATGACTGTAATGAGACTGTAATGAGAGACCGACCCACATTAACTTTTCTTCTCCAAATTTTTTCGAGCATACCTACTATTTATATCCACCGTAAATAAGAAAAAAGCCAGTTTTTAATTATTGTTGTAAGAAAATTTGAATCAAAACCATTTATATTTATCATGGGATGGATATTTCTATTGATTTTCGGTGACAACTTGTAGTAAAAATATTTTTTTCTCCTCATTTTGGCATAACAAATCGTTGTCGTCCTTTTTTAATCGTACGCTTCTTTTGGCGGCGTCGCACAGTGCTTTGTCCCCATATAGTGAATCGGCAAAATTAAAGAAGTTATTGCAGAAAAATTAAATTTGGTGTGGTGGTTCAAAATATGTTAATTAAGAAAAATTCGAAGTTTCGGAAAAATCGGCGCAAGGACATGACTACCTCCCATACACCTTTAAATTTAAAAGTTTAATTTTGGCTATAATTGTATATAGAATAAATCGAAAGTTGGTAACTATCTGTTAAAATATGTCTTTTAGCTTAGTGGTTAATTTTGTTTCATTCGGTGCAAGGACATGACTACCTCCCATATATAATTTTTCTCAAAAACTAAATTGTAACTTCATTAGTGATCAGAATGTACTGAAAACTTATAAAAACTCATAAAACTATATTTTTGGGCTCTCTGGAAAATTTCGCTTCATTCGATTCATGGACATGACCATCTCCCATACATAATTTTTACCAAAAACTAAATTTTAGCTACATTTGTGATCAGAATGCACTGAAAACTTAAAACAACTTATAAAACTATATTTTTGGGCTCTCTCAGAATTTTCGCTTCATTCGATACAAGGATATGACCATCTCCCATATATCCTTTTTACCAAAAACTAAATTTTAGCTACATTTGTGATCAGAATGCAAATAATTTAATATTCTCTTTAAAAAGGGTCATACATATATTTGTTTCTAAATTTGCTCAACTAAATATTTTAGTTTTAAAGTTTAACTTTTTTACTTAGATTAAAAAGAATATCAATATACAACTTACATTGTCTGGGTCGAAAAATTTCTAATTCAACCACTTAGAATACTTTTTATCGCAGAATTGTCTTTTGGATCTACTCTCGCTCCAATATTTTTTTATTTTTTTGTTAAACAATTTAATTTTTCTTTACAACACTTCTTTTTCAAGACTTGAATCCCCAATTTTGCCTTTTATAAATTTATATACTTCTGGGCTTTTATTTCTTGAAGACACTGATAACCAAAAATCAATTTAAGGGGGATAAAACGGGCTAATGGGGCTTACTAGTTGAATACGACATCAGAAGTAAAAATGTTATAAGAAGACATTGCAGTGCTCGTAAAGCCCTTTTCAACGACATATAATTTTTTTAAGATCTGACATGTAATGCTCAAGTTATGCAAAAAATACCATTTTGGCTGTTTTTCCGGTGGTCAAAAAAAAATTTTTTTTTGTTTTCGGAATCCTCTCGAGGTCAACTTTAAAATAGGGGGTGTTTTTTTCCTACTTTTTTTTCGACCCACTCTAATATACATATATAGAGAGGAACCAGTGAGATTATTTAACTCACGAGGGCTCACTATTAGATTATAATGATTACTGCAGCACGAGGTTATTTCAATATTGACTAGGTATTCATTTAATGTTTTAGTGGTAATTCCACAATTAATTCAAATATTATTGATACAAAAATGGTGAAAACTTCAAAACAATCGCAAACTATTAGAAAATAATCACGTTAAACTGAAATAAACACGCTCCCATGTCTTGCTCAAATATAAAAAATAACGGAAAATAGCAAAATGTAAATAACAAGAACTCACGGAGTAAATGAGTTGAAACATAGGAAAACCAATGAAACGAAAAGCAAAAAGGAAAACATGAATCAGCTGTTTACAAACAAATGTTGATTACTTGATACTTTTTACTGGATGTCGTTCCTTTACTTTTTGTGATATTTTTTAATGAGAGATTAAAATCATTCTTACTCTCACAGTAAAAGTTACTTTATATTTTTAATTCGAAAAGTTCTTAAACAGACCTACAGTCAATAAAATTGCACAGCTTGCAAAAATTGAATTGAACATTGAACGTCGCTGGAGCCCTTTACTTGGAAAAAATTATATTATCATATTTTTGATCTTTGTAAAACTCAAAAATATAGATGTTTTCAAAAAATACAAAATTTCAAATTTCCGGTTAAAAATCTTAAATTTTTTTTTTACTAGTGGTTAGATTTGTTGACAAAGTATATAAATGAAAAATAAAAAATCGCCTACTTTTTATTTATATAATTTTTAAATTTTTTCAAAGTTTGCAAAACTTTAGGGTTTCCGTCAAAAAAAATAAATATATTCTTTCAAGTTTTGGTAAGTTTTTGTCACTATTTAATAAAAATTATACACTACATCAAAATTCGATTCATTTTTAATAGTAATAAAAACAAAAAAATTGTATAAACTTTTTTTTTTTTAATTTTGGCAGTACCATAAACTTAGGTCCTTGCAACTTTTTCTGAAACTTAGGAAATATGTCTCAAAAAATTCATATCATTTTTACATTTCCGGGTGAAAAATCTAAAACTTGTTCACATATTCCATTTAAGCCCTTTCAAGTGTACTAAAATCAAAAATAAAAAATTACCTATTCTTCCAAAAAAAAAAATTTTCACTCTATCAAACTTTTGCATTTTGGGAATTCCAAACAAAAAATCGCAAAAGTTTTCGATGGCACAAACAACTTTTCTATATAAAATATTTACAAACAATTATTTTTGGTTTTTTGTACCTATAATTATAAACAAAACTGTTAAGTTTCAAAGCAATATAATAAAAAATGAAATTTTTAAGAAAAAATTTGTAACACAGTAAAAACAGTTTTTCCGTTCAACAGTTTTACCTCAAACGTTTTCTGACGTTAGCGCCCTCTACTGTTAACAAAACGACAAGATGATAAATTCTATTAACGAATTTATTTAAGGTACTTTGTTAGCTTTACAAAAATGTATATTACTTAAATATTCTAAGCACTTTATTTTATTTTAATTTTGCCTATGGAACAAAGCACTGTGCGTCGTTGACAACGTGTTGATTACGCAATAGTTCTGGCACGTGTTGGCAATCTTACGTTAAGAGTTTTAAATTTGCAGCATTAATGATGAGCATCTTTGCGCCTAAATTATGCAAAAAAATCTGCGTGTGGATATCGTTGAAGAGTTTGTATGCTACCGCAGGAACATACAAAACTGATATGTTCAGTTTTTGTTTTAGTGTTGCTTTTTTTTTTTTTGTTCTACTAAGGAAATTTTACACTTCTGCAGCATATATAGACCATGAAATCTGATGCACCCTTGAAGTGGCATTTCTGCTAACCGTACGACATTTGAACTGAACTATGTAATGTTCCTAAAAATTTCGCAGCCATAAATCTTTAGCGCCAAAACAATAAATCGCTTTTACGCACACACACAAGAAAACAAACAAACAAACAAGCATAGCTAAGTGAAACACCAACCGCCCACATAATGTCACACACACACACTTACACACAAACACCTACACAAATAGACACGCATCCAAGCTAACACTAAAACTTCCAAAATGTCTCAGACTTTCAGAGCGACGCCGCTCAACTGGTTAGTGAAAAACACTTTTATGTGTTGGCAAGACTCCATGTTCTTCGGTATTTTCAAGATTCTTGGCAATGTTTCACCCAAGTCGTATATCTTTCACTTTACACTTTCAACAGTTTGAGATGTCCTTGTAATGTTAAGATATAGCCATTCGTCTGGGCTGGTTGGGCAGCAACTTCAGGCTTTGGGGTGTTTTGAACTGAAAGTAGAGTGTTGCTAGAGCTGCATAAAAATATTTTTTTAGACTCTTTTCAAGGAAATCAACGTAAATTTTGTGAATTGTTGAAAATTTATTGCACACACAGATTTAGATGAAAATGTGTGTGCGTTCTTGGGGTGAAGTTGAGTTAGTTTTGGTGCTGATGGTTTGTGAATTGAGCTGAAAATTATGAAGCAGAGCAGTAAGGATGCTCTTGTGGATATTAGTAGAGTACTAACAAAATTTTATAGCAGCAAAATAACAACGGTATGGTTAAAAAAACTGATGCTTATCTCACAGCTTAACTCGAAATGTGTTGCCTAGAAAACCTGTGTTTTTATATCAAAACTTGAAAATATATCGTTACCTTAACCATCTAGGATTTTAAACCAGGTCTTCCGAAAATATTGTTTAAAACATTAAAATGTTGTTATAGAGATCAAATTTTTTTTTGTTATTATAATTTTTGTGAGCTGCCTCAAAATTTCTTCTTCCAAAACCTCTCTCAAAAATCCATGCAATTCTTGTACCGCCCTCTAACCTATACATTATGCCTTAAAGTCTTAACATGATCTTAACAAAGTGAAAACAACAAAAAACACATCCTGTCTATCTTCAAGCATATCCTTTGTATAGTGATTTAATGAAGCATCTGAGTAAACCCAAAATTACTTAATTAATCCTGAGCTCTCAAACTGTCAGTTGTTAATGAATGTTTGTGTACGTTTATATGACTACATATTTGTACGTATGTACATATATCTGTATGTCTGTTTGAGGTAGAGTCAGTCAGTCGTTCTTTACCAATGTAGCAACTTAATTACATTTAATCTGACGCATGTCATTGCGAACGTGTCAGTAGCAAAAGCACACATTTGCTTATAATACATCGTACTCGTTCAGGGCATATATTTGTGCGTGTGTGTTTCGGCATAATACAGTGACAGTGGCACGCAGCAAGCACATTTCTACAAATAAATCAAAGTCAAAATTGCCAGAAGCCGTCTCCACGTTTGACAAGATCAAATTACTTAAAAATTTGCAACCAACACAAACTATTCAACAAGAGAAAGAGGGCAAAAACATAAAATTGCATCAATACAAGCACCCAAACAAACCGTCCCACACATGCACTATGCAGCATAAAATCGAAGCAATTTACGAAAATGTACAAAATGTCATTGAGCTGTCAAAATGCATCGTGTAGCAAAATTCTAAATGCAAGTAGTGACAGAGATAGCTATAGAAAATACAAATACAAGCAAAGGGCGATATAGGCAAGTGAATATGAGAAAGAGAGAGTGAGAGAGAGAGAGACAGAGAAAAAGAGTTAGTGCTAACACAGCGGGTGACACTGACAGTGACAGCGAAAGCGACAGCATCGTAGCTTGACAGCAACGCATTGCTGTGTGTGCGGA
The DNA here is from genome assembly GCA_958299015.1 of Tetanocera ferruginea. Lineage (NCBI taxonomy): Eukaryota > Metazoa > Arthropoda > Insecta > Diptera > Sciomyzidae > Tetanocera > Tetanocera ferruginea. Next base: position 10,430,650 of record OY282641.1, on the reverse strand, counting down.
ATGGACTTTAGTTGGGTGGGTTGGGGCAGAAAAAGTAAAATGACAGCCATGCTTAATGGTAGGGGCGTTCAGAGTGGAGCAGTGTGTGCGCCTGCCAAAATAAATGGTAGCGTAAGGACGACATTTCTTGTTGTTGCCTTTGACATGCAACGTCGTAGTAGTGCTTACAAAATTTTGTGCTTTGCTGTAAATCTTCTTGTTGCAAATGCAACTGCAAGTAAACCAACTTGGATTTGTTGGCGTTATTGTTGTTGTTGTTGTTGTTGTAGCTGTCTGCATTATGTATACTGTCAGTTGGTATGTCTTACTTCTGTCACTGCTATAGGATATCATGTTGCTGACATAAATGGACAAAATGCACACATGAAAAGATTTTCAAAATTAATGAATGACAAGCACAAAAGAAAATGAATATTCAAGCAGAGCAAGAAGATATGGAAGAAGGCATCGAGTACATCGAGAGTACAAAAAAATGGGCTTTGATTTTGTAGTATAACAAGTCTTAAGATGACATTTGAACAATTTTTTATGAAGTGTTGTGGAGAAAGTTACAAAATATTGCCAAAAGTGTGTTAGAGTAATTTAAAATGGTTTCAAGAGTATGTTTTGGTTATGACGGTCTTCGCGTAATTGAACGTGTTACCTGAATTTTCAATAATTTTTTTAATAACAAAGTAAGAGGTGGAATAGTGATGTATGGAGATCTTTAGTTACAGGATTTTGATACAAAGTAACCCTAAATTTCGTTAGGTTCAACGAAAAAAACCGCGGTGACCGTGACATGCAGGTTAAATATGGTGCTTTGCATGATCGGAGCTCGAGTTCGATTCCCAGTCGCGGCAACAAGTTTTTTCAATAAAAAAATTTTTCTCAGTCACCACCTCTCTGCAAACAATGGCAAACTTCAGAGAGTAAATAATGCCATGTAAATCATTTTGAGAACATGAACTTTAGCCGTTCGGAGTCGGCATAAAAGATGTGCAAACATTTAATAACACACACAACACAATCGAACATAAGAAGCTCGGTCAAAGTTCTTTCAAGGGCTAAAATGGCCAATTTTGTTTTTTGTTTTGTTTCGACGAGAAAAATGCTTAACAAATAAAAATCGGGTTAGCGTGGGGTTAACTTTTGCCGCCTCGGGAAAAGGTTGGGAAAAATGGAAAATATCCATAACTTCCCAAGTGTTGCTTCTAGAGCGGTAAAATGTGCTACAAACTTCTATTAATTTTTCTTTGCCAAATTTTTTGGGAATTTACCTACCCCCTATCTCCACCCTCAAAATTATCGAAAGAAATATCCATTTCATGACAAAGATATATTGATTTGATTCAAATTATCGAACAATTATAATTAAGGGGGGACATGACGTTTGGTCGTTTTTTTAAATCGATTTTTTTATAATTTTGTTTTGTAGTAAATATTCTTAAGATTCGAAGGAAATGGAAAAATGGAAAAACTCCTACGGGTTCAAAAGTTACAGCCGGATTTGTGAGAGCGCATTTTTAATTTTCGCCTTTTTTTTTTATTGTTCACAAACTTTGAACGCGTTTATCTCGAAACCATGTTTTTCGTACTGGTTGCGGCACTAGCGGGTTCAGTTTTTGACGAAATTATTTTTTTGTATTTTTGTAAACTTGATTCGCTTTATAACACGATTTTTTTTAAGTTTGTTTTCGTTTTCTTTTGAATTTTTAAAGTCAATTTTTTTTTCGAAAAAATACACTTTCAAATTTGGAAAAAAATTTCACCAAAAATTGAAAAAAAATTTAAAAAATAGCTCCTATCATACGACAACCAATTTTGTTAAGATTTAAAAAAGTCATTTTTTTCCAGATCGCACAAGTTTTGCGACTCCCAGCGCTGCAACCGCGAGGCTCCGTTTTTTCTCTGCCGCCAGTTTGGAGCGCTATAAAACCATGTTGAAGTGAAAAATTTATTTTTTTGGATTTAATTTTTATTGTAATTTGTTCAATTCTCTACAATAATAATACAATAATTATGGAAAAATCTTTGTTTTTGACTAAGTTATGAATTTTTTCAAAAAGGTCTGTTTTCTTTGCCGCGAATGTTATGTCCCACCTTAAAAAATTTCCTTTTTCTTATTTACTGTGAAGTTAGGTGGTAGCTATGCTCTGAAAACATTTGGAGAAGCAAAATAAATGTGCCACAGTCTCTCGTTTCTCCTTTTGGAAGGAACTCTGAGAGCGATGGAAGCCGATTTTTATTTTTTTAAAAAACATTTGTATGGAAGACCCCGTAAGGGTTGGAAATAGAGGGTAAGTAGGTTTGGATAAAATGTTGGGGAAAAAAAACAATGGGTGGCTGTCTCATATTTTGCACTTCTAAGCGCACCCTCCGAGCGGTGGGATACATTTTTATAAAAACATAAATTTTGTATGGGAGCCCCTAAGGGGGTGGAGATGAAGCAGAAATGTTCAAAACACTTTTGGGGAATAAAATTTATTAGGCCTCGGTAGAACATATAACCACTCTAGGGGCAACACTTGAGTAGTAATGGATGTTTTCGTCTAATGTTTCCCATTTTCCCCAATCTTTAACACCGTAACGGCATAACTTAACATAACCCCATGTCACTCAAAATTTTTTTTCAAAAGTATGTTTTTTCGAACCTCCAAAAATGTACGGTTCTTGGGCATAAAAATCGAAAATGCGTGCACTAGGGTGTCCCTTATGTGACCAATTTTTTTTTTTTTTATAAATCCGAAATGCATACCTTCTACATTTTTTATAAATGCTAAAACAAACTCAAATATGAAATTTAATTTTTCTAGCAGGATCGTAACCCGTGCCGACTGAGCAACATAGTTCATTAAAAATTGTGTTTCGTCCTGATATTTCGATCTTATAACTTATATAAATGAAACAAATTAAGTGAATAAGAGTTATTAAAATTATATAAGATCATTATTTATCTTTATTTAGAAACACAATAAGCCAGTGTAGCTTCTCTTTAAAGTGGTCTTTTTACAGTCCGGTTACAGATTTCAATGCTCCTGAACACAGCGCAACAAGAATTGTTTCTGCTCATCTTCAACCGTGATAAATCTTCTATTAATTTGACATTTACAACTTTCAAACGACTGATTCTTCTTTTAGTTTCTAGAAAAACAGCATTATCAGTCCAAGAAGAGTTGTCTTCCTCAAGAAAACTGCCGAAAACTAATTCTTCTTTTAGTTTCTAGAAAAACAGCATTATCAGTCCAAGAAGAGTTGTCTTCCTCAAGAAAACTGCCGCCAATCCACAGTCGAGATAGGAATTGGTTGCTCTTTTTCGATATACCTTCAAAAAGCACATATTTTGGTTAGGTGCTTTGGTCACCACACTCAGAAAAATATCAACTGTAATATTAACAGTCGGCCACTGTTATTTAAAAACACTGTTCAATGGAATGATTTGCGTTTAAGATAACAATTTTCTTTGTTGAATGAACGTTTCAAAGTATTTTTGTGCTGTTAAAATCATCTGTTGAAATATTTTTGTGCTTATATTGAATTGTTAATTTTTTCTAAGCAATAGTTTTTATATGTGTTGTGCTATATTTATATTATCGTTGCCAAAAGCTCAGTGAATGTGCACTAGACTATCATGCGGGAGACGTAGATTCAAACCCTAGCTGTGTAAGTATCAAAAATTGTAATTTAATAATTGAAATAATAATAATTCTGTTTCATTAATTGTTTTGTCAAAAATAACTTAAAAAAATAAAATGCTTACAATCCTTCAAAAAACAAAAATTGCAAATTTCATGTTTTATTTAAAAAAAAAAAATTTAAATAAAACAAAATTTTTATTGGCCTTGCCGGATTTGAACCGTGGACACTCGAGTACTAGACGCACACGTTAGCACACTCGGCCATACATGAACTTTCAAATCAGTGATCAAATTTCAATAAATAAGTTTTTATACGGGTTTCATGTTTCATAGACCAACAGTCAACCGACTGTTGATTTGAAAGTTTCATTTGTTGGATGGTATTTAACAGTGAAATCCGTTATTTCAACCCATGATTTGTTTGATAAAACAGCATTTTTACCCTGAGTGCAGGTTTTAGGTACAAAACGATGCTAAGAAGCAAACATTGTCACAATCTTGTGGGACATTTTTTTTCCTTCGGAATCAGTCTGAATTGTGACTGAAGGAAATATATTTTTAAAGAATAGATCCGGGGGCCTGAGTTTTAATTTTTTCTCTGCATTTCCTACCAAAAACACTACGCATAGTTAAACAAATTCGTGTTAATCGTCTCTTATATAACGTTTGTCCAGTTCTCCCTTTTAAAACATTTACAAAGATGTAATGTTTGCCTCGGCAACATGTTCTTCTACGAAATCAAGAGTTCAATTTCATTAGAATTGATATTCTTCCCAATTGTCTCTGTACTTTTTAAAAATCGGAATATCTGGCCTACTACCAATATGAAGAAAATTGGTGGTAGGCTTCGAAGGTTTCGAAGACAGTTTTAAGAACCAATTCAAAATCATAATGACCACATGGACCAAGCAACAATTCTCTGTGTAAAGTATGCTCTAAAACAGCACAACTCCATTACAACGACCAGTATTCGAAGCTGTTGTTTCGCAGCACACAATTTGTACTGCATTATGAATGCTTTAGTCAAAAAGAGCAGTTGAGACGATCTTAGCTAGATGCAGAAGAACTCTGTAGTTTTGGCACAACAAGAAGCTGTTCTCTATCGTCAAATGTTACAATAATTGGCAACGTTCTTCTTTAAAATTTTGTACATACAATTCGGGTAATATTTTTCCATCCCAATGGACTGTTACTTCGTCATGTACATTAATCGGAAAGTCAGTTTTTATTGCTTCTGCCCTGGATTTTTTCGACTGAGTATGAATTCGCTGAATCAAGGATTTGTTAACGAGGAAATCATCGCTGCTCAAGCCAAGAGCTTCTACGATCGCTTGAAGAATGTAAACGGAGTCTCATACTTACCTGGCATCGATCTTAAGCTGCTACAAGTTTAGGATTTATGACATTCTTTGCACCACTGTTTGAACTTTTTCAGGGCAGAGAGCGTCTGGCAAGCTGTGTACAGAATTCAAAATCAGTTCTTCGTTCAAAGTTTCTGGACATTTCAAGTCATAAGTAGTAGAAGTAGATGCAACAGCTGATATTCCATACCTATTCTTCCAACCGTCTTTGCCTAGCTCTTTCTTCGCCAATATTTTGTCAACATCACATATGCATCCCGGTCTACCTGGCTCTCTCTGTTTGTTCAAAAATACTTTGTCTCTCTCTATTTTCATTCTCTCTAAGGCATCAGCATGTGCGATATCAAATAAGATATCATGGTAAATTTAAAAAATAATTTTTGCAGCTCTCTCCAAACATAATATATTTCAATAAGTTTGTTCAAGCAGTTTGGAAATGATTTTGAAGGAAATCTAGCTTTTTTCCAAAATATAATGCACTCTTTAGCCACAAGATTTGCACTTTCACTGACAGCCAGCTTTACTTCGCGAATATTAAAAAATAAAACAGGGAGAAATTTTCGATAAGATGGTAATTTTGCACCATTTATTTGATACTTTTTTGAACAAAGTATTAAAAGGTAACAACAAGAGTGCTAATGTCCAGGAATCAAATGATCGTCAGCATAAAATACTTTCGTCCAGAGCTCGTCAAAAGAAAAAAGGAGCGTAAAAAGTAACGTGACCATAGGACCATCACCAATAGGTCACAGCGCTTAATCCGCGCAACCGTTAACACAGGATAAGAAGAAGGAGTAGAGATAATTGGATGCAACTTGGTACACATGATGACATGTATCCAAGGATCTGTACTATTGAATATTTTTGGAATCCGCCCACGGCCACGTCTACCTCCCATACAACGCAAAAATTTAAAACTGCATAACTCAGCTCATAATAAGTCTACAACAATAAAATTTGGTATGTGTGTGTTTTATATCAACAAAAAGATGTCTTCGAAAAATGGACGTCATTCGCTTACGGACACACCCACCTCCCATACAACCCAAAAATTTAAAATGCAATAAATAATCCTCTGTTTAACCTACAGAGCTAAAATTTGGCACATATGTTTTTTATAACAAAGCAAAGATGGTTTTGAAAAATGGACATCATCCGTTTACGGACACGCCTACCTCCCATACAACGCGAAAATTGAAAATTGCATAACTCAGCTTATAATAAGCCTATAACAATAAAATTTGATATGTATGTGTTTTATGTAAACACAAAGAGGTCTTCGAAAAATGAACGTCATCACGCTCACGGACACGCCCACCTCCCATACAACCCAAAAATTAAAAACGCAATAAATAAGCCTGTGTTTAACCTACAGAGCTAAAATTTGGCACACATGTTTTTGATGACAAGACAAAGATGGTTTTGAAAAATGGACGTAATCCGCCTACGGACACGTCTACCTCCCATACAACCCAAAAAGATTAAAACTCAGTAAATAAGGTTATGTTTGTCATAGAGAAATTTAATTTGGTATGTATGTATTTTATAAAAAAACTAAGGTGTGCTCAAAAATTGGGAGTGATTCGTCCATGAACTCGCCCACCTCCCATAGCGAAAGCTCAGTAAAGGCATTAACTGTGAGCTACAGGAATAAAACTTGGTATGTGTAAATTTTTCATCAACATTTGAATGCATACAAAATATAGGCTTCATCCGCACCACGGACACGCCCATTTACAAAAATGTTTACAAAATTTTTTTTGTTTTTGAAAAGTGGGTTTAGGGTATTTCATAGTCGGCCTAGACCGACTTTAGACTTTCTTTACTTGTTTTTTTTTAGTTTCACAGATACTTTGTAGTTACATCAAGACCGTACAGCGACTCAATTCAAAGTGGTTTGTCATTCGGCTTTAACTTCCGAATAAGCCGTAGTTTTTATGCAGAACACTCTCAGGTAAGTGTGACAAATTTTAAATTGCTTAGGTTTGCGGTGAGTTAATGTTCTCGGTGACGTTTGCACACTTTTGGCAAGAGCAGGCATATCTTCGATTGAGTGGTTCAAACAAGCACTAGGAAGCCTATGTTGTAAATAAGCATGGCAATGTCTCGATTTCTCTTCTTGATATTTCTGTACTTCTTTAAATCGCATTTGTTTTACATTATCTCGACCGATATTTCTTTAAATTGTCATAAGCTTCCATTTAGGAAGTAAGTTTTTCATATTCCGAAACATTCCTTCGAACAAAAAGAAGTTAATTTCGTACTGAGAAAATATGATGTTCCTGTCACAATTTCTGTCAATTTTCTGAAATAGCTTTCTGAAAGAAACCAGGCAATGACACTCCCACTATAACGCTTTTAGAAAGGTGACTTCACAAAAATGCAGATATAAGTAACAACAAATTAGTAAAAATAAACTGAATGATCTAGATTTTACTGAATGATATAATGAATATATCATGTAATAATGACTCAAGTATTTACACTCTTAAAATTTCCATTTTTATATGTTAACCCCTATATATTTCTCTCGCAATAAATCTCGAAATATTCATTCACTTCAGTTTTGGAGCAAATTTAACCACACGAGTGTAAATAATTTATGACTTTTAACATTTGTTTTCATACTGCTAAGAATAATAACTTAAGACAATAATAGCAAATCATAAAAACTAATAAATTTTCAACAGACAATAGGAAGAAAGAAACAAAACCAACTCTATTAACATAAGAGTATAAAAGAAAAGAATAGAAAAACTTTATGAGGTTCGTTAAAATTTGAAAAGTTGACACTTAAGCTTGACTATTCTCTGTCCAATTTTTTTTTTTTTTTTTTTTGCCATAAAACATGCCAAGATGCCAAAGAAATGAATATTGATTACCATATAACAGAGGCATAACATAGAAAGAGGCCTGCTGTAGAGCACAACAGCAGCGCTCTAAGACTATCTCTTGTCTCTGTCTTTGTCATAGTTGCCCCATCATTTAACCAGCCGCATCGTCACCGTTACCATCATCGTTCATAACATAAAATTACGATTTGTTTCTGTACAATAAATCATCAGATTTGCGATAATTTATGACATTCGTTTTGTTCGTGGGCTGTTTGTCTTGCTGTGCATATAATTCATAAACAAAAATTCGTTATTTGTCTGCAATGAAGCGGTGTTTATTTGTTGTTTGTGTGTAGATTATTCCTTTGGCAAGCAGACGAGTGCGATTTTTGTCGGCTAGATTGGGAACGGGTTCAGGGGGGTCAGGACTGTTTATGGACGACTGGTGTTACAGCAGACGCCTTCAATCGTCACGTTATGCTGTATGTTTTCATACAAAGCTTAGCTTACTGCTTTTTTGATATATGAGTGAAAATATATAGTAAGTTAGAGACTGTGAAAGTAGTTCAGAGATTTTTGGTTTTTGCTCTGTTTGACTTCATAACAGTTTTTGCGCTATAGTAAATCATTTATTACTTTTGTTTTGTTTGTAAGTTCGTAGCTTTTATTATGATTGGCAAAATAAATCATGAACAACCTTCTATGTTGATGTGACCTCATACATATGTGAGAGTTTTGTGGTTAATGGATATGTTAATATGATAGGCTGATAACTCTACAAAGATTGTCATTCAAACTTAAATATTGATAAGTTTAACTAGTAAGGTATATCTTCGACTTGGCCGAAATTAAAATACCCCCACGGCCGATTCGTAATGGTACAAAATTTTAAATTGCAGCTCTTTTTGTATGAGATTTAAAAAAATTTTACTATTTTCTTGACGTCTAAAATATATTCAATCAAATTATTGTCCTGCAAAGTATATACAAGCCTCCTTATAAAGTTTTCGATTTGGGGTTGAATGGGAGGTGGGCGTGTTCTTGAGTTGTTGACGCCAGTTTTTCTAAGACGCCTCAGTTTTGATATAATATACACAAATACCCAATTTGAGTTCAGTAGCTTAAATATTAGCCTATTTACACAGTTTTCACTCTTATGGGTTGTATGGGAGGTGGGTGTGTTCGTAGGCGGATGACGCCCACTTTTCTTCCACAATTTAGTTTTGATATAAAATACAAACGTATCAAATTTTGTTCCTGTAGCTTAAAGAGAAACCTTTTTATAGAATTTTAAATTGTGGGGTTATATGGGAGGTGGGCGTGTTCCTGGGTGGATGACGCCCATTTTTCTAACACGTCTTAATTTTGATATTTAATGAATAAATATCTAATTTTACTTTTGTAGCTTTGACAGAAGCCTATTTATATAGTTTTCAATTTTGGGGTTGTATGGGAGGTGGGCGTGTTCGTTGGTGTAAGACGACCATTTTTCGAACACGCTTTAGTTTTGATATGAAATGAAAAATGACTAAATTTTATTCATGTAGCTTTGACACCAGCCTCTTTATATAGTTTTCAATTTTGGGGTTGTATGGGAGGTGGGCGTGTTAGTGGGTGGATGATGCCCATTTTTCACACAAAACTGACTGTTGTTGTAGATTAAACAAATACCGAATTTAAGTTTTGTAGCTTAAATATTTGCTTCTTTATGGAGTTTTCAATATTGGGGTTGTATGGGATGTAGGCGTGGTTTTCATGCGATTTAGCCCATTCTCGAACTTGATCTTAGTTTTTTTTTAAAAAGGTTTAATATCGAATTTCAGTTCGATAGCTTCAAAATTACTGAGCAAGAATATAGACACTTTTCTATAACTACCACACCTCCTTTTAGGCGTTACACACGTATTGACAAAATAAATATACCCCTTACGCAGTAAGCGAAGGGGTATAAAAAAATTATACAAAATTAAATTAAATTAAGTTAAATTAAATTAAATTAAATTAAATTACATTAAATTAAATTAAATTAAATTAAATTAAATTAAATTAAATTAAATTAAATTAAATTATATTAAATTAAATTAAATTATATTAAATTAAATTAAATTAAATTAAATTAAATTAAATTAAATTAAATTAAATTAAATTAAATTAAATTAAATTAAATTAAATTAAATTAAATTAAATTAAATTAAATTAAATTAAATTAAATTAAATTAAATTAAATTAAATTAAATTAAATTAAATTAAATTAAATTAAATTAAATTAAATTAAATTAAATTAAATTAAATTAAATTAAATTAAAATAAATTAAATTAAATTAAATTAAATTAAATTAAATTAAATTAAATTAAATTAAATTAAATTAAATTAAATTAAATTAAATTAAATTAAATTAAATTAAATTAAATTAAATTAAATTAAATTAAATTAAATTAAATTAAATTAAATTAAATTAAATTAAATTAAATTAAATTAAATTAAATTAAATTAAATTAAATTAAATTAAATTAAATTAAATTAAATTAAATTAAATTAAATTAAATTAAATTAAATTAAATTAAATTAAATTAAATTAAATTAAATTAAATTAAATTAAATTAAATTAAATTAAATTAAATTAAATTAAATTAAATTAAATTAAATTAAATTAAATTAAATTAAATTAAATTAAATTAAATTAAATTAAATTAAATTAAATTAAATTAAATTAAATTAAATTAAATTAAATTAAATTAAATTAAATTAAATTAAATTAAATTAAATTAAATTAAATTAAATTAAATTAAATTAAATTAAATTAAATTAAATTAAATTAAATTAAATTAAATTAAATTAAATTAAATTAAATTAAATTAAATTAAATTATATTAAATTAAATTAAATTAAAATAAATTAAATTAAATTAAATTAAATTAAATTAAATTAAATTAAATTAAATTAAATGAAATTAAATTAAATTAAATTAAATTAAATTAAATTATATTAAATTAAATTAAATTAAATTAAATTAAATTAAATTAAATTAAATTAAATTAAATTACATTAAATAAAATTAAATAAGATTAAATTAAATTAAATTAAATAAAATTAAATTAAATTAAATTAAATTAAATTAAATTAAATTAAATTAAATTACATTAAATAAAATTAAATTAAATTAAATTAAATTAAATTAAATTAAACTAAATTAAATTATTTAATAAATTAAATTAAATTAAATTAAATTAAATTAAATTAAATTAAATTAAATTAAATCAAATTAAATTAATTTAAAATAAATTATATTAAATTAAATTAAATTAAATTAAATTAAATTAAATTAAATTAAATTAAATTAAATTAAATTAAATTAAATTAAATTAAATTAAATTAAATTAAATTAAATTAAATTAAATTAAATTAAATTAAATTAAATTAAATTAAATTAAATTAAATTAAATTAAATTAAACTAAATTAAATTAAATTAAATTAAATTTAATAAAATTAAATTAAATTAAATTAAATTAAATTAAATTAAATTAAATTAAATTAAATTAAATTAAATAAAATGAAATAAAATTAAATAAAATTAAATAAAATTAAATAAAATGAAATAAAATTAAATAAAATTAAATAAAATTAAATAAAATTAAATAAAATTAAATAAAATTAAATAAAATTAAATAAAATTAAATAAAATTAAATAAAATTAAATAAAATTAAATAAAATTAAATAAAATTAAATAAAATTAAATAAAATTAAATAAAATTAAATAAAATTAAATAAAATTAAATTAAATTAAATTAAATTAAATTAAATTAAATTAAATTAAATTAAATTAAATTAAATTAAATTAAATTAAATTAAATTAAATTAAATTAAATTAAATTAAATTAAATTAAATTAAATTAAATTAAATTAAATTAAATTAAATTAAATTAAATTAAATTAAATTAAATTAAATTGAATTAAATTAAATTAAATTAAATTAAATTAAATTAAATTAAATTAAATTAAATTAAATTAAATTAAATTAAATTAAATTAAATTAAATTAAATAAAATTAAATAAAATTAAATTAAATTAAATTAAATTAAATTAAATTAAATTAAATTAAATTAAATTAAATTAAATTAAATTAAATTAAATTAAATTAAATTAAATTAAATTAAATTAAATTAAATTAACTTAAATTAAATTAAATTAAATTAAATTAAATTAAATTAAATTAAATTAAATTAAATTAAATTAAATTAAATTAAATTAAATTAAACTAAATTAAATTAAATTAAACTAAATTAAATTAAATTAAATTAAATTAAATTAAATTAACTTAAATTAAATTAAATTAAATTAAATTAAATTAAATTAAATTAAATTAAATTAAATTAAATTAAATTAAATTAAATTAAATTAAATTAAATTAAATTAAATTAAATTAAATTAAATTAAATTAAATTAAATTAAATTAAATTAAATTAAATTAAATTAAATTAAATTAAATTAAATTAAATTAAATTAAATTAAATTAAATTAAATTAAATTAAATTAAATTAAATTAAATTAAATTAAATTAAATTAAATTAAATTAAATTAAATTAAATTAAATTAAATTAAATTAAATTAAATTAAATTAAATTAAATTAAATTAAATTAAATTAAATTAAATTAAATTAAATTAAATTAAATTAAATTAAATTAAATTAAATTAAATTAAATTAAATTAAATTAAATTAAATTAAATTAAATTAAATTAAATTAAATTAAATTAAATTAAATTAAATTAAATTAAATTAAATTAAATTAAATTAAATTAAATTAAATTAAATTAAATTAAATTAAATTAAATTAAATTAAATTAAATTAAATTAAATTAAATTATATTAAATTAAATTAAATTTAACTAAATTTAATTAAATTAAATTAAATTAAATTAAATTAAATGAAATTAAATTAAATTAAATTAAATTAGAATAAATTCTGATTATATTGAATGACATATCGATGTTTTTGCTTAAAAGAGACCAGTTATTTTTTCTCCAAAATATAAGTAAAAATATTCCTACAAGTCCTTGGTAGGCCTTAAATTGATTTTGAGGAATTTTAAAGCTCGTAAAAGAATAAAAGAATCCGACCGTAAACAACAGAGATATGAAAAAATATGTCAATGCGCTACCCCCTACGTTCGGTCAAAAAAGACAAAAAATTTTTTTTCGTAATTGTCTTGCAAAAATGCGTCGTATTCGCTGGTATACGGCGCATTTTTTTTTGAGGTCTAATATGTACCCTTCCAATATTACGAATTACTCTGAATAAACCTTAAATAACCTATTTTTTAAGAAAATAGGTATTATTAAGATATTGATAAAAGATTTTAAGCAAAAACATCACCATTTTAAGTAAAACAATTCGACAAAGAACGAACTTACCGTTTACTTACTTCCAAGCAACCCCACAAAAGTATACATACGCGTGACAACGGTTCAATTTATCGTTCCATATGCAACGCCAAATACTTATTATATATTTTTTTTTTTTTTTAACCGATAAAAGCGGCGTATGCATACTTTTGTGAAAGTATTTTTAAGCAATATGTGAATATTTTATAATTTTGTATTTTTTTCATGAAAAGGAGTTATGTTTTTGTTTTTAATCAATATTTAATATTGATAGAAAATAAAAGAATATATAAAATAACTAATTTGTGTTAATTATGCAAAGAAATTTTTAAAACCGACAGGGTACGTTTACTTTTATGAGTGTGTGTAAATACAATAAAATTAAGTGAAATAAAGTTAATAAAAAAACTTTTAAAATGTGTTGATTTTTTAACTCAGAAGCCGCATGAATAAAAAGTCTCAAAATTGTAGCGCCTTGCTTTGGTTTGTTTGACTTTTCCTTAATTGTCACTGTCGCCCAAAACACACACAACACTGCCTTATGTCTCGATCTAGTGCTGAGGGATCATCGTGGCATGTCATTCAATATTAATGTAAATTGAACTCAATTACAACTGACAGCAGACAAATTGAAGTGGAAATTGAGATGTCTTTGGACTCATGCCAGATCCACATTTAATGTCAGATACGTACAAACAGACATTTCTTTTATAGCGCAGAGAATAAAGACCCAAAAGCAGAAGAAAGGAAAAAAAAACACGAAACTATATAATAATAACAAAATAATTCACTTAAAATATTTTTCTTAGCCACGCTAACCTCGCTCGCATGCTATCGCATGCGCCCCCATCATTTGACAGTTTATTTGCTGTCAGTTTTTGTGAGCTGTCATTTGTCAAATGCACTTTTCTGCGTTGTTGTTACAGTTGTTATTATTCTTGTTGTTGCTATCACTCAAGAGGCTGTCCGAGTAATTGTGACATTTACATGCAGCAGTTCAGCTTGTTTACTTGGCAATTAGTCGTCGCCCGCTGACCGTTATATATATATGACACATTTATATCATGTGTCAAAAAATGAAATGTCACTTCAATTAGTAGCAAAACAAAAAAAAAAAACAAACAAAACGCTATAATATAAGCTTGTTTGTTCAACACACATCATCATGTTTAGCCAAAAGTATTACTTCTACTAGTAAAATAATATAAAAATGTTATATTCGAAACGGACATTAGGTTACCACTTATTTTTGTGGTTCTAAGCTTTTTACAAATTTGATATTTGCTTAATGACGGCTAAGCATGCAACAATACAACTTATTTCCATTAGTTCTTCAATTGATATGTCAAAATTTTTTTCTATATTTTTTGTTTTTTGTATTTCATTTCTCTAATTGCAACATTGTTGTTAAGTTTTTCGTCAACACTTTGTTTGCGCAAATAAATAAATTGCTTTTTACGTCACATTTATTGTCAGACCCATTAGCACAACTTTGTATTTTAGAAATTATTTTATTTTTCCGCTAAAACTTAATCGCACGCAACATTAACAAATTTATCGTATAAAACAACTGCAGTTTTAGTTGAATTTATGAGATAATCGAAATAAATTTTTTGCATTTAAAATTCTTAAGAAACACCAACTAAAAATGCCGTTGTATACTAGCATAAGTGTAATTATAGTTTTGTCTTGGTCGATTTGGCCTGAGACAAAGTATACTATGTTATTTATTTTTGAATATTTTTTGTAGTGAATCATCAATATGTATTTTTGAGCAAAGTTATCACCGACATCATGTGAAATAAGTTTTGACACGAGTGCTTAATGCTGCACTCGGTCTAATGCCTTTGAGATATCTTGAGCAACAACCTTGCTCTCAACAAAACAGAGAACTGGAATTGGTTACATTTTCGGAGAGGAATGCCATCAGTTCACTTACTCTTTTTACAAATTACCTAAACTTTTTACTTCCTTTGGGCAGAGAAGAACCTATTGTCTTACGCGAGTTTCGTGAAGAAACCCATTTCATTAAATCTTGTTATATATAGCTTGTACCAAAACAAATGGTACTTTTTAAATAAAATTTTCGATAATTAAAAACTTTATATCTTCTGCATTGAAGCGAGGAAGAGAGTAAGTGTTTAAAAGAACATGGATTTAGTATTTATTAAAATTAAAACAGGTTAAAGTTATAATTCTAATATTTTTCGAATAGCTTGCACCAATACATTTGGTAATTTTAAATGCCGTTTTGGGATCGAAAAATTCATTGTGTAAATTTTTCAAAACTAGAGGTTTTAAATATTTTAATCTTGTTGTATTTATTTAAATCGCTTGTACCAAAACAATTGGTACTTTCCTATAAACAAATTTTGAAATTGTATTTTTCTACAGCTCTTAACTATTTTGTTACAAGCTACAAAATAATATTCAATATTGAGAATTTTTAACAAAATTTTGGTTTTTGTCAGCTGTAAACTGGCAGTGAGCTTTCCTGGAATTTATACGTATAAAGACGGTATTGTCACGAGAACCAAAACTTGCCTGTGGACCTGCAAAAATAGAAATTGGGGCATTAGTCCTTAGATGATGCACAGTAAGCCGGATTTAAAATTTTGATTTTGACGCACACCGACTTAAAAGTTAGAGGGACTCTAAAAAACTATTTCCGCATAATTTTTTATGGATCGGGGAAATCTCCATGGAGTGGATGAGTTATCTGACGATGAGATGGACGAATCGTCTGACGAAGAACAGAGTGAGATAATAGAAGTTGTAGAGGAAGATGATGTCTTAGATGATATCGTGAAAGAAGTCGAGAAAGATGAAAGCGAGGATAGCGGTAGCAACGGAAATCAAGTTCGTGACCGTCCAATAAACGTTTTTAGCTTAAAACCAACAACTAATGTACTCAATTGTTATCGAAGAAAGTGAATCAGGAATAGAAAAAAGATTTCAGTCATTACGTTCACCTGAGACAGCAACGTTTTTCGCACGCTTCAGATTCTCAACTGATTTCATTTCTTTCGATTCAGAAACCTGGATTGTGCGCGAAGATTGCCAACACGTGCGTGAAATATTGCGTAATCTACACGTTGTCAAAGATGCCGCAAAAGCAGCGTTAGATCAATAGAGGACTACAACAATTTGTTATGCCAAAATGAGGAGGAAAACATATTTTTACTACAAGTTGTCACCGAAAATCAAAAGGAATATCCATTCTTTGACAAAAATAAATGGATTTGATTCAAATTTTCTTACAACTATAATAAAAAACTTTGCTTATTTTTAACCTACTTCTTTTATTTACGGTGGATATAAGTGGTAAGTATGCTCGAAAAAAATTTTTAGAAGAAAAGTTAATGTGGGTCGGTCTCTCATTACAGCCTTTTGGAAGACAACCTGGGAGCGATATAAGCCGGTTTTAAAAAAAAATTTTGCAAAAAATGAAAAGCCCCTTTAAGGATTGGAAATAGAGGGTAGGCATGTTCGGATAAAATGTTGGAAAGAAAAATGCAATTGGGATAAAACCCACATTTGACCCTTCTAGGTGCACCCTGGTAGCGGTGGGGTCCAATTTCCTAAAAATATCAATTTTATAGCGGAGCACCCTTAGGAGGTGGTGCTAGGGGGTAGAAATTTTCCCTGCAAAATTTTGGGGCAGAATATTGAATGGGAGTCGGTACAACATTGTTCCACTTTAGGGTCAATACTTGGATAGTTATGGAGGTTTTTATCTAATTTTTCCATATTTCACCAACTTTTAACCCTGCTGCAGCTCAACTTAACCCTATGTCACTCCGAATTTTATTTTTCAAAATTTTTTTTTTTGTCAAACCTAACAAAATTTAGGGTTACTGGGTATCAAAATCCCGTACAAAAAATCTTCAAACATTACTATCGCACCCCTTATGAACACCTAATGTAAAAATTATATTATATACCATACATATGATCACGGCCGGCCCTAGAGCCGACCCAGTAAGGCCCTGGCTTGAGGCACATGCAGATAGGGGCGCCATATATATATGAAAAAATAAATATCAATCTATCAAAAGTTAACAGGACCTACGAGAATTACATGTATATAAAAGTAAATTAAAAGTATGGTACGTAAATGTTCAACCTCAGTGAAAATTTTTTGGTTGAAACCAAAATTGTTCCTTTATAATATTATAGTTTCAACTTTATAGTTAAAATTTGAAACCTTTCATTGGCTGAAATCAATGTATATTTAAAATCCAAGCCTTTAAGGCTATTTATTTCAACATTTAAGTTAATTTTTTTTTTATTTGAGTCAAGTTTCTCAAGGTTTTTGGTTTTTAAATTATTTAGGCGAAAGGGAGAATGAAAAATAATTCTCAATTTCTCAACTTTTTATGTCAAATTTTCAACTTTCATAAGTTAATAAAACTTATTAGAACTTAAGGTAACAAATTTTTTTTACTTTTTTAGACAATATGTTCAACTATTTTGGCAAAGTTTTTCTTCATTGCTGACTTCAAGAAGTATTTCAACCTATGAGACGCATTGAGCAACTTTCAAATTTATTTCTTCAAATGTTTAACTGCAGATTTTCATCTTTATTGGTTGAAAAATTTATTGAAAAAACCAACATGTTTAAAACATCTTTCTTGCCATGAATGATAAAATATTCTTCATTTAAATTTTTTTTCTGTTTACGCAGCCTACTGCAGTGAATTCAATTTTTTTGAGTACCTACAGTATCAAAAAATTATCAATTATAATTGTATAACAATAAAAAGCAAATTTTAGAAATTATCAATAGTCAGTATTTTTTTTATTAAGAATACATAAGACCAACTTTTATTTGAATTTTTCAAACTTAAAGAAATAAAAAACAAACTCTCCGTTGAATTTCTAAATTTTTAGGGTAGAAAAAGTCAACTTTTATTGAAATTTTTCAACTTTTTCGGTTAAAGAATTGGCCTTCTAGTTGATTTGTTATCTTCTAGCGTTGAGAAAGCCTTCTAATTAAATTTTTCAACTTGCTGAGTTGAAAACGTCAACTTTAAGTTACATTTTTCAACATTTTCGGTTGAAAAGTTGGTCTTTTAATTGTATTGCTAACAACTTGGACTGAGAAAGTAAACCTTTCTGTTCAATGTTTGAATTTTTTTTGGTAAAAATTTTCGTTTTTGAACTTTGTAGTTGAAATTTTCAACCTTTTCGTTGAATAATTTGACCAACAAATTTAATTATTCTACTTAAATAGTTGAGAATTTCATATTATTTTCCTTTTATTGTTTTTTAGGTCTAAATTTTCTACATTAAAGTACCTAAGTTTATTCAACTTTTAGGGGCGCAATTTTAACCCCGGGCCTAGGGTGCCACAAATTCTCGGGCCGGCCCTGCATATGATATGCTAATAGAAAGAAGAGCTCAGTTCTTTACCAATAAGCTTAAAAGCATGTGAATACCTTGAAAAATACGTAGTATTCGAAAATGACGAAATATCGATTTTTTCGGTTCTCAAAAGAGTTTGTAAGGACATAAAATCTTGACATTTTTGCTTATATTGATTATACATTCTGAGGAAAAAAAACATAATAAACTTGATATTTTGGTTCAGAACCACCATAACTCCTCCATTAGAATTTCTCCGATTCAAAAACAATTATGCAGAAATAATTTTGAAGAGTACTTTTAAGATCTGAGTCGGCGACCTATTTATTTTCTACAATTGGTTTAAAAAGTTTTTATAGTAATTTATTTACGATTGCGTTCAAATTCCGGTTAAGCGGTTCTTCCTTCCCTTATATATTCGAAAATGTTAAAAAATATGAAATTTTTTCAAAATTCGAAATTATGCACAATCATATCAAATCTACATGAATATTTTCAGCAATAAGAAATGCTAAGCATTTTATTATGAAATATTTTTGAAAATTCTATGATATATTTTAATATATTATATAAGATTCCACCTGAACTGAATAACATTTCTTACAAAACCAGGTATGCATTTCAATGATGAAAAATGCGACACGCTGTCAGAAAAGCTCATCAATTTCTAAAGCGTATCAAAGAACAAGTCATATCCAGTCAAGCTGTACATCAACCAAAACCAAGAAAAAAAATTCAACTCCGTAAGTATACAAACCCAAACAATATAACCCGAATTCTATTCACCCAGCCATCCATCCAACCATTCATCCAACCAACCAACCAACCAACCATCTATCCATCCATCCATCCATCCATCCATCCATCAAATGTCTGTGAATTTCATTTCATTTTCATTCGTTCACTCTAATTTCATGAAACAAAACGTAAACATATCTCATTCTCAAATGTCATTTTCCACAAGATTGATGTGACATTTTCGTTGAGAAATGTGCAAAATATAGCGCACTCGCATTCGTAATGCTGACATCTTTGTTATAGTCTGTGGCAGGTCTGTCCACCAGCACAACAAACAGACAGATGAGCAAAGCGACGGCAAGCAAATAGATAGCAGTGACAGTACGAAGCCAACAGCTGGCAATAAAAACAACAACAAAAAACCAAAGAGAAAAAATAGCAAAAAAGCCAAACCAAGTCAACGACAAGTGTTTGGGAAAACGAAATGGGGAATACGTCAAACAATGATAGGCGAAATTTTCACAAAGAATTTTCCAACATGCAGCAACAGTTCTAACGATAAACCTATCACAAGCATACAACGAGCTTTATATTTGCTCTAGGACAGACAGCTAGACAGACGAAGGCACACGGACAGGCAGCAAAATAGACAGA
Organism: Tetanocera ferruginea; assembly: GCA_958299015.1. Lineage (NCBI taxonomy): Eukaryota > Metazoa > Arthropoda > Insecta > Diptera > Sciomyzidae > Tetanocera > Tetanocera ferruginea. The sequence goes on along the minus strand of OY282641.1, from coordinate 10,410,695 downwards.
CAGACAGTCAGATAGACATACTGGCACACCATCCATCATTTAAGGTTTAAGGGTTGTTGATGGCACTCATAAATTATTATCCTGCAGAGTGTGATATATTTTCATGCAAGAAGCAGACACAGACGAAGAACGGCGATTTGTGGAGTCAAGTCTTGGCTGTTGTCAACGGATACAAGAGTTTTTGGGCAGATGGCAGCAAAGGAATTTGTGCGACAGTGTTGCCAATTTGTGGCCAAAATTGCAAAAGCTAAGGTAAAGTAAAAATGCCGGAAATTATGTGCTAAATCTGCTGCTTTCGTAGCTGCGAGTTAGAAATTTGAAAATACAATAAACTTTCATGGTTAGGAGAGCTTTTTTATGTAGCAGAATTTAAGTTTCTGTAAATCATAAATCCTGTTTAGAGAATTTTTGTAGTCTTTTCACCTGCTATAAAAGCAAATCCTTACAGCAGCGCTCAGTTTGCTAGATCTTTAAACAAGAAGTCTTTAAGAATTGTTTGGCAAATAAATTGGCAACTCTGGTCACACACTGGCTATGCCCAACCCAATCTAGCCCATTCAATTCGTACGATTGAGTAACATCATAAATATTAAGAGCTACCAAGAGGTAGTGTCACAGAGCCAACGAAGCTTGACTGCCTAAACTAACCAAACGGCACGAAGCAAATAAGCAAACTTAGTGAAAATCCTCAACACTCAGTTAAGTGAAGGTAAATTCGACCCAAGACAAGCAGATTCAAGAACTGCTACAACAACACGCCATAATTCAATCTCTCCAGATGAGATTTCTCTCTAATGTCAATGAATTGTTGGAGCCTGTATGTAACCCTAGCCAGCACACTCGACCATTGAGGCAACCTTACCACACCCAAAGCTAGCCAAGGCAACCCAAACTAGCCCATTATTATTTATGACTTCTGTTAAGGACGAGTTTCCTTTAGAAACTGCAACCCAAAAACAGCCACTACAACAACAACAACAAAACACCAACAGCGCACATCTAGCGAAGGATAGAAATTATGAGGATATTAATATTCTTTGCTTTTGTTTCTTTTGTCTTATTATCCTTAGAGAGTTCACATTGTTTTGGCTCTACTTTTTCCCCGCTTCGTTCGTTTTTTGTTATGGCACACTGTGAGAAGACTTCGTTGTCTTTGGCTTTTCCCTTAAGGATCATTTTGTAGGCTAATTAGGTAGGAATTGTTTATAAATTATTACATGTTAAGTAAGTTTAATTTATTTATGAGCATTCGTTCTTCGGCAGTTTTTGGTGGGATAGAACGAATATGGCGCAGTTGTGGCTGGGGCTGTAGCAGGTCGCTATACAAAAGGTTAAATGAAAATAACAATTGTATTGAGTTAGTCATAAATTAGCTAACTGACTTGAAGTATGTGCCAACACCATGAGTTATTATAATGAATGCTGTGATTTATTTTTTTTTTTTTTTGAATTTTTGAATTCTTGTTAAGGGTTGGCATGGGAAGAGGTCAAGAGCGGTTTGGAATATGAAAAAAGTGTCGCTATTGAAAGCTTAAGCAGGGTAAAGGACATCTTGGGGCAATAATACCCTAGTGTATTAAGCGAGAATTCATTGATAGTGACAGCAATTTAATAAAGAAATGTGGTAGAATCTTTTAAAATATGCCGTTTTTATTAAGTTTCTCACTGAAAGACATAAATTGTTCTTGTAATTTATGATCAACAACTGTTCAATGATAATATATACATATCTTCTTGAGATCTTCCAATTGCTTCCAAATATAAATATTTATATTAACGATGCAGATTTTGAAAAACTTTCAAGAAAACAGCTGAAGTTTGTAGCTTTTTCATAAGAAGACCTCAAATTTCAGAATTCTTAGTTCTGGGTGTACATTTTTTTACATCAATCGTGTTGTTTAAACTTTACAAATATATATATATATCAAATCCATACTATCTTTATATATTCATTGTTCAAAATCTATTATACAATACCCATAATACCACACCATTCCCATCATGCATCCCATTTCATCGATGTAAGCATACCCGTCATATTTTTTCAAGTCATGCCATATCTGTTATATCATATACATCATACAATAAGCATTTAACCAATTACTTCATAACATACCATTATGTCATACAACCATAAAATACTCAACATAATAAACCAACAATTTCATTATCCATACCACACATGCCTATCCATATCCATTCATGCCCATCCATACCAATCCATACGCTTGCCAACCCATCCATTCCAATCCATACCTATTCATAGCCATCCCTACCCATCCAAACCATTCATACCCATTCACAACCATCTAAACCTATACCCATTCATGCCCATCTGTATCCCTACATATCCATCCATACCCATACATACTCATCCATAACCATCCCGAAGCTAGTGCTTATAATGTAATGTAGTCTCAGGCTACAGGCTGGTATGCCTAATCGATACAATATGGTAATGGCTTCCTATTAGTTTGGGTCTCGAAAGTTTCTTTTTACGAAGTGCTATCAAGTTTATCTCGAACAGTGAGCAGGAAGCTATTGAAGAAACAAGCTATACTAAACCAAAAAATATACAATAATCGTGAACATTTACATGATCTGCAAGGCATTGTATTCATGAATCTTTGTACAGTAACCAATTCGGGTCGATATTAAAAAAAAAAAACAAATGATTAACAGATAAAAATATTCCTTTAAATTACCTCAATGAAACCATTTCGAGATGCATTATTACTTAGACATTCACTCCTATGGCTTCCTGGAGTTTTCCGATAGGCGTACCTTCATACTATTTAAACATTCAGGCATTCACTCCTAAGGCTTCCTGGCTTCTTCTGCAAGGAGTGCCTTTATACTATTTTACAATTCAGCTGCATGACCATAATAGAGTCAACGCGAAAAAAACGAGTTTCTATGACTGTCGCTAGCAGCGGTTTCAATTTTAGAGAATAATTACATAAGGGGGTGTTCCATTAAGACGTGTGTTACTTTAATTTGGAATAATACGCAAACGATTCGGAATTTTTCTAAATATTTCATTTTATTCGAAAAGCCACACAATAGGATTATATGTGAAAAATTATTTCGTGGATATCGAGCCATAACCGCGAAAAAGATGTAACCATCAAAACTAAAATTTCAAAGGAGCAGATTTCTTTGAATTATTTTCGACTTAAGATTTTTATTAACGAATTTAATAAATTTAAATATTAAATAATTAATTATTCAATAATTAATAATTAAATTAATAAATAATAAAATTTCAAAGGAGCAGATTTCTTTGAATTATTTTCGACTTAAGATTTTTATTAACGACAATGTTTTAACATAATCTTAAGAAATAAATATTGAAATTATTTTATTTACTATTATTTTATAATTATATATTGTTGATAATGAAATAAATTATAAGTTTTGACAAGAAACCAAATTTTTGCAAATTGCTGGTTACATCTTTTTCGCGGTTATGGCTCGATATGTTCATTGCGACTATTCCGTAGATATCTCACCCTTTCGGCCATACTTTCGATGAAATTTTGCAGTATGCCCTCCGAAATGGCCCCAAAAACACCGACGTTATATTGCTTTTTAAGTCTGGAATTGTCTTCGGATCATTCACATATGATCCGAATGGGCGGCCAATTCACATTACCGTGACGGACGAAAATTACACGATTCGGCAATTTGCAACGAAAAAAGTCCAAATTCAGGCGAGTTGTGAGTGGTGTAGCGCCATTCTGTTGAAATCACATATCGTCCAGACCCTGACCTACAATCTCCGGCACAAAAAAATTCTCCAACATAGTGTGGTACCACTCAGAGTTGACATTTTCGGTGTTTTTGTCCTCATCTTCGGGAAAAAATGCCCGATGATGCCTCTGACCCATAAACCGCACCAAAAAGTCACTCGCGAAGGATGCATTGGCTTTTATACAATCATTTGAGGATTTTCCGACCCAAGAAAAGACAGTTTTGAAAAATGTTTTTATGGAAAAATCATCATTTTTAGCAATTCAGCGTTTGTACCATTGACTTGGAATTTAAGATTAAAAATCGGCGATTTTAATGCCTTATGATGTAGTGTAGCGATCCAAAACAAAAGTTCATGACTTTCACAATGACAATAAAACAAAAATATGGCGGACAAGGGTCGATAATGCAGGATTAAATCGATAACAAAGTACCACACCTACCATTGGAAGACTTTTAATAAATAGTGTCTTGACCTAACTTTGAGGTTGACGGATTTGTAAACGGTTTTATACGTTTACTTAACTTATTCTTGGATTTTACATGGGCTTGTTTTATACTCAAACCATGTATAATTACGTGAAACTTATGTACAAGTACACATGATCAGTGAACGGAAACTTTATGTAGGTTTTTATGAAAGTATTAATGATTTATATTTTCAGTGTAGAAGAGGAGAGTCAATCAATTTTATCTTGCATTTATTGAAGAACGTAATGTTTTCAACTCTGCTTACTTAAGTCAGATATGATGGCATTCAGAAATTTTGGAGTACACAGATATTTATGGGTCTTCTGCTGTGGAACGTCATGTGTCTTGAATTTTTAAGGCCCCAGTACCTACGGGAGTCAAGCTTATCGGCATTGGTAATCGGTTTCTGGAAAACAGGGACTTATTCCTGTTGAAAATAAGATTGAGGCAGTGACCATTGGTAGCAAAAAAAAGTTGGAGATAGTCAACAAAAGAATAAGTGGAACTGGGAAAGTATCAAAGGCGTTCAGTTAACATCTCGGTGTCATAATCAACTTCCAATCTTCGATTTGCGTAAACAAAAATCATCAGTGAGTGTTCAAAAAAGCAGCCAAAGCATGCATGGCGACATCGAGAACAGTCCACATCGACTTAATGACATCCGTCACATCTAAAATATAGACCTAACCTGCTGAGCGTCTGCTGTATTTTATGAACAGTCTCCACAGATGCAACCCTAGTCTCAGTCCAACTCTATTTTCTTCGACCTTCTAGTGAAGGAAACGCTTGCGTTATGAGAATAAAAGTTAAAGTTAAAGCATTATCTATGGAGGATCACATAGACTAACATGAACGTACGGCCAAAACCTGTTGAGTTCAATCGTTGCTTTTCACAACAAAAGTTTTCTGACATTTTACATCGATTTTTTACTAAAACTGCTGTAATCACTGTAATAAAATGTAATTTTTAACATGGTTAGATAAAGAACGCGTTGTGACCGTGGCATGCATGTAAAAAGTGTGGCTAAACATGCTTGGAGCCTGAGTTCGATCCCCAGTCGCGGCAAAAGGTTTTTTTAATAAAAAAATTTTTCTGGTCGGTTTCCAGCTCTATGCAGACAATGGCAAACCTCAGAGAGTAAATAATGCCATGTAAAGCTTCTTGAGAACATGAACAAAGACCGTTCGGAGTCGGTATAAAACATGAAGGTTCAGTTCTCGGTCAATTGTGTGCAAACACACACAACACAATTGATCATAAGAACCTCGTTCAAAGTCCTTTCAAGGGATGAAATGGCCAATTTGTTTTTTTTTTGTTTTTAGATAAAAAGCGATTCAATCTAACGAAAATTTTCTCACAATATTTGAACCCTTTAAGTCTCATACGTATGGCTCATTTTGGGCAATTGTTTAAAAATCCCTAAAAGTTAACTTTGGAGGAAAATCAAGGGAAACAACTTTTGAAGAATAAATTATGATTGAAAACGTTAACTTAAGGAATATCTTCTCAGAATATTTTAACCATATTTCTCACATATGGGCTAATTTTTGGACATGATGTAAAACTCCCTAAGCTTAACCCTCTAGCTGGACTTATTTTAAAACATTATGTAAAACTTCCTAAGTCAACTTTGGTGGAAGATTAAGTGTCAAAAAAAAAAAATGCAAACATTTTGAAATACATCATATATTCGAGAAATGAAGACTAGCGTCATTTCTAACCAGTTTAATAAGAAACAATTTAATGGTTAAAACTAAATTTCATTAAAAATTTAGAAAAATTCTATTGTCTCACCTGTTTTTAATGAGATTACAAATTCTTAAAATATTCGGTATCTTAATTAATTTGGAACAAAACAAATACCCGGTAAAAATACAAATGAAATAATTGAGAAACCTTATAAATGATGTCATTCAGACGTCACCGTTATCATAACATTATTTATAACCATCATTAAAAAGGCGCCCAAAAAAATGATATATTGCCTAATTAGCAATTTGGACATGAGGAGCTGCTGGCTGTCTGGTAAGCCTAAAAACAATCGCTCCCGCTGTCAGCTACCAAGATACCAAATTCAATCAACTCTTAGCTGCGGTGCTACAACGGTGCAACTACGGCCAAACGCTCAGTCATGCCAGCAAGCCACAAACCAAACAACTGAATCATCATGCAACAGTTCGCGGTGAAATCTAGTGAAATTTATGTTAACTGATATCAATCGCTAGATGGCGTCCAACATTGTGGCGATTAGAGGTAGCTGATAAAGAGCCATCAGCGACAGGCGACAACAAATGACAACAAAATGTTATTATTTACCGTCTGTCTCAATTTCTTTTGGTTCGTAGTTTGTCTGACTGTTGGACAGCTCGTCTCTGTTACGCTGTCTCTTGTGTCTGCGGCAGGCGCATTTGGTGTGTTTTATCCAAAACTGACTGCCACTAAATTATGTTTATCTACCTTTGGCTGGCTTTACAAAAGCACATACGAAACGCGTATAGAGCGCTATGCTAGCAACAATTTGACTGGCAACACAATCGCATCATCAGCATCAGCATCCTCACTGCAAGCGCCATCATGCTAAGGCAGTGGCCAACAGTCAGTTAACCAATAGGCAGCACCCCAGTCTTCAATGTTAGCCACTTGATGGATGGCCTAGGCGTTAATGAGCTACAATTAATAAAGCGAACAATTTGACTGTGTTGACCACTCATTGACTGCGTTCCCTCTGGAAGCACTACCAGGTTATTTTGTTGTATATTAGTAGTAGCTGCACAGATGTTGTTCATGTTATTGATGAGCAGAAAAGAACCCGCAGTAATAAATACCAACACGGCTACAGATATACTTTAACGATTATAATCAGCTTTGTTTGTGCGCGGACTCTTGAAATTGTTTATGTGCGGACAGACAATGCTGGACATTTATTAATGTCCGCGTTGATAATTGGCTGCTGATTGTACTGATATTTCGGATAATCAATATATGTTGCCATAATTTATGGCAGGTTGTAATTATTATTAATGGACAGTGTGAGGAATATTGACAGCATCATAATTTTCATTAAAAACAGGAACAAGTTGTGACTGTAGCTTTTGTTTTGCATTGGTTTGTCGGGACCAGGAAAATTGGAAAATATTTATTAAGGTACAAAACTTTCAAAACTTGAATTTTGTAAGACTTAAGGATGGCAAGAAAATTTTTTTTAATACGAGTTGTATTGTTTAGAATCATAGCCAAAAAAACAACCAAGAAAAATTAATATACATACTTGCATTCAATGTGACTGAAGACCGTAGCCTTGGACACTAACGAACTGCAATAGGCCTGGGTGAAAAATCGCATCATCTAATACAGCAAGTTTATTTCAATAAAAAATTGAATAAAATAACAAAGTAATTAGCTAATAAATAAAAGTATTTTACTCATAAAGTAAAAGAGCCGAATAGAAAGGCTCATACATAAAAGTCAGAAATTGAGAAATTGAATTTTTTGTCAAAATACAATAATGACAGAATTTAAGAACCCAATACTAAGTTCAAAGTTTGTTCATGCAAGTTGAAACGTCAAATGGTTAAAAGACTTATGAGGTTCTCAAAGAGTCTAAGACCATTTTTTGCGATGCTCTTTAAAATTTTTATGCCGATTTAAGAAGTTTCGGTGGATTATAGTCTAAAAACTGTGAAAAATTCAAGGAAAATCTATAATATTAAGGAATTTTGACAGCAAGACCTATTTTTTGGAATTTGGTATGTTTGCAAAATGCAAAGCCGAGTCATTCTGAACAACTTTCTCAAAGAAATCTTGCCAAAATAGCCAACCTGATACAAATTACATGCCATAAAATAGGAGATATACGCTGAAAAATCAATCTTACATTGGTCGTAAAATTTTCAAAAAAAAAAATTTTTTTAAAGCGTACCGAGGACTTCAAAAATTAATGATGCAGTTCGATTCCCCTGCAGAAAATAAGTTAAAAATATGCTCTTCGAACATGTCTTCGAAATTTTTTAAAACAACTATCACAGTTATTTTTTGATCACCAATTGTGAAACATGGTACATGTGTGTAAAAAGAATATCACTGGGAGTGATTTCTTAAAAAAATTTTGTAATTTTGTGTAAAAAAAATATTTATCATTATTTTTTATTATCAATATTTATAAAAATATTAATCAAATTTTTTTTACGTTTTGATGACATTCATGATATAATTTTATTTCGAGTGATTATTCATGATAAGATTTTACATAAAGTTAAACATAAAATTGGAAGAATTCAAATTTAGTTACATGACTAGACACACGTTTAAAAAATAGTTTATATAGTAAAGATAAGTATTTAAAATAAAATAAAAAACCAAAATAAGAATCTTACTTTAGGGGGGACATGACACTGGTCGTTTTTTGAAGTCGACTTTTTTTATAATTTTGTTTTTAAGTAAATATTAAAATTCTAAGAAAAAAATTTCATGGAAAAATTCCTTCGGGTTCAAAAGTTACAGCCAGATTAGTTTGAGCGCATTTTTAAGTTTCGCCTTTTTTTTCTTTGTTCTCAAACTTTTAACGCGTTTATCTCGAAACCATGTTTTTCGTACTCATTGCGGCACTAGCGGGTTAATTTTTGGACGAAATTTTTTTTTTGTATTTTTTTAAAATTGATTCGCTATCGTATGACACGAGCTTTTTTTAATTTTTTTTCGATTTTTTATTAATTTTTAAAGTCAATATTTTTTTCTAAAAAACACACCTTCAAATTTGGAACATCACCTAAAATTGAAAAAAAGCTCCTGTCATACGATAACCAATTTGGTTAAGATTTAAAAAGTCATCATTTTTCCAGATCGGACAATTTTTGCGACTCCCAGCGTTGCAACCACGAGGCCCCGTTTTTTTCTCTGCCTCAGGTTTGGAGCTCTATAAAACCATGTTGGAGTGAAAAATAAATTTTTTTGTTCAATTCTCTACAAATTTTGGAAAAATGTTTGTTTTTGACTGAGTTATGAATTTTTAAGAAAAGGTCTGTTTTCTCTGCCGCGAATGTTATGTCCCACCTTAATGTAGGGTTTTTTCCGTTAAAAAATCGTGAATGAGGAAGCTTTCAAAATAGAAGGCATTCTTCCTAGATGCTTAAATATTAAATTTTGAAGACTTAGCTGGTTTTTTATATCGACTAGAAAAAATAAAAAAATTTCAAGTAATAAAATTCATTCAAAAATTGAAAATCAATTAAAACAGGGCCGTAGCTAGGATTGTTTTTGGGGAGGAGAGAGGTTTTGAAAATTAAAAAAAAAACAAATGAAAAAAAATTTGCAATATTTAATGAAATATGTTAGCATTTGGAGCGATACAGCAAAGCCTGCGTTTACTTTGTAAAGATTTTTTTAAAAAAATATTGCCCGCAGCTACACCTGAGGTTGTCCATCCGTAAGTTCCAATTTTGCCATACTTTTTCCAGCATTTCGGCCGGTATCTCACCAATGGCAGCTATAATGTTGTCTTCCAGGGCTGCAATTGTGATTGGCTTGTCACTGTATGTGAAAAACTTCACGTAGAGTCACAAAAATATTGACCCAATTCTTTCATTTTGGACACAAACAGTCAGTGATCAACGCACTTGTACTTTGCTCAATCGACTGTAACGTGGCGATTTTTAATATTCTTGAAAAAATATGGTCCAATGATTCCGCTGGGTTTTTTTTAAGGGTGATTGGCAGCTTTTAATCTGTCTCTGGATTAGAAAATTCAATATTTTTAGCCGGTTTTAGGTTTTTTCGGTTTTTTGTTCAGCAGTTTAACCGATCGGTTAAAACCTAGAGGCAAAAACCGGTTTTCCGGTTCACCGAGAAGGTTTTTTTGTTAAATACAAAATAATTTAATTCCAAAACTCAGATTCAATTTTATTTTATATCTTAAAATATAATTTAAATATATTTATGTATATATAAATAAACTGTATAAAAATATCTATCTATATTTATATGACGTGGAAAACCTGATGAACTCAGTATTGGCAGAAATCTGGTTCATTTAAACATTCGCCTCTTTTTTTTTCTCTGTGAACTAAAGATTTCAGGTGTCAAACCTTTTCAGTCAAGTCTTACTTCGTTCGGAAATGGGGAGATAGATAAGTAGGAGAAAAAGTGAAGTCAAGAGAAATAAGTGTAGAACGTAGAATTTATGGCGAAGCGCTTTGTCAACATGCGAACTTGAATCTGAGGCAAGTGTTATGCCTTTACATCAATCACAACAATGTCATGTCATAAACATCTCTATCACCAACTACAACTTCCAAAGTGGTATATTTTGATGCAATTGTAATATCAGTTGATTAGAAATGAGGAAAGAATTAAAGAAAGGTAAAAGTGTAGGACCATGGCTAGATCGGGATTCAAACCAGCAATTTCAGGGTAGACAGTCAAGCACTCTAATCATACGACTACCAAGGCCGCCAAATTGCTAATTGCTTCATTGAGCTGCTCCTGTGTTGCCAGACATTAAAAACGGTTTAAGGCGGTCTTCTCATTCAAAACCCGTTTTTTGGACCCTTTTTAAAAAAATTCTTATTTGAAAACGCAAAGAATAACTGAAAACTTTTTTTATTTATTGTATTACAAAAGTTTCAAAGTAAATCAAAAAATTTTTTTTGCCTCGATACGTGGGCTGTTCAAAAAGTAATGAGACTTCAAAGTTGGTGGTGAAAAAAAAGGTGTCGTCACGGCAGCCACGATTCCGGGTCTCCGGAGCGTCTGAAATGAAAAAAAAAACGGGGTTATAATCAGTATAGATGTAGTTCTTGGGTGAACCTCAAGCTTAATTTTGTGATTTTTTTTGACAAAATGGCGGCCATTCAAAAAAAAAAATTCAATTTTGGGTTTTTTTTTTGTAGTTTAGTGTAAAAAAAAAAATAGTAAAAAATTTTTTAAAATTATGGTCGAGGTTCACCCGAGAATGGTGACAATTCTGCGTCGATTCCACTTTGTTACATGAAAATCGGTTCAGTTGAACTGGAGATATCATGGCCGCCAGTTCGAAAAACGTGGTTTCGAGATAAACGCGTTTAAAGTTTGAAGTAATTAAAAAATAGCTCATTTTGACGAAGACCTTGCTTCACAAAAAAGGCTGTATCTTCTAAAGTATTTCTAAAAATCCTTTTAGGGGCATATTCACAACTACCCAAGCTATAAATAAATGCAAAAAAAAAAAAGTCGAAAAAAAATGTTGCTCAATGAGAAGACCCCCTTAACACAAAACTAGTGTTGTAACTTTTGGTTTCTTAAAGAAAGCGGAGGTTGACCGGCTTTTCCGGACTCAGGTGAAAACATTAAAAAACCGGTTAACCGAAGCGTAAAAAACCGGGTTACGTGTTAACCGATCGGTTTTTGACACCCCTACTTTGGGTGCTCTTCAGACCAAGTTCACCAATTCTGGTTTTTGACAAAAAAATCACCCTTTATATACACATTAAAAAAAAAGTGTGTCCCAAAGAAAATCTGTTTATAATCAAGCTTTTTTGAAATCTTATGGTTGAAGGTATTCTTCAGATTTTTATGAGATTTATGTTAATTTTTTTTATTTTGATTTTCCCTAATAATCAGATTTTTCGAAGTTCTCGGAAATGTTGGTGAAAAACGGATATTTTTTAGTCCTTTCGTTTGTATTTCGAAAAGCAAATGTTCAAACTTTACTTTTACATAAATAAGCATTCATATTAATCAGAAGTTTTGATAATTTTTTTGGTCTCTTGGGTGACATATGTTAAATTTTTTTTTTGTGAAATTTCCGTATATATTAAAAATAACGCTTAATATATTTTAAAAATGATGTACATGTACATATGTAGGTGGGATGACATATGACATTATGTATAATTAAATTGTAAATGAGATTCATATATTTTTGTCACTTAAATCTAGTGTCTGATCGTATATTCGGTTTCGGTTTCAGTCAGTTTCGGCCCTTTTGACCAGTTTTGGCAATTCGCCATCAGTATGGCCGAAACCAAAAATTTTAAAATATTCGAATGAATATTTTTCTTTCTGGATCAAAGCCGAAATATTCGCTTTCAACAAAAATTTTAATGGTGTTAAGAACAAAAGTATGAAATTCACAGTCATTTGATTGACCGTGTGAGTTGAGCCCAGCACCAAACGATAAATGTATTTTGTTTCATTTTGAAAATGCAGACAAGCACTTCTTTTTAGATTATAATATTAAGTTATTTAACTTTGAACACAAAAAATATTAAGTTGTTTAACTTTAAACACAAATAAGTTCCTTAAAAAGGTCTCTTTATATATTATGTAAAAGTTGAACTTTAATATTAAAAGAAAATTTATCGTATATAAACATTATTATAATCTGTTCGAATTGTTATGTTTTTGTAAGCTTTAAACAAAAAATTAAAAAAAAAATAAAATTTTTTAAAAACTTTTCATGTATACATTCAGTTTCGGTTTCGACCGAATATTACAAAAATGGCCGAATTTTGGTTTCGGTTTCGGCCAAAATTTTGGTTTCGGTCAGATACTACTGATATCGTTAACTTTTCTGGTTTTTCTCGTATTTGTACATGCATTTTATGAATTTTATTCACAAAAATTATGAATGATTCATGTTGCCCTTGTATTTGTTCATGGAATTTATTTAATTTTTTTAAGCACTAGTTTTATGAAATATTCACTCTCCCGCGTTTTTTTTCTTTTGTACATTGGTGTAATGAATAGTTCATGTGGCTCATGTACTTGGTTGCTGGACCAAACTACATGAATGGGATTCATGGAAATCATGTAAAAATACATAATTATTGTGTCCATTTTGGATCAGTGTAGGTTAAATAAAGTCTTAAGATTGAACCAAAAACTAAGCTTAACAAAGTTATTTGGGTTGGAAAGAAGTCTGTAGAACTCCACTCATGAAAATAATGCTGTTTTACACACTATTCTACCGTTATTCGTCAAAATTTTTAACGCGAAACGTGTTCTTATCGGAAGTTTCAATCACATTATTTCAGAGAGCAGTGAGAAAAAGTAAAATTTACGATGACTTTGTCTATTGAAAAGAAAGCTGAAATCATTGCTTTGTTTAAAAATACGGTGTCCAAACGGCAAATTTCACGACAAATGCGAATTAGTGATTGGAGTGTACGTAATGTTACTTAAAATTATTCGATATTTAAAACATTAGATCGGAAAAAGGGCAGTGGGCGCCCGAAAACGATAACAGAAAGTTACGAACGTCAAATCAAAAGAATATGTGTATCTGATCGATTCCAACATACTGGAAGCACAAATTCAACATTTCACAAAGCAACTGGAATAAAAATTAGTGACCGTACCATGCAAAATGTTTTGAATAACATGGGATTACGAGCACGTCGCCCTGCTAAAAAGCCGTTGCTCAATTCAAAAATGAGGAAACAGCGCCACCAGTGGGCAAAAACATACCAAACGTGGTCAATCCCGCAATGGGAAAATCTTATATTTTCCGAAGAATCTAAATTTAATTTATTTGAACCCGACGGAAATGACACAGTTCGGCGTAGAAAAGGGGAGTGATTTTCTAATGATTGTGTTTTGCCCACTGTAAAACACTCACCTTATTTAATGGTATGGGGTGCCAAACCAAGTTCGGTGTTGGGCATTTAATTATTCTGCAGGAAACCGTAAATGGTGCAAAATATATAGAAATTTTAAAAGATGGAGTTATTCCGACAATTGAGCAACTATCGGAACATACCCAAAATGTTTGCTTTCAGGATGACTCGGCGCCTTGTCATAGAGCCAAAATGGTTAGGAATGCACTGAAATATAAAAAAAAATTTTAATATTTTTTAATAATTGATTCATTATAAATATTTTCAGGTAACACAAGAAAATAATTCTTTAGTCTGAGTCTCTTTCTTGGCCAGGTAACAGTCCAGATCTCAACCCCATTGAGAACTGCTGGCATTATATGGGGGAAAAAATTAGAGAAAAACGGCCAACAAGCCTCAAAAACATGACACAAAACATAGAAGACTTGTAGTATAACGAAATTGATGAAAATTACCTCAAACGCTTATTTGAATTAATGCCCAAACGAGTCAACGAGGTTATCAAAAGACGGTCGTAAATTTTACTTTTTCTCACTGCTCACTGAAATAATGTGATTGAAACTGCCGATAAAAACACGTGTCGCGTTAAAAATTTTGACGAATAACGGTAGAATAGTGTGTGAAATAAAAACCGAAAACAGAGTTGCCATAACACAATTTTGGAAGAAACTATTTCAGTTCATAAGCGGAATATTAGAAAATTTTTCAGTGCGTGGGTTTTTTTTTCGATGAGTGTATATGTCAGAATTTTCACGCAACAAAGAAAGAATGTTGCGAGCGAAATTTCACGCAAACAAACAGAGTACTAGACTTTAGGCGTAAAAAATCTTCGCTTCAAAAATTATTAATAAACATATTATTTTCATACACAATTCTTTTATGATCTTACTAAAAATTGTAGACATTTTTTGTTCCTTAACTCTTCAAAGGATGGGGTTTTTTTTTCCTTTTGCCGACATCAAAAGCCATTAGCCTTACATGCTGTCTGTCTAATTAACTTTTCGTGTAAAAAATTACCAATTGCGTTGCATGGTTTTGTATGCATTCCACACATAAAAATATTTACGGCACACTAAGTAAAAACCATAAACAAGAAAATATAAATTTTGAAATTTGAACTTTTTTCAAAGTAATAAAAAATGTTAACTTCGTTATTCAACTTAACTCAATGAAATTTATAGCGTTTTAATTACTATAACATTCCTGACAACATATCTGCCAAAACATAAATTAGCTACCGCCTTCAACTAATTTACACACACATACACACATGTGTGGACTCAGACACGCTCATAAGCGCCCACGCAGTCAAGCATAGAGTTTTGAATAAACCGGAAAGACCCCTAAAATAACAGCCATAACAACAACTTCAACAACAACAATAACAACAACAACAAAAGTAGAACCACAAAAATTAAGGAAGCAACCAGCTACTTTTAGATCAATTTCGAGCATAAAAATAAGCAACCCAATTAGTTGCTCATCCAAGCAATTAACATACAGAAGAACGACATAAAACAAAATTGTTGGCAACATAATAATCATAAATATTAAATGCAGCAACATGAGCACCGCACAGCTCAGTAAACATTATTCGAGGGCTGTGCTACCGTCAGAGGATCTTTCAAAAAGTAGTGCAAGAGGGGGAGCTCTTAAGGGGCACAACAACGCATGAATGCCTACCATAGACGGTACGGCAGTAAAATCCAATTAAAACAAAAAGCTACAAAACGTCAAGTTGAGGGCAGGCAACAATGTTTTGAGTGCTACCAAATTTTTTTCTTCGGTGTTTTTTTTTTTTTTTTTTTTTGGGGTAGGGAAACGTTTGAATCGGGTGCATAAATTATGCTAATGCGTTTAAAAATTTTCTACACACACTTAACGAAACGAGGGTGTTTGTAGCAAGCAAACGAGTGTTGTTTTTTTTTTTTTTTTCATTTGCTCTAAAGTGCACTTTAAGCAGTTGTGAAAAATAAAAAAAAAAACAAAGATTCAATTTAACGCATTCATAAAATTTCTTATTAATATTAAAATTTTATTTTTTGTTTTTTTTTCAAGTTAACGTTAGAACATAATACATATTTCAGTTGTTGTTGTTTATGTTGTAGCTGTAACCTCTTGTATGCTGTCAGCATCTGACGAGCAATGAAGTAACGTAGTTGCCTGGCACTTGGCTGTCAGCGCGGGGCATATCACAGTGACGGAGCCCGGATTTTGACAGCCGGGAGCTTAAGTTTTATTTTGTTTTTTTTTTACATAAACATATTTGCATCCTTTTTTTTTAAATTTTAACTGCAAAAATTGTGAGTTTTAAAAATTTGAACCTTTGCTGTCACTCCCTTGTCTACGCGTCACTGGCACGCTCTGGCATGCCCATTTTTATGCTCGAGCACGCTTCTTGTGCACTTCAATGTTGAGTCAAATATTTTACTGACACAATGAATTTAAAACATTTTTCGGTTCAACGTTCACTTTTCATGGCTCTCATGTTCTTGAGTTGGGTTGAAAATGGCCAACATTTACACCCTTCTTGCTGCCATTTGAAGTTTGACTGTGTTTGTATGTATGTTTGTATGTATGTATATTTTATTTATGTGCATTTTGTTAGCAAGTTGCTCTTTTACTTACTTATGTCTATTCACATATCAGTCTGTCTGTCTCTCTGCCTGTCCAACATCATGTAAAACTTACGTTCAAAGCAATAGCTTTTTGACCCTTATCAAAAATTTGACATTAAACATCAGGCAATTAAATTTGCCGAAAGTAATTGACATATCGCAATGATTTTTTTTCTTTCCCATTTTTGTTTTTTTTTTTTTGCAGGCAACATGCTTTTGACAGCTCCTATCCATTTATGGTTTACATAAGTTTAAAACTTGTGTTTAAATATTTAAAGAGGAATTTTTAACTACGTTTATTTATAATTGAAGGTAAGTTTTGTTTAGACATTAGAAAGTATTGATTTTATTAAAAACGTTTCGAATATGTAGTATTTAAGAATTGATGAAAAACATTTTCGCTTCTCTAAATATACATTGTGCCGTAGACCTAGAGGACAACACTACGGAGGTACCACCTTATGATAGAACAAGTAAAAAACTGTTTGAATGAGGGTGTTCCCAAACGCTCTCCTAAAGACTTCCCAAACGCTCTCCTAAAAAAAAAAAAGACGTATCAATACGTTATAATCCAAAACGTACATATGGGCATTTCCACACAATGGTCTACCGGTATCGAAAATGAAAATTGAAATAAACTAAAAAAAAAATTCTTAAATTTTTAGACTATAACAGGTGGTAAAATAAGTCCCGAGACTAACTACTAGCTGGCACCTCTAACGAAATATCGATACAACATTTCGAACGTTCCAAACTTCAGACAGTACGTGTCAAAATTTCATGACAATCTAAGGTTAAGTTCAGAAGTTGCAATGATTTAAGAGGCGATACTGTTGATATTTTCAAAATAATGGATTCATCGCAAATCCGTGTCTTAATTAATTACTGTTTTTTTATGGGAAAATATACCGTCCAAGCTAAGCAATGGCTTCGATAGTGTTATTCGGACTCTGCTCCGTCAAAAGCAACCATTTGCCGATGGTATGCCCAGTTTAAGCTTGTTTGTACACAAATGATGCTGAACGTTCAGGACGCCCAAATGAGGCAGTTTTTCCGCAAAACATTAAAAAAGTACAAAAATGATATTGGCCAACCGTAAAAAGAAGGTGCGCAAGCTAGCTGAGGCTCTGAAGATATCAAAAGGCAGTGTGGGTACAATATATCAAATTGCTTTCTCATCCACCGTATTCGCCAGATTACTAAGGCCCCCAGAGACTAATGGCTCTTTGCTGAACTCAAAAAAATGCTTGTCGGCAAGAGATTTGGCTCCAATGATGAAGTGATGGCTGAAACTGAAGCGTATTTTGAGGAGAAGCGCAAATCAATCTACAAAAACGGTATTGAAAAGTTAGAACAGCGGTGGAATGAATGTACTGTTCTTAAAGTAACCTATGTTGATGAATAAAGAAGAATATTTGCAGAAAAAGTTTTTTTATTACTTAGTCTCGGCACTTATTGAACCATGTGTTAAGGGGGAGCATGCCATTGGCCGTTTTTTTGGAGTAAAAAATATATTTTTTTCAATTATTTTTCTTGTAATTTATTCAATTCTCTACAATAGTAAAAAAAATTTTGGAAAAATGTTTGTTTTTGACTGAGTTATGAATTTTAAAAAAAAGTCTGTTTTCTCTGCCGCGAATGTTATGTCCCACCTTAAAGTATTTACAACTTATTTCAGTTTTTATTCTGAGAAAATAAGCCTGATAACTAGTGTCCGACCGAATGTGAATTTTTGCCGAAGCCGATTCTTCGGCAAAATGTAAATAATCGGCCGAAGGCCGAAGCCGAAGCCGAATAACAAACAAATGTTTTAAAGTCAAAAATTTATAAAAATTTATTCTTTGCTTTTGTTTTATATTAATTAAATTAATTTTATATTAATTGTTTTATAATCGAATTAAATGTAAGAGTTTTTCAACAAAATTCGGATGTTTCTGCAATTGATTTAATGACGTCAGGATAACGTAGAAAAAAATGTTATCAATTTTCGACCCAGTCGAGAAAAGCTACTAACTGATACTTACTAGCATCCGCAGAGATTGATCACAAAATAGCAAATTCGGTCGGTCAACCATTTTAAAAATTTTTTTTTTAACTATTAATTTCGTAATGTTTCGGCACCTTAGAACTGCTTTAAAATAATTTTTTTTGTTGTATTTACAAAATGGCGACCATGTTTTTCATGCATCCACTTTTCATGTTTTTTATAGAGTTTGCGGTAATGATCATATCTCAGCTCCTATTAAACATACAATAATAAATGAATAAACATAATTTTATTTATTCCTTAGGCTTTTATCTTGCATATCAGAAAAATTAATGGGGATGTTACTTAATTTAAAAAAAACACGTTAAAATTTCCGAAAATAATCGTAATTTTTGATAATTTTGAAAAAAAATTGTTATAGAAAGAAGTTAGTGGCAGACCTATTTTTTTAATATAAAGTACGTTTTAGTAAGAACTTAAAATATAAATTTTTTAAAGTGACTAGATCATAAACTTTTTGGATTACATCGCTTTGAAAAAAAAGAAATTTAAAATTTGCCCCAACTTTGGGATCAAGTATCTCCAATGGGCACGGGTGATAAAATTTTGAAGTTAATGTTAAATAGACTTCGTAATAAGAGGATTCTGATGATATACAAATTAAAGTGATTTTTATGGTTCATTAAAAAGATATAGCATTTTAAAATTCGTGCATTTTATTACATAAGGTATGAGTATTAAGGTGGGTCACGCCATATGGGGAAAAAAGTTTGCATTTACCGCCCCTAATATGAAAGCTTATGTTGAGATGATTTCAGAACAATACAAATTTTTTTTGTGAACCCAAAATCTGATAAAAATGGTATTTTTTGTATAACTTCACCAGTTTCACTGATCGTGAAAAGAAGTATATCTTTGGATAGGTCTCAATTAGTACACCAGCACCTCCAAAACTTTAAATTATTTTTTAATATAACAAAAGTTCATACAAAATCATTAAACTTTTGTGTGGAAACTATTAAATTTCATTCGTAGGAAAAAAAGTTACAGCGAATCAAAATTTTAGTGAAGTTTGTTTTCGCTTTTTAGCGACGAACTTTAGCCTTCGGTTCATTTTCGTTTGGGTTCGTTTTTCATACCAAATTTGTTTACATTCGGTCAAGTCTTTCAGGTGTTATTGAGCCATATATATTTTATTACTTTAAGCGCTCTCTATCGAAAGTTTTTATAACTTCTAAAAGTCTATCTTTTATTACTAGGTCAGAAGAATCTTCGTACAATTTCATCAAAATCGCTCCAGTCGTTTAGCCAGTCGACCATTTAGCCATATTATTACATAAAAAAAACAATCTAACAAAGCAAAGCAGCAACTAAAGGAAAAGAGACACAACCTCACACACAAGCGAACAAAATATTTTCAATACTTAAACCAAACTATCTGCTATTCATAAAAAATGCGCTTCGTGAAAATAACACAAACTTAACAACACTACTGTCTAATCACGATGTTATTGAGTATCTTCTGTTTTTTCAGCATGAAGGTACCGAAAGTGTCGCCAAGCATAGAAAACTTTCATATTAAAAACTTTCGATAGAAGGCGCACATTTGGAAAATGTTCCAAATGTGGAATTTTGAACGGAAATCACTGAATAATTAAAAAAATTCTAAAAACTTATAAAACAACTATTTAGCAAAGCAAAAACATTCGGCAAAAATAATCGGCTATCTCGGCCGAAGCCGAAGCCGATGCCGAAGGTCCAAATATCGGCCGATTATGCCGATTACCGAAGCCGAAGCCGAATAATCGGTCGGACACTACTGATAACTGAAAAAATATTTTTTTTTGCATTTAACTCCTTTTAATTGCTTCATGTTATGTTTGAACTCTTCTACACTCAGAAAAAAGTTTCTCGGAATATGATAAAATAGGCATCATATTTAGAGAAAAATAGTGTAGACTTTGCTCCAGAGAATGCTTTTCTCTAAATGCGATACTAAAAATTGTCAAAAAATTATAAAAAGCTTCTATGAAAAAGAGAAATATATAAAAAATATATAGTTTTTAGAGAAAAAGACTTTTTATCTTTGATAAAACATTAGTTTTTATTAAAGAAAATACTTCTCATAGTGAATTTTTTATGAACATATAGGAAAAATTTCTCATTTTCAATAAATTTTTCTCTATAAATGAGATTTTTTTTCGTGCGAGAAAAATATTTATCATTATTTTGAAATATTTCCATTTCCTAGAACTGAAGAAATATTTCTTTGAAAATGTGAAAATTTATTCTAATTGAAGAAAATTTTATTGGAAAATGATTAAATTGCTTTTATCGAAAATAGAGAAATTTTTCACCGGAGAAATATATGTGTTTTTTCTGAGTGTAATAAAATCCTTCTAGGAAATACAAATAAATAATACAAAATAAAAACAAACCAAACAAACTCGATTCACGGTGCTGTTATATCAAACAAATCATTGGTTGAAATAACAGATTTCACGGTGAAATACCATCGAACAAATGAAACGTTCAAATCAACAGTCGATTGACTGTTGGTCTATAGAACACGGTACACATTTAAGTACTTATGTACTTATTGAAAATTTATGTACGATTTGGAAGTAAATGTTTAGCAGAGTGTGCTAACGCTTGCGTCTAGTACTCGACTGACCTAGGTTCAATCACCGACAAGACCAAAAAAATTTTTTTTTATTCAGAATATTTTTTTTTTAATTAAAGAAATAATGTTAAATATCTTTCAAGATTGTTAGCAAACTTACTTTGAAGGTTATTTTTGACCCAACAGTTAATGAAACAGAATTAGAATTTAAATTATTAAATTTAAATTTTTGATACTTACACAGTTAGGGTGCGAACCCATGTCCTCGGCATGACAGTCTAGCACACTTCCACAGAGATATTGGTATATAAATCAAGTAAAATACATTTAAAAACTATTGCTCAGAGAAGACAGATATTTTAATAGAATTACAAAAACAATTCAACAGATGATTTAAACAGCGTTCATTCATCACAGCGTAAAATGTTCATTCTAACATTGTCTTAACAGCGGCCGACTGTTAATATTGCAGTTGATATTGTTCTGAGTGTACACGGAGAGAAAAAACATGGGCTAAAATCAAGCTCAACCCGTTCGTAACTTAAAACAGCTCAATGGAGCTCAAAACAATCTCAACTCAGTTACAAATTCACGTTCGCAATTATGCCAAAAATTGGGCTTGAAAATTTTTTGATAAAGACATCAATTTGTGCCTAATTATATAATCTTGGACTTGTTTGTAAAAAATTAAATTTCGTTTTTGTTGTTTTTGCTCATAAAAAAAATTATCAAACGAACGACGTAATTCTCAGTTGGTTTTTGTTCCTGTTAGTATAAAAGTGTATAAAAGTGCAGAAAATAAATTCAAAAATTATATTTTTCTGCCCGAATTGGATCAGATATATCTAATTGAGGAGTTTATAATCGAAAAAACGTCTTATTTTTGGCAGACATTTTTTATTAACCAACCAATTATGCAAAATATGCTCCACAGGAATAGATTTATTATGCGAAAAAACAATAATAGTAACATAGTGCAAAAAAAATTCGTATTTTCATATTCAAATTTGGACTTGTCTGCTTTTGAAAGTAACAAATGAATCAAAATTTAGATTCCACCGTTAAGAGTCTCAAAAGTTAATATTAATGATTTCTGCATACTTTTTTTTTAAATCGGAGCAAATCCGCCAAAGCAATTTTGAATCTCCTGAAGGTACTTTTTAGTAAAAAACAAGTAAAGAAAGTCTAAAGTCGGTCTAGGCCGACTATGAAATACCCTAAACCTACTTTTCAAGAACAAAAAATTTTTTTGTAAATGATCGTCTCCGTGGGCGGATGAAGCCTATATTTTATATGCATTTAAATGTTGATGAACAATTTACACATACCTACCAAATTTTATTCCTGTAGCTCACAGTTAATGCCTTTATTGTGCTTTCGCTAAGGGAGGTGGGCTTGTTCATGGACGGATTACTCCCAATTTTTGAACACACCTTAGTTTTGGTATAAAATACATACATACCAAATATAATTTCTCTATGACAAACATAACCTTATTTATTGAGTTTTAAACTTTTTGGGTTGCATGGGAGGTAGGCGTGTTCGTTGGCGGATGACGTCCATTTTTCAAAACCATCTTTGTCTTGTCATAAAAAACATACGTGCCAAATTTTAGCTCTGTAGGTAAAACAGACGCTTATTTATTGCGTTTTCAATTTTTGGGTTGTATGGGAGGTGGGCGTGTCCGTGAGCGAATGACATCCATTTTTCGAAGACATCTTTGTGTTGGTATAAAACACATACATACATATCAAATTTTATTGTTGTAGGCTTATTACAAGCTGAGTTATGCAATTTTAAATTTTCGCGTTGTATGGGAGGTAAGCGTGTCCATAAACGGATGATGTCTATTTTTAAAAACCATCTTTGTTTTGTTATAAAAAATATATGTGCCAAATTTAAGCTGTGTAGGTTATACAGAGGCTTTTTTATTGCGTTTTCAATTTTTGAGTTGTATGGGAGGTGGGCGTGTCCGTGGGCGGATGACGTCCATTTTTCAAAGACATCTTTGTGTTGATATAAACCACACACATACCAAATTATATTGTTGTTGGCTTAATATAAGCTGAGTTATGCAGTTTTAAATTTTTGCGTTGTATGGGAGGTAGGCGTGTCCGTGGGCGGATTCCAAAAATATTCAATAGTGCAGATCCTTGGCTGCATGTGACTATATGTATCAAGTTTCATCCAATTATCTCGACTCCTTCTTCTTATCCTGTGTTTACGGACAACACACAGACGGACGGACATAGATAGCTCGACACACGTGGTGACGCTGATCAAGAATATATATACTTTTCTATACCGGACTCGCTTCGTTCTATGCGTTACAAACGTTTGCACAAAGTTAATCACATTTTTATACCCTCACCTTTCAGGTTTAGGGTATAAAAATGGTTTTTGCTGTTACCTTTTTATTTTGTACAGAACGCATACCCAAATCCTCATAAAAGATAAATCATACCAACGTTTTGACATCAAAAAGTTTTTAAAATTTGAATGAAAACTACTCAAATGAAAACTTGCTTGGACTTATCTGGTTTTGATTGAAAATTTACAGTGGACATGTCTGCTTTTGATTGAAAATGAGATTTTTGCAATGTACTTTTGTAATGCATTTTTCTCTAGGACTTATATCATTTTTATAAAAGAGAATTTTATGGATCGATGTATTGTAACATTAGCTTTACATTGGCATTCCTACACTAAGGGAAAAAGTTATGTAGTCAGTACAGAGACAGCTATGTAAAATCTATGCACTTCAACTTGTATGAGAACGCAACAAGAGCAGTATTTACTGAGTAAAGGGAGCGTGTACTGACTACATATCAATTTATTCACTTTTTAAAATGAATAAAAAATGTATTCAATACATCATGTTATGTGTTGAGTACATAGCAGACTTCAATAGATACAAGCAACGTGCACTCAATCAACGTGTTATGTAATTTTTTACAAAAACTTTACTCAATACATAAAATATAGACTCAGTACACGTCCCCCTTATACGATTGAAGTGACACATTTATTCAGTACATAACATATGGACTCAGTACACGTATCTCTTGCACATCGGCACACGATTTTGCTGTTTTATGACATTCGTTTCTTGATTTTCAAATAAGCAACACCTCTAAAGCCTCTAGAAAATCAGAGCGGGAATGAGTTCATCCACTGTACTCTAGAACAAAAGCGATGATTGGATAAGAATTAAATGGCTGGGTTTCTATAAGTAATTGCCAATTATTTTGTGAAATCTAGTCATTTCTTTATAAAATTATTTATTGCATTTGTTGACAGGGTGATTTAGGCACAGGCATGAATTGTGTATATATTCAATACATGGAATTATGAACAAAAAATATATAATGAATACATTATGCATGTACTCATTGCATAAAATTATGTTTTTAACATATGTAATGAGTAAATGATGTATGTACTCATTATATAAATGTATGCACTAAAAATATGTAATGAGTAAATTATGTATGTACTCATTACATAAAATTATGCATTTAAAATATGTAATGAGTAAATAATGTATGTACTCATTGCATAAAATTATGTACTCCAAATATGTAATGAGTAAATTATGTATGTACTGAGTCAATAATTTATGTAATACGTACATAAGATCTTTACTCATTACATAAAATTATTTGTAACAGTTTGCGTTGAGTACATAAAATTCTTTATTGACTACATAACCGCTTGAAAGCATTATGTAGTCAATAAAGATTTCAACATGTACTCAATACATGAAAAATGTAAAATTTTTGTGTGCAGAAAACTATGCGATGAGTACATAAATTTATGTATTGAGTCCATAGGTTTTTCCCTCTGTGTAACCAAACATTTTTTTTCCTGTGACTTATCTTGATTTGAATGTAAACTCCTCAATTTGGAGAATGAAAATATAATTTTTTTATGCTAGTTTTTCATCCTCTGTTTTGGTTTTTTGTTTTATTTTTTGTTAAATAAAATCTCTTGAATTTTGCATTTACGTTTATTTCTTGGCATTTGACATATTATGACACAAATTAGGCTCAAGTGAGCATATTTATTTTTGAATAAATAATCCCAAAGTTGGACGCATGTGAGCATATTAGTTTGTTGATAAATGATCCAATAATCACATATATTATGCTCGAATGGGCGTGTTTATTTTTTTGTTAAACAATCAAGAATTAATATCAAGAATATTATGGCTTAGCTCAGAATCACTCCCAAAATTAATTGGTTTGCATTTCTTAAAACTAATCAAAACCAGCGTTTTCTTGAGCAACCGTCAAGTAATGGAATATCTTACAGTAACAAATTTTTCTGACGTCAAAGTTCTCGTGTAAAATCGTATGTTTGTTAGTCCTACTTATGCAAAAGGATGACTCTATCTTACGTTATGTCACACTATTCTTCCAATTTTTGTGCTATATTTAGATCAAACTGACCCATAAAGGCGTTATATAAGAATTCTTCTTGTCATCTTATATGCTCATCTCTTTCAAGTGATCGATAATGCAATTGTTAAAAAACAAACCACAAAAAGTTTGTTCGTCCTAAACATATCCTCAAAAGTAGTAAAAAAACTATTTTTTGGTATAAAACCTCAGGCTTATCAAAATTATGACGAGATGACTAATGCTTGGTTTTCACCAAATCAATGTCATTTTCGATGTGACAGTTTAAACCCTTAAAGTTGAAAACCTTAAGAATATCGCATAAATAACAACTTTTAGGCAAGTTTTTGCTTAAAATCTGTCAACAGATCAGTACTTCTTCATTTTCGTCATTGTCTAACGGAAAAACATTGATCAGGTGTCTAACGGTTTTCATTAGACTGACAACAACTGACCATCAAAAATGACAGAGTGCAAACTAAGCTTTAGTCATTTAGTCCTAAATTTGAAATACTTGAGGTTTTAAACCAGACTTAAGTCTGATGGATTATACGCTGAAAATAAATATTCTTAAAATGACGACACAAATAACAGTACAAAACATAACAGTGTACAATAAACCTAACAATTAGTTTTAATCAAATGCATGAAAACCAACCTCGTGCAATTTTAAAGAACTTCTCTGAAATACTTTAAGTGTTATAAGTTCTTCACTTTTACGAGCTGGCAGCGTTCGCTGTTGTTAACGTCTAACTTAACACTTACGTTAAACTTACGACACATTCCTGGCAAATTGACATTTTATTGTGCTACAATAGAATGAGTTGTAAAAAAACGGTCTGTGACTGGCCCACTGGCCCAACAGCAACATTAAACCAGCGTTTGTTGTCAACAACAAATCTTTTAAGCGAAATTATTTGCCATAAAAATGAAGTTGTGCAAAATTCAACAAGCCATCCAACATGTTGTTGTTGCTGCTGTAAAAGATTTATGTTTATAGCGTAGCTATTAAAAAAGCTGCCATTTTGACGTGACAATAAAAAAACAGTAAAAAAAAAATTAAAATGAAAAAAAAAACAACTACTTTACCGACAATGACCGACAGCAAAATCACTTAATTATGTGCGGAATGCTATTAAAGATTAACAGTTTGGTTTTTTTTTCTGTGTATTGCTGTTCCTCAACATGTTTTTATGTTGTGCGCCCTAAGCAACAGCTTACCGCAGTGCTTCCATTTTCTAGCATGCTTACAATAATTCTTTCGAATTTGTGTTATGTTGTTGTCTGTCATACATAGTAGTCAGACGAAGTCAGTCGTTGTTGTATGTATGTTGTTCATGTTCTTGTTGTTGTTCAATTTTGACAGCCCAACTGTCAAGCTTTAATTGATTTGTAGGATTTTTATGCGTTTGAAAATCACGCTCCACATTGATTTAGTGCCGGGCGCACGTTTTATGAAAGAGTTCAGTGATCATTTGAGTTTTTTTGATGTTGTTGTTGTTTATAAGTCTTGCAGCTCTAAGCTTGGTCCAGTCTGACTCCATTGTACACACCCAGTGCAGCTATAAATTTCAGAATTGCCCGACTCTAGCAGCTGTTCAACGCAGACAGTGGGCGTAATTTGCTTTTTTCTTACCAACAAATTTTTTTACACCCAAATTTTCAGTTCGTTAAATAGTTCAAACATAGACGAACAAACAATTGCCAATAATGTGGAATTATCGCTTTAAGAGGAGACAAGACATTGGCCGTTTTTATACCCTAAACCTGAAAGGTCAGGGTATATTAACTTTGTGCAAACGTTTGTAACGCATAGAACGAAGCGAGTCCGGTATAGAAAAGTATATATATTCTTGATCAGCGTCACCACGTGAGTCGAGCTATCCATGTCCGTCCGTCCGTCCGTCTGTCCGTCTGTGTGTTGTCCGTATACACAGGATAAGAAGAAGGAGTTGAGATAATTGGATGAAACTTGGTACACATGGTCACATGGACCCAAGGATCTGCAATATTGAATATTTTTGGAATCCGCCCACGGACACGCCTACCTCCCGTACAACGTGAAAATTGAAAACTGCATAACTCAGCTCATAATTAGCTTACAACAATAAAATTTGGTATGTATGTGTTTCATACCAACACCAAGATGTCTTTGACAAATGGACTTCATCCGCTTACGGACACTCCCACCTCCCATACAACCCAAAAATTGAAAACGCAATAAATAAGCCTTTGTTTAACCTACAGAGCTAAAATTTGGCAAATATGTTTTTTGTAACAAAATAAAAATAGTTTTGAAAAGTGGACATCATCCGCCCACGGACACGCCTACCTCCCATACAACGCGAAAATTGAAAACTGCATAACTCAGCTCATAATTAGCCAACTACAATAAAATTGAATTTGTATGTGTTTTATACAAACACAAAGATGTTTTCGAAAAATTGACGTCATCCGCTCACGGACACGCCCACCTCCGATACAACCCAAAAATTGAAAAAGCAATAAATAAGCCTCTGTTTAACCTACAGAGCTAAAATTTAGCACGTATGTTTTTTATGACAAGACAAAGAAGTTTTTGAAAAATGGACGTAATCCGCTTACGGACACGCCTACCTCCCATACAAGCCAAAAAGTTTTAAACTCAATAAATAAGGTTATGTTTGTCATAGAGAAATTGAATTTGGTATGCATGTATTTTATACCAAAACTAAGGTGTGTTCAAAAATTGGAAGTAATCCGTCCATGAATCCGCCCAACTCCCATAGCGAAAGCACAATAAAGGCATTAACTGTGAGCTACAGGAATAAAACTTGGTATGTGTAAATTTTTCATCAACATTTAAATGCATATTAAATATAGGCTTCATCCGCCTACGGACACGCCCATTTACAATAAAAATTTTTTGTTTTTGAAAAGTGGGTTTAGGGTATTTCATAGTCGGCCTAGACCGACTTTAGACTTTCTTTACTTGTTTTAAGTTATTTTTTATAATTTTGTATTTTAGTAAATATTCTAAGAAAACAAATTTCATGGAAAAATTCTTACGGATTCAAAAGTCACAGCCGGATTAGTGAGAGCGCATTTTTATTCTTCTTTGCATTTTGAATATTTTTTTCGATTTTTTATGAATTTTTAGTAATTTTTTTTTTCGAAAAAACACACTTTCAAATTTGGAACATCACCAAAAATTAAAAAAAAAAAAAATAAATAAAAGCTCCTGTCATACGATAACGAATTCTTTTAAAATTTAAAAAAGTAATTTTTGTCCAAATCGGACAATTTTTGCGTCTCCCAGTGCTGCAACCACGAGGCCCCGTTTTTTTCTCTGCCGCCAGTTTGGTGCTCTATAAAACTATGTTGGAGTGAAAAATATATTTTTAAAAATTTTATTTCTTGTTATATGTTCAATTCTCTACATTTATAAAAAAAAAATTTTTGGAAAAATGTTTGTTTTTGACTGAGTTATGAATTTTTAAACAAATGTCTGTTTTATCTGCCGCGAATTTTATGTCCCACATTAACATGACGACTTTAAAAAAGTTAAAATTTTTAAATTTGAACACATCTAGCCTACTGTGCGACATCAATTTATGTTTAATAGAAATGAATTTATCATAATTTGTTGCTTAGCATGAGCGAACAATTGTACGAAAAACAACTTAGCTCAACGAGTTATGACCACTGATTGAAATTTATTTCTTAATTTATTACTGTCAGTGAACAAACCGCACAAACATACAGACCAACGCGTCTCCTGTACTGCGCCCCTATTAAATTGAAATTGAAATTTATGCAATTTTTACAAGAAGTTGCAACAGAGTCAATTGTTCGAGGACAAAATATTTAAAAAAAAAAATTAAATACATACCTATTATATGTGAATGACTTTTATGACAGCTCTATTAAACTATGTTTGTGCGATCAAGTTAAAAATGTTGCCCGTTATTAATTAAATAAAAGCATTTATGGCATTTTATTGAATATTTTTGAAAAATTTAAACTTTAACTCTGCATGCTTTTTTAGTTGAAATAAGATGATTACTTTAGTTGTCTCGCGAAATAACATGTAATTCTAAGATTTTACTTCGGCTACAGCCACTTCATATATTATTTTGTTATTTTTCTTAATCGTTACTTTTTAAAAACATTAAAAAATTCTTTATACCAGCACAGCTAATCAACATTAAATCGCAATTAAAACTGTCACTGTCATAACGAGCTGTCAAGTTTATTAATAATTAAATGTCAGATTAAATTTTAAGCTGGCATGTCGCGCTCCCTTTTATATTTATCAAATTTATGTCAAAGTCCATTGAAAACATGTCAGTCAATTGTATACATTTTGCAGCACTACTTGACGTTGTTGCCGTGTTATTTTAAAATATTAATAATAATCAAAATAAAAAAAATTAAATTTAAGTAAATCTTATGCCTGCCTGCCAGCCAGTCATTAGTTGAACAGCTACGATAAGCTTGATTCATGAAACTCACGAAAGTCGTTACTTAACGGGGTTTTAATTTTATAAGAGTCATAATTGAAGTAGCCGTTATCTTGACTTCAATCACAACGTCAGAATTCGAGACAGACATTTTCAGTTATTTTTAGTTTAGTTTAAATAAAAGCACGCTTGAACTATATTTTTGTGTCATTCAACAAGGCGCTGAATTGAGCTTAATTATATCTCTACAAAATTGCTTTTTGATAAGAAGTTTGTTAAAAGTTTGACTTTAGCAAAAAAAAAAATAAAATTCAACTGTCAGTTTTGGTTAAAAAAACAAGCTATATAACAAACTTTTGTTATGCAAAGAAAAATATTCAAATATATTCATTCAAAATATATTCTATAAAAATCAATTAACGCTTTTAGTTTTTATTATAAAAAAAATAATTTATTTATCATTATTTATGTGACAACATTTTCTGCTATTTATTTTAATAAAACTTTCTTTATTGCAAAATATTCCAATAACTTAAAAATATATAAGAAATTTTTTATTAATTTATGACATGCTGTCATAAATATGAACAATTTTATTTTTATTTGATGAGCAAACATACAGACAAATAAAATTAATTTACCTCTTATAAATTGAAGCAATAATTCTTGATTTATTACCTAAAAAGTTTAGATAGTAAGGCTGCAACTACACTGTCTTTGTCTCTGTAGTGAAAATGACAGTTTCTCTCTAACATAATGAAATATCAAGATAGCTTCAATAAACATACTTATGAACACAGATTTATATAACATACGTGTAGAGAGAAATATGCACAATTTTTATTTAATTTAATGCAATTTAAATTGAAATGAGAAAGCATTGATTTGACATCATCTCAAATTGTTTTTTATATTGTTTTTAAAAATTTTGACGTCAGTTTATTAAAATTCTCTACAATTTTTAAAGATGTTTGTCTACTTTTACTCATGCCACAGTAAATGACGAAATAATTTAATAATTTTGAGCTATATCCATTTTGTAACTGAGGTGCGTATCTATAGATATATCAACTAGAGCATTTTTGAGTTTGTGTCCTCATGACGTTACCCTGTCTAAATTTATTCTTTAATAAAATTGCCATGTTGACAGCTTATACTTGACTTTTAATATTAGTTAATTTTTTTTTTTTAATAAACTAGCGGATGTAACCCGGTGTTACTCGCGGTTGTGTCTCGAGCACCGAAAAAGGACAATTTTCAAAACTGCTCTCATTTTAACATGTTTTAAATAATTAATTAAATTTTTAAATTTTTGAAATTATCGTTTTTTGGGTATTGCCCCCCCTCCTTCCGGCGAAAGTGTTTAGTCAAATTTCCCTAAAACTGTAGCTGCAGGACATGCCATGATTACAAAAAAATTACATCTTCAACGTCTCGATCTGACGTCTGGTTTCTGAGGAAAATGCTAACCTAGATTGAAAAAAGTCATTTCGAGAAAAATGCGTCTAAAGTTGTTCTTAGCATGCATTTAATATGCAATTTTATCTCAAAAAAAATTCCAATTTTAAAAAATCCTTTTAGCATCGATTCGATTTTTGGATTGTTTTCGTTCAACTTCGGTTTGGATCGATACTGTTGGGTTAAATTTTTTTTTTCATCTTTATATAGCTTCCCCTCGTTTTCGTTAAACTTCCTTTTTTTCGTTAGTCTTTGGTTCTTGACTTCGTTTGCCTTCGGCTCATTCCTTGATTTTTGTCGAACGAACTTTTAGAATGATAGGATCTATTTTAGTAACAGATATAAATGCTTACCAACACTGAGAAAAAACACATACCTTGCTCCGGTAAAAAATTTCTCTATTTTTGATAATAGCAATTTTCTCTTTTTCAAATAAAATTTTCTTCAATTAGAATAAATTTACACATTTTCGAAGAAATATTTCTTTACTTCTAGGAAATGGAAATATTTCAATGTCTCTAATAATGATAAGTATTTTTCTCGCACAAAAAATTTCTCATTTATAGAGAAATTTTATTGAAAATGAAAAACTTTTCTTATATTTTGATAAAAAATTCACTATGAGAAGTATTTTCTTCAATAAAAACAAATATTTTCTCAAAAAAAAAAGTATTTTTCTCTAAAAACGATATATTTTTCTATTTCATGGGACCTTTTTATCATTTTAAGAGAATTTTAAGTATCGCAATTAGAGAATAGCATTCTCTGGAGCAAAGTCTATACCATTTTTATCATATTCCGAGACACTTTTTTCTGAGTGTAGGTGATAACTTTATTCTTTATCTTGAATTTAAAATATCTGACATAAGATTCGAAATAAGTGACCCCCTTAAACGGTCAAGTAATGTTAAAACCTCTTCAAAAATGTATTATTAAAAAAATTCAATAATTCTGAAATAAAGATAATTCGTATAAAGCGATCCATAAAGCGATTCGGGGCCTCGGGGGTCGAGTGGTTAGCGTGCTTGACTACCAACCCAGAGGTTCCGGGTTCGAATCCCGGTCTAGCCATGGTCCTACGCTTCTACCTTTCTTTAATTCTTTCCTCATTTCTAATCAACTGAAATTAAAACTTTATCAATATATACGACTTTGGAAGTTGTAGTTGGTGGTAGAGATGTTTGTGGAATGAGATTGCTTGATACCTCGGATTGACTGAGGTAAAGGCATAACACTTGCCTCAGATTCAACTTCGAATGTTGATTAGCACTCCAACACACAAGAACATTCTACACTTGTTTCTCTTGATTTCCCTTTCTCTCCTACTCATCTATCTCCCCATTTCCGAACCAAGGCAGACTTGACTGATTAGGTTCGACACCTGAAATCCTTGGTTCAAAGCTAAAAAAAAAATAAAATAAATAATTTAGGTGGCAATTCTATTCGCCATGTTGAATTTTGAAACTTCGACATACGCTTCGAAAATAGCGTCCCTCTAAAATTGTTAGATAATGTTTAAAACTCTTTAGAAACATATTATCAGTTGGCAACCCTATGATAAAAAATACATAATGTTGAAATTCTGACAATATCTCAGCTTTTTTCATATCTTCATTCTACAGAGTATGTATAATTCAGGCCATAATTTCTACAGGGTATGTATTATGCAGAGAGAGTTGAGAAAGAAGTTGAGAATAACTGTGAGAAAAATTCTAGTTACTCAATAATTCCTCGAGCTAATTGTAACTTAATTTTTGCTCTTTTTTGAAACCACCTTAAAAACAATTTCTGAGGTTTCGTCACACTTTCGAGGTGTGTTTTCATAGAAAGGGTGAGAGTTGAAGCTTTCTTTTTTCGACCCAGCTTAATGGCTAGTTTTCTAACTTGATGATCAGAAAATCAAACATATACATCGAATCCCGATATGTTGAATTTAGACTGAGAATATAACGTATTTTCGTGTTTTTTTATCGTATTTAGTTCAAAATTTTGTTCTTTTAGTCACTTCATTTGTGTGCGTCACTTTTAAGAGGTCAATACTGTTTTTGACGGCTCTTTCTTTGAGCCAGTCTGTTGTAGATTTCGTCTAATAGTTCCTTCATAAATTAGGGTTCTAAAATGTTTGGAAAATTCATTCGTTGCAAAATCAGGTGTTTTGAAGCGTCTCATTTCGAATATAACTTGGAAAGCTAATCCTTTTTTCAGCGGTTGTAGTCTTTTTTCTTGATTCTGATTCTTTTGGCTTTTCCTTAGAAAGAGCTATTCGGTGAATATTTTGAAAGAATACTCAACTAGAAGCTCCCGTTTTGATAAATTTTCCGGTCGGATAGCATTATAATTCCACTCTTTGTCACTTCGGTCATTTTAAACATATTCGGCATAATAGTATTGTGTTCTTCTCACAGGTTTATCTCGTAGACTATTAATGAACCCATTTCAAAATTTAGTAAGTTTGATTTAAAAAAAAAAAGGAATTTGCATTTTCAATTCTTGAAAAAACTTTAACTGAGGTTCTAATGATAAGTTGTGTTGTATGTGTTTGCATAAATTTGATCAAAAAAATGACCTACATATCTCGTAGAGAGATTTGAACCCGTATCTTACGTTTAACGCCAAGTTTGAAATATTTTCAACATTTTTTTTTAATATAATCGCATTAAAAAACTTTAATTTTGAATATGTTTTAAATTTACTCTTATGAAAATAATTTTAAATATCAAATTTGATACCGTTACCATATATGATGACATCACTCATTGCCAAATTTTCTGCAGTTTAAAGATTTATAGAGATGCAACATGCCTGCGAAGAATCAAAATCAAAGGGATGAAATTTCTTGCCTTACCGGCACGATGTTCCATTTATTATAATAATTATAAACTTCGAATAAAAATCATTCCTTCAGCACCTGACCAAGACTCTGAGTAACTCTTAATGAAACGTCATGAGCTGTCGCTGCAAATCAAGTTGTTATATTTTTGAGACCGACTTTCATTTCTTCAGAATGCCCCATAAAGCATAAAGCGGTAACATGAAACCTAAAGTAAAATTAAGGCAAGAGATCAAGTCAGAAACAGGGGCGGATCTGGAAAAAATCTTGGGGGGGGTAAATTATCAGACACACATTTTCGGTTTGAGAAAATTTTGCCTTTTTACAAATTGATAAATTGTACTTTTTTGAATTGAAATTATTGAATTGTTTAAGAAGCATTTTTCCCAGATACATACACGTACATTTCCGTATTAATTTATTACTCCCTTTTTCTGGAATAATATCTCAGCGAAAAGTAAATAAAAACTCTAAATCTAACAAGAGCAGCCCACGTAAAATTGTGAAATTTGTTCGTCTTTGAACGTCGATATCTTCGTAACTGTCGAATATATTGTTATTGAATGTGCAAAACTTGAAAGGTCTAGTATTTCTTCCTTGAAATCAGTCATAGCAAAACAAATCGGTAGATCAATATAATAGATATAGCAATATTATCAGAAAAAAAACTGATTATCATGTTTTTGCCTAAAACTCAAAAACTCGAACTGATGGAGAAAAATGGAGTACATATTTGATATCAGCAGCCAAAATTCATTCGGGATTGTTTATCGAGATCTCTGCACCTTTCATAAATCTTAATTTTGTTACTGACAAAATCTAGCAAAATTATCAATAATTTCGTTAATATTTATTTAAAATTCTCTAAGAATATGCAATAATGCGAGTCCATTCAATCGTTCTCAATTCGAATGGAACCTATTTTTAATCGTCGCAGTGTAGAAAAACTTCGCTCAGCTGTTTCTACACTGATAGGAAGCGTGGCAAAGATAGCAAACGTTATAGAAATTAGTGGAAAAATGTCATTATTACAAAGAGTAAAAACGGCGTTAATATCATTAACATTAGTTTCGCTCTCTTATTTAAACTGCCAAATTTTAAGTTCATGAAATAATTGAATTTGAATTAGTTCCTTACTAAAAGTGGACTAAAAGTGGCAGTTTTATTTCATGAAAGTCGGATGTGGTAATTTGGTTGGTTTGTTGTAATTAGAATTACTAGTACCGCCCTGGGGTCGCAAATCGACCAATTTTTGTTTGTTTATTTATAGTTGTATAAAATAGTCGGTGCACTCCTTCTCCGCACTCTAATTCATTTAAAACAGAATTATCAAAATCGGTTGAAAAACACGGGAGAAAATGGTTCTTTACCGTTTTCCCTACGCCTATTTATATACAAATTAAGTTAAAGTAGGCTTGAAAAATTTCAGAATTTCAAACAATTTAGAATTAACTCAAACAAAAATAATTGTATGCAACAAATTATTTGCGCAGTTGATACAATTTTAGCAACTTTAACCTAACATTAATTCACTTCAAAACAACCCTGTTGTAAAGGGTGTTTTTTTAAGAGCTTGCTGATTTAAAATTTAAATAAAACACATGCCAAATTATGAAATAGCCAAAAAAAATTTTATTTGGTAGATCATTTCTTGGCATTTAACATTTAAATATAATTTCGGGCATATGGCTACCACGAATATTTTGCACAAAGGGCATTCTGGAGGTCCACTTTGCGACCCAAAAGTCTTTGAGGGCGTATTTCAACATCCATATCTTGAAGATTTAGCAACAAAAATTCATTGATCATGGTTCTGTATCGATTTCTATCCACGGTTACGCGTCGTCCTTCCTCATTTTCAGAGACAAATCGATAAATTAACGTTTTCTTCGACACTGGCCTCAACGACAGCAATATTTTCTTCTGTACGCACTCTTCTCATTCTTCTCGGTGGCTTGGAATCCAAAAGAGTGAATGTAGACCGAAATTTGGTAATTACATTCTTTATGGTGGTCTCAGACGTACGATTATGTTCACCATAAAATTCGCGAAGTGCTCTATAAACATTTTTAATTGAACACTGTTTTTGAAAATAAATTTCCACGATTTGGAAGCGTTGTTCTGGAGTTAACCTATTCATGATGATTTGCCAAACAATACTGAGTAGAGACGTATTTAACTGCCAAACTGTCAAAACAACTGTCAGACAATAGAGTAATCCATATTGAAAAAAAAAACCTCATAAAAAAACACCCTTTATATCATATATGTCAAAAAGTATTACAGATGTATATAATATTTTCATAAGTACTGAATATAGCTGAAATATTTCTAAGAAATAATTTAACTGATGATGAAATAATTGAAGTAAAAAAAACTATTGGATTTTACATTGTTTGAAATTTTTTTTTGAAAATTTGTAAAGTGAAAACTGAAAGTACAAGCACGTATTGTTTTTTATGGTAAAATTCGTTGGCACATAGGTTGCAAAAAAGTTTGGCAGGTTTTCAGTAAAAATTTAGAAGAATAAAATATTTTAAGTGGCAACTTTGGTCTGCATAGCCAAAATCTTAATTGCGCTCATAAAAAATCAAAATCAATGTTGCTTGTTCAATGATTTCATATAAATGGCATTTTTAAACTAATCGTTAATATTTTGCAAAAATATAATTATTATAAAGCAAACACTCACGCTGAGGTAGTGACTTCAAGTTTTTTATTTGTAAGTAATAACGCGTCTTTAAAGTTGATTGTTTAAAAAATTGCTGTAAATTTGAGAACATAACGATCTGTTACTTTATTTTCCAGCTCATTTTAAAAAAAAAGCGAAGTTACTACCTTGACGTAAGTGTTTGCTTTACATATAATTATATTTTGGTTTGTCATACAAGCAAAGGTTACAAGCAAAATGGTCATACTCTTCTCGCATCGCTTCATAAAAACGCCATTTACTCGCAAATGACGCCACAAAACAAAAATAAAAAAAATTTTTTTTATATACTTTAATAATTGTTGAAATCAATAAAAAAACTAGAGTTAAACAATGTCTCTGACCATTTTTTTTAGTATTCTTTCAAAACACGCCTTCAGAATCGCTTATGTATACATAAAAGTACCCTTAAGCTGTGGGAATAATTATTTTCTCCAAATAAAGTATTAAAAAAAAAGTATTTGAAAGTTCTTGGGGGGGGTAATTACCCCCTTTACCCCCCCTTGTATCCGCGCCTGGTCAGAAAACGACAACGATAACGCGTTTGGTATAATTTGCACTTGACAGCGCTGGCTTGTGACTGCTTCAAACACTTGAGGCTCTTTGTTGTTCAGAGACTTCAACTTAAGATCGGCGGCATGAATTAACAAGTATTCTCAATTTTCAATTTTCAATTTTCAACGAATGACATGACAGTAAAACAAGTGCTTGAAGGAAGTAGAGAGAAAAAAAAAAACAAAAAAACCAAAATAAATGAAAATATAAACAAGCAACTGACAGCTGTTAATGAGATGGTTGTTGGAAAATGGAGTAACTGACAATAAATTGACATTTTAAACAAATCTAAAGAGTGGCGGCAATTGAAGTGCTGTTACAAACTGTGTGCTTATATAACAGTTAAGAGCTTTAGTTATGACAGTTGAAATAACAATTTTTGTGTGAGATTATTTGTCTAAAATTAACATATTATGAGCTGACAGATTTTGACATGACATGCAAAATGAGTGACAACTAGAAAAACAGCGAAGGCGTTGGAATGGATTTTTGCTCGTTGCTTAATTTGCACTCTTTCTCTGTGCTCACTTTCTTTGGCCAGCGCAATTTTAGACCAATGCTATAACCGATATTTGGCTTTTTCTTGCACTCAACAATTTTAAAGCTGTCATTTTTGCTGTCAGTCTTGAAATGTCAGTCTGACCATACAACTGTGAGTTGTTAAAAATTCGGCCCATATGAAAGTGAGCACAAAAGCGATTGCCTGCCTGCCTGCCTGCACACTTAAAATTTTGTTGATTTTTTTTATTATTGTTGTTGTAGCAAGTTGAGCTCACAACTAAAAGCGCGAAATCATGCTCATATAATCACAACAACAACAGCGAGTCATTATAATGGGCCCTCGTCAGTTTTATGTCAAAATAAATGAAGAAAAGTGACATTTTAATCAAAGTGTTTTGTGTGTCTGTCTAGCTGTCTTGCTCTTACAAGCGTTCTGCGCTTAACTGTTGCTGCACAACAATCCCCCCCAACAGCCTGTCTAACTTAATTTCTAAATGTCTGTCTGCCTGTATGTCTGTCCTTCGCGCCAACTTACTGTCTGTTCATTTGAAGCTCTTCTCTCTATATCTTATTGTTGTTTTCGGCTTTGTTGCAACAAGTTAGAAAAATTTTGAAAAAAAAAACAGTTTATCCATGTTGAATATGAAATTTGCATGTTTGAATTTTTATTTTAATTTTACCATTGTTTTTTGTTTTGTTGTTATTTATTTTTTTTTTGTGTGAGATTTCTCAGTTCTCCGAAATGACACTCGTTATGAAATGTGCGCGCGCTCTCAACTGTTGCTGACATTTTGACATTTCACTGACAGTTATGGAAATTGCTTTTATGTTAGCGATTATAAAGTCGAAAGTGTACCTATCTCGAGTTGTATACGATTATGTTTTGCTCTCGAGGATGATTTTCTCTGTTATAGTTGTTGTTTTTGTTCTTGTTAAAATAACTTTTTCAAGCATTGACAAATTGATTATGTGAGTAGATAATTTTTTGTTATGGGTGGCATGTTCATAAAACACTAGTCATCTTTAGATTGTTATTTTTTTTTTCATTTCTCTCATCAAGAGTGAAATATTTATATTGAGACCTAAACATGGATTCTAAGAAAAGAAACGTTTGTTAAGTACCTTTTTTTTAAATGAACTAATTAAAATGCCGTTAAACCATAAGCATTGGAAAAAATTGAAAAAAAAAAAGTGTTCACCAACTTTTTGAAAACCTTTACTGTGTAAAATGAGACAAGAAAAGATATTGAGTACTAGCGAATGTAATTCGGTGTTATTTGAGGTTGTGTCTTGAATACAGACAGCAGAAAAAGGACTGCTTTCATTTAAACATTTTTTAAATTAAATAATAAAATTTTTTACATACACTCAGAAAAAAGCTTATCGGAATATGATAAAAAAGGCATCATATTTAGAGAAAAATGGTATAAATTTTGCTCCAGAGAATGCTGTTCTCTAATTTCGATACTAAAAATTCTCTAAAAATGATAAAAAGCTTCCATGAAAAAGAAAAATATATCGTTTTTTGAGAAAAAACTTTTTATTTTTGAGAAAAGGTTTGTTTTTATTGAAGAAAATACTTCTCTTAGTGAATTTTTTATCAAAATATAAGAAAAGTTTTTCATTTTCAATACATTTTACTCTATAAATGAGAAATTTTTGTGCGAGAAAAATACTTATCATTATTAGAGACATTGAAATATTTCCTTTTCCTAGAAATAAAGAAATATTTCTTCGAAAATGTGAAAATTTATTCTAATTTAAGAAAATTTTATTTGAAATAGAGAAAATTTCTATATCGAAAATAGAGAAATTTTTTACCGGAGCAAGGTATGTGTTTTTTTCTCAGTGTAATAGTTTTTTGGGGTTTTGCCCTCTACTTCCGTCGAAAGTGTTTAGTCAAATTTCCTTAAAACTGTACCTGGCAGAGATGATTAAAAAAATGACATCTTCAACATCTCGATCTGACGTCTGGTTTTTAAAGAAAATAGTCACCCACACTCAGAAAAAAACACATATCTTTCTCCGGTGAAAAATTTCTCTTTTTTTCGAGAATAGCAATTTTCTCTTTTTTAAATAAAATTTTCTTCAATTTGAATAAATTTTCACATATTCGAAGAAAATTTCTTCACTTCTAGGAAATGGAAATATTTCCATGTCTCTTATAATGATAAATATTTTTCTCGCACAAAAAATTCTCATTTATACAGAAAAATTTATTCAAAATGAAAAATTGTTCGTATATTTTGATAAAAAATTCCCTATGAGTATTTTTTTCAATAAAAACAAATTTTTTCTAAAAAAATAAAGTCTTTTTCTCTAAAAACGATATATTTTTATATATTTCTCTTTTTCATATCTCATTTAGAGAAAGGCATTTCCTGTAGCAAAGTCTATAGACTTTTAGACTATAGACCATTTTTCTCTAAATATGATGCCGTTTTTATCATTTTCCCAGAAACTTTTTTCTGAGTACAGTTTGCAAAGTCATCTCGAGAAAAATGCATTTAATGTTTTTTTTAGCATGCATTTAATATGCAATTTTATCTCCAAAAAATTACAATTTTAAAAAACCTATATAAGCATCGATTCGATATTTGGATTGTCTTCGTTCAATTACGGTTTTGGTCGATACTGTTCCGTTACTTTTTTTCATCTTTATATAGCTTCTGCTCGTATTCGTTAAACTTCTTTTTTTTCGTTAGTCTTTTGTTCTTGAATTCGTTTGCCTTCGACTCATTCCTTGATTTTTGTCAAAAGAACTTTTCAAGCATGGGATCTATTTCACCAACAGATACAAATGCTTGCCAAGTTTCATCAAAATCGGTTCATCCGTTTTGACGTGAATTTGCTAATCATAGTTGATTCAATGAAACGCCCACTCGTGGAAGTTTTCTGAAATTTAAATAGCCTCAATGCTTTTGCAGGGTCAAGTTATTTCTTGTACCAAATTTTAGTAAAATCGGTCCTGTCATTTCGGAGTTATTGAGTCTTAACAATACACTACTTAAAGTGCCCTCTTGCGGAAGTCTTTGGAATTTTTTTATATTATATGTTTTATCTTGGGTGCAGTTGAACGTTCATACCAAATTTCATTGGAATCGGTTCAGGCATTTAAGAGTTATTGAGTCTTTAAAACGCACTACTTAAAGTGCCCTCTTGCAGAAGTCTTTGGATTTTTTTTATAGCCTATGTTATCTTGGGCGCAGTCGAACCTTCATACCAAATTTCATTGAAATCGGTGCAGGTGTTAAGGAGTTATTCTAGAGTGACACGCTCACATACTTCCGCCCATATTTTCGCGTATGCTTTATATTGGGCGCAGTGGAACCTTCATACCAAATTTTATTGAAATCAGTACAAGCGCTTAGGAGTTATTGAGTCTTAAAAATGCACTATTTAGAGCGCCCTCTTGCGGAAGTCTTTGGTATTTTTTATATTTTATGTTTTATCTTGGATGGAGTTGAACGTACATACCAAATTTCATTAAAATTGGTACAGGTGCTTAGGAGTTACTATTTCTTTAAAACGCACTACTTAAAGCGTCCTCTTGCGGAAGTCTTTGTGTTTTTTATAGCCTATAATTTCTGTAGCAGTTGAATCTTCATACCAAATTTCATGGAAATCGGTTTAGGCGTGTAGAAGTTATTATAGAGTGCCACGCCCACATACTTCCGAACACTTTTTTACTCCCCCTATGTTCTTTCTCTCTATAAAACGTACTCGGTTTCCAAATTTCAGCTCAATCGGATAAACGGTGAGCGAGCCTATTCGGAACAGATAGACAGACAGAGGGAAAAAATTTGATTTTAAATATTAGCTGTCTAAAAATACAGGCAAAACAAGGAAAAGTTTACGTTATACTTCTAAACTGAATAAAAAAGTACACAATAGTCATGAACTTGTTCATGATCTCTTTGAATTGCATTCATGAAATTTGGAAACCATTTGCAAGAGTCACATGAACTATTCATGATATCATTGTATACAACAAACAAAAGAAAACAACAAGAGAACATGAATATTTCATAAACTTAGTGTTTAAAGTTCATAAAGTGTGTGTACCAATTACATGAACCAATACAAAATTTCGTAAATGCAATGGAAGAATACAAAAGAAACTTGAATCATTTATATTTTTTTGTGAATAAAATGCATGTACAAATATTAGGGTAATAAGAACAGTTCATGATTTTATTCAAGGTAAACATGAACTACTTTATATATACAGGAAATAAGCGTTTTGGTCACTAAAAGCATCACTTAGTTCTCTCTTGCAATGTATAAGTACATGAGATTTTATGTATTTTTAACTGTTATCTTATAAACTATTCTTGCTGCCCTTGAATTTTTATATAAACTGTATGAAATTTGGTCACTATTCAAGTAATCAAGTAATTCACGTTTTCCTTGTATATGTACATGAGTTTCATTAATTTTTGTAACTTGTTGTGAACTGTTTTTGTTCTCCTTGCATTTGTTCATAAATTTTATAAATTTTTTCACAAAAATTAAAAAATGACTCATGTTAAAAAATTTTTTTTATTGTTTCATGTATCTTGTACCCAAGCTCTATGAACTTTAAACACTAGGCTTTTGAAATATTCATGTTCTCGTGGTTTTATCTCTTGTGTATTTTGTACATTGATGCCATGAATAGTTCATTTAGCTCATGTACTTGGTTGCGGAAACAAAAGTCATGAATGAAATTATGAAGATCATGTAAAAATTCATAACTATTGTGTACTTTTTTGGTTAAGTGTATTATACAGCAATCTTGTATAAGAAAAATTTGTTGTTTGAATAAAAATTTGGAAATTATAATAAAATCAACTGCAATGATGCATCGACATTCTTTACTCTTGCATATTTGCAAAAAGTATTTTTTTTCATATTTCATGTACTGGCTCAGCTCTTTAGTTCATACACAACAGATGAGAAGTATGCTATTTATGCTCTCCATAGCTGTACATTAAATCTCACACATGCACGTAAAGTCAATTTGAAAACTTTTAACCGCATGAAAGTCCTTAAATATACCACAGAAAACCGAAAACCTACACCAGTACATATTTACGCATACAAACACTCTTACAAAACTTAACATTAACACACACCAACCAACGTTTAATGCACCATACGTTAGTTAGGTTTGTTGGTTGGTTGGTGGATTGGTTGGTTGTTCGTTTGGCTGGTAGACGGTGAGACATAATTTCCGCAACTCGTAAAAGTCGTTATTTATACCTCATATGCAAGCCATGGTAATTTGTTAAGTAGAGTTAAAATAATTGCTCGTATTTATAATTTACACATTTTGTGTAAATTTATCGCTATGTTGAAAGCTATGCTCTTAAAGCCCCCAGGATTGCCAACAACAACAATAACAACAAAAATGTTGTTGGTTTCGTCGGTAACTGCTACGTTCTCCATCTTTCTGCAAACCAAAGCAAAGTTGGTGTAAGGTATGTTATATAAATAATATACATGTACGTATAACTTTATATATAAATAAATATATTTGAAAGGGAATATGTTTGTAAATAGTTTTGAGGTAAACGTGCGAAAATACCGGGTTGTCAGTGCTATTGCAATGTTAGTGAGAGTGTCTTTTAAGCCATTTCCAAAAAGCATTTTCTTCCTTTAAATTCAGCTGTTCCTGTGTTTGTTCACACAAACATATAGGCATTTGTATG
Organism: Tetanocera ferruginea; assembly: GCA_958299015.1. NCBI lineage: Eukaryota > Metazoa > Arthropoda > Insecta > Diptera > Sciomyzidae > Tetanocera > Tetanocera ferruginea. The sequence continues at coordinate 10,367,063 of OY282641.1, read as the reverse complement.
TATTCATATATTTATATAAACACATATTTATATACATATGTATATGTATGTTTAATGTATGATTAAATTGCTTGCGTTAACTCTCTCGTGTGTCGTTGTATAAAGCGTTATTTTAAGTGTTCCAACCCAGTGGGAAAGATCGTAAGGTGCTTACTAAATAATTCATGTTTTCCTTAAGCTTATGGTGGTGAAAACAGGATCATGCTGAAATAAGTATGTTGTTTGTTACATTAAGAGCACCTTACGTCTTCGCTTACGACTGCAACTGCAAAAGGAATGCACGTTTAAGCCGATCATGTCTTCGTGTGATCATTTCCATATGTACATTATTTCGTAAAGTAAGAGTCATGCAGCGGTATGATGACATAACGGTATTTGACTGTCGTTACGAAGATCTTAAATGTAGCACAAAACCAAAAGAAAACACGAGTAAAGAACAATCTTATGGTGAACGGCGGTGTAGTTAGATCATTCGTCGTTGCGCATACAAAAATGGCTATGTGTAAAAATAAGATTTTTTATTTATTTTACTGTTCAATAGCCTTATGTATATCGGTTCAAAAGTTAGGAAAACTAGAAATTTTAAAATAAAAAAAAATAAGGTGCAAATAGCACCAAACTACTTTTTTCATTGTTGTCTTATATATCTTCTCTGTAATAAATACGATTCAACCCTTCATTTAAACCTTCTTCGCAACGGAAATTATAAGCACTGCTTACGTTAAAACTTACAAAAGAAGGTGAACGTAAGGCCACAGCTTACAATTTCCGTTGCGAAGAAGGTTTAAATGGATTATATGCACGTCGTATATCAATACAGTACGGGTGCCTTACGCTTTCATGCATATATCCTGCTTATTAAATAAAGTGCATAAGCATGGAAGCCCGATTGATTCCGATTGTCGAGAGTACATTCCGTGCACTTTATTTTAGTAAAGGGTCACGTAAGTACGTATGATGCATATCATACATTACAAAAGAAAGCTTATAGTGGCGATCATGCCTGTGTAAAATTAATGGGCATTTGGTATTGAAGTTTTCATGCCCCGCGGATGAAAAATAAGTAAGGAATAATTCATTATGTAAGGATGGATTTTCCCACTGGGAACTACTTGGCTACACTTCCTTTTTGTGTCAGTGCTTGCGTGTGTGTGTAGTTGTTTGTATGTTATGTCAACGAAATGTTTACAACCTAAGTATTAAGCTGCAAATTAGTTTAATTACAGTTTAGGTTTCGAAAATAAAGTTAAGTTATTAAGTTGCATTTAACAAAGTTTGATGTAGCGTTATAAAACCCATTACATATAATTATGGAATAAGAAATAAACATTTGAATATGTTTAAATAAATAATTAAATAAGTTTGATAGTATAAATATATAATTATATAAAAATATATAATAAAAAAATCGAACATTTTTTTCAACTTATTCCAGTTGATATATTATTTATTAACAATATATAAAATTTATATTAATTTATATTAAATGACCAGTGATTAAGTTATATTTAATCACTGGACGCTGCCCTAAGAGCTGAAAAGACTTATAGGTACTACTATCGCCTAGGGTCGAAATTCGACAAATTATGTGATTGCCTATTTATTATTATATGCGAGATGGTTCAAATAAGTTGGAGGCCATAACTTTTAACTGATTGGAGATCTAAAGATATTTCCTTAAAAAATTATTTTTTTTTTATTAATTTTTGCAAAAAATAGAAAAAAAAACATTTTAAAAAAATTTAATTATTTGATAGGCGCAGGTAGCCTTGATTTTTTTTATGGCAAGTACAGTTAGTTAGTTTACTGTCAAGACAAAATAAATTCACTACTTCAAAGACTTCAAAAGAAAATAAAAACTGCAAATTTGAGTTTTAGTGTTTTTTACATAAAAAAAAAAAAACCATTTTTATCCCATATTTTGAGAAAAAATCAAATTTAGTGGTCTCTTTTAAGGCGGTCATCTCATTCAAAACCCGTTTTTTGGACCCTTTTTAAAAAAATTCTTATTTGAAAACGCAAAGAATAATCGAAAACTTTTTTATTTATTGTATTACAAAAGTTTCAAAGTAAATAAAAAAATTTTTTTTGCCTCGATACGTGGGCTGTTCAAAAAGTAATGAGACTTCAAAGTTGGTGTTGAAAAAAAAAAGGTGTCGTCACGGCGGCCACGGTTCCGGGTCTCCGGAGCGTCTGAAATGAAAAAAAAAACGGTGTTATAATCAGTATAGATGTAATTCTCGGGTGAACCTCAAACTTAATTTTGTGATTTTTTTTGACAAAATGGCGGCCATTCAAAAAAAAAAAATTCAATTTCGGGCTTTTTTTTGTAGTTTAGTGTAAAAAAAAATAGTAAAAAATTTTTTAAAATTATGGTCGAGGTTCACCCGAGAATGATGACAATTCTGCGTCGATTCTACTTTGTTTCATGAAAATCGGTTCAGTTGAACTGGATATATCATGGCCGCCAGTTCGAAAAACGTGGTTTCGAGATAAACGCGTTTAAATTTTGAAGTAATTAAAAATAGCTCATTTTGACGAAGACCTTGCTTCACAAAAAAGGCTGTATCTTCTAAAGTATTTCGAATTTCTAAAAATACTTTTAGGGGCATATTCACAACTACCCAAGCTATAAATAAAAAAAAGTAGAAAAAAAAGTTGCTCAATGAGAAGACCCCCTTAAACAGTAAATATTTAAATATAATCAAAAGGAAAAGGCAAAATTTTTAATAATTTGTTTGAGTTAACTAATAAGATTTAAATACAAAAAAGAAATAATAATCTATAATAATAATAATAATCTATTGACAGATAGCGGAGATATTGGTTTCCCAATTTAGAACATTCAATTTGAGACAGTTTTCTCTCTCTTGGCATTTGGTTGAAACATACGCTAAATAGCCAACGAAAATGTATACTTTTGGCTAGAACTTTGCTGCAATTTTTATCACATTTGAAAGAAAATTTAACGAACTTTTAGAAAAAATGACATGAAACGTTGAACTTTTGAATTCAAAACGCATGTTTTTACAAATTTCACAATGGACGAAAGTATAAAACTAAAGTTTTTTAAGAAATTGTTATATTTGAAAAAAACTTAAATTCAACCAACTCAAGAACTCAAGCCCAACCAAATTTCATGTTAATCAAAGAGCTAATTTTTTCTCAAGTTGGGAACCCCCTCTATCAGATATATATTGACTTTTATATATACATTCTGCACATCTGGGCAACAGTGATATAAGTTTCATGTATTTTGAGTTTTAATTAATACCAAAAAACCGTACGCCAAACGTATTAAAAAAAGATAATACTTTATTGTTAATTTTGATTGCGACATTATTACTATTCAAAATTTCCTCTTTTCTTTTTCTGAAATTATTTTAAAATTTAATGTAGAATTTAAAATCTAGAATATCTAAAATCTTGAAAACTAGAATGATTGTTTTAAAGGAAAGACATGTTTTGTTTGTACTAAATTAAAAAATTCTAAAAAAATATGACACTTGTCATGAAAACTATTTTTCAATAAGACATATTTATCGAAAATATACGTGTCTCATGAAAACAACTCCACCCACAAATTTTTAAATTTTCCCTCGTTAGCTTTACACTTTTCTTGGAACCATATTTAAAGCATTTTTCCAAGTTTTGTTGACCGTCAAAAAAAGGGTTTCTCAAGATGGACAATTGTTTGGGCGATGACGTTAGCTGTAGTTGAAATCATTATAAGAACCTTAATATCATAAGTTAAGGCATAGCAACTGTGCACATTTGCACCTGTGCATTGTCTTAATGAAGGAGCATAATTTTCCGTTTCAAATGAGGAGATTTTTTCTTCCTTTCATCCCACAGTCGGTCCAATAATGATCTTTTCTCGCGTTTTTGTTATAATAATACTGTCATCTCAAAATACTGTGCATTACAAAAGACCAGGTCTTTAACCTTACCTGCCAATTTCACCTGCTATGCCTTCTTCGGAATCTTCGTTTGCCTTAAATAATACAGTGTTTGACTCTTAGTTTGTCTTTGAAGCGAAATGGTGTATCCAAGTTTCATTTATAGTAATGTATTGAGAAAATCCTCAGAAGTCAAACATCAATGAAATTTGGAACGAACTTACTATTTAATTCTGTGCTTCGACTAGCAAAATTAAGTGAGCCTAGGAAAAGGGGTGTGGCAGCTTTATTTCGACTCAAATTTTCAATATCAAATTTGACATCGACTAGTCTTGATACTTATTGCCGTAAAACAATCAAACTCATCATCAGTACGAAGTAACTGATAACACAAGTTTTTCTAAAAGAAAACTTGCACGATAATTGGAAAACGGGGCGTTACTGCAGCCATATAAGCCAAATTTTTTTATACAAATATCTATGGAAGGAAAAAATTAAAAAACATTAAAACTAAGAATGGAGCTAGAAAACTGAAACGGGTAATTTACGAGTAGGTCGAAACTCAGAAAAAAGTTTCTCGGAATATGATAAAAAAGGCATAATATTTAGAGAAAAATGGTATAGACTTTGCTCCAGAGAATGCTTTTCTCTAAATTTGATCCTAAAAATATTCTAATCGTGATAAAAAGCTTCTATGAAAAATAGAAATGCATAAAAATATATCGCTTTTAGACAAAAATATTTTTTTTATTCTTGAGAAAAGATTTGATTTATTGAAAAAAATACTTCTCAAAGTAAATTTTTTATCTTTTTCTTTGAAAAAGAGAATATTGGTTCAATACCAACTATCCCAGAAATAACTGTCCTTTAGTTTTTTTTTTTTTATTGTATAAAAACCAATGATGTTTTTTTAAAAATTCTTTCAGTTAATTATTAAGCGAACATTACAAAATAAAAGACAATTTAATTTACACTGAAAAAATACACTTAAAATTATGCACTTTTTGATTAAGGTCCTCCTTTAGGTTTTTTGCCGACCTTTCGTTGACCTTAATGTATGACCGACGCCATTTACGTAGACATATTTCGATGTTTTTCGCAGTTTGTTTGGTCTTCTTAAGTTTTTTTTTTTCATTAAAGCCGAAGTTCGGGGCAATTCGGAGGATTGGCTTCTCTTGGCACCACAGTGACATTATTGGCTTGGTACCAATCCATCGTTCTCTGGGCGTAGTGTCATGTTGCTAGATCAGGCCAAAATAGTACTGAAGCTTAGTGCTGACGTATAAAAGGCAGCAAACGCTGGTCCAGACACGCTCTGATGTTAATTTCGGTGTTGATTGTGCGATCAGTCACATATCCTTACTTCGCAGGTCACATTTCCAAATGACCTGCCACACCATGTATTTCTTTGGAAATTTGGTATGTTTTTCGGTGGTAAATTTAGAGGATGCTCCACCCCTTCTAACCGCAGTATAATATCCGTGTCCAGGTAATTGCATGAAATCCGCTTTGCAGTACGTTATAATCGCTATACAGTTTTCGAGCCCTCCTCTTGGCTTCGGCGTCCTTTTCTTCTGACCTATGAGGTACTTTTTGTACTTTATAGCTACTTAGGTTGTACAATTTTTTAATCCGTTGAACACTTGACTTCGATGTTCCCACTTTTGCTGCCCTATCACGAAACGAAGTGCCTGAATTCTAAGTAAACAGCCGCTTAACGTTCTGGGCCACCGCTTGGTTCGTTGGACCACTTCTTCTCTCTCAGCCTGTCCTGAGCCTTTTTGACTAGGGGTAAGCTGTTTGTATCGATATATGGTCCTTGCGACAGTTTTACGCACACGCCAACTTCCTAAGCGATCTTTTTGTAATTTTCCATGTATTTGCAAATAATTGCTTTCCGCTTTTCTTCTTGTTGAGACGACATCTTTTCAGTAACTCTTTTATTTTACTAATGAGTATTTTTTTATAATCTGCAATATTTATACTTTATTTAGGTACCAAATATGTTGCTTTAGAGGTAACACTTTTTATAAATAACCTAAAAACAAAAGGACAGTTATTTCTGGGACAGTCTTCATCAAAAAAAGAGAAAATTTTTAGCGGAGAGTGATAGGTGCTCTTTTCTGAGTGTAAGAATGGACTTACTATTCGGGTATGTCCAATTGATAGAAAACTGGAACGGACAATTTACAAGTGGGTGTGGCTACACCCATTTAAACCAAGTTTCTTGTATGGATTAGCAAACAATTTTATTTCGAGGAACGAAACGAATAGAATAGAATTCGCAAGTGCCTTAAATGTAATGTTGAGCACATTTTCGAAGTTACGAAAATAAACTTAAAAGCAGATATTTTTGGAAGTTTTTTAATACATGTTAAAAATACAAGCTAAAATCATATAACGTTTGTCAACTGAACTGTGCTATAACTAACTTCATTAAATTATCGCTTTGCTATCTCATCAAATAGCAATAAACAATAAAATTTACGATGAGCACCAACTAGCACAGCGCAGCGGAAATGCAGCAAAATTATAACAAACTCATAAATAAGTTAATATTGAGACTATGCCATAAATCCAAATAAACTTGCACGATTTTGCTGTGATTATTAAAACAAATGCTAAAAATATATTTTATTTACAACACATAAATTTTAGCCAAATGCCACAAAAACATGCAGCAAATGATATGTTATTTGATAATGATATGCTTAACAGCAACAACAACAATAACAACAACAGGAACAACACTTTTTACTCCTAATAATAATAATAATAATCATAGTTATACTAATATTTGTAAAACAAACATGGCGGCTTTAGCATATCCGCTAAGCTGTACACGAAAATGGCGCATAGCTTTGTGGTATTCCTGCCGCAGGATGTGTGCAGAGCACAATCATCGCAGTCGATATTTATATATATATATAATTTATTTGCTTATAATATGCAAAAATATTTGCATGATTTATAGCAATAACATTTGCAAATAAGTCCCCAAAAACTAATAATAATAAACCGCAAATGTTGTTGCAAGCAGTTCATATAAATGAATGGCACTAAATTAAAATAATAAAGTGGCCAATGAAAAAGACAACCACCACCCACACAGCCACACACACACACACCCAGCAGTGAGCTAATATAAAATGCATGTTGTTGGAGCTGCATGCAGTCAGTTGCATGCTAGTGGAGTGAGCAACATGCCACAATCAACGGATAGTTGTTATTAGTTTTTGCTGCCGCCTCTACGTAGTACAACTACGTAGCAAGGTCCTTATGACGCCTGTAAAATCTGAATAATGTGCCATTTGTATTGGCGTTAAACACGTGCTATGCAGTTTGTTATTTTTTTTTATGATTAAAGTTTAAGCTTTTTAGTTTAGCGAAATAAGCATAAAAAGTTTATTAATAGTAATACGAATGGATTTCATACGGGTTCATATGAGAGATAGTTCAATATAAAAACAGAACCTGATTTTAAAAGTTTTTATTCACATGTCGTTTGCACTAGTTTTAGATGAAAATGTGTAGAATTAAGTCTGTTAATCGTTATGAAATTTCGTAATACACTTGTAATACCACTGTACCAGTATAAAAACTTTTACATTTTCTGTATATAATTTATATCAAAAATATGATTTCATTGATTTTTTTGATTTTGATTTTGATTTTGATTTTGATTTTGATTTTGATTTTGATTTTGATTTTGATTTTGATTTTGATTTTGATTTTGATTTTGATTTTGATTTTGATTTTGATTTTGATTTTTTATTTTTTTTTATGATTAAAGTTTAAGCTTTTTAGTTTAGCGAAATAAGCATAAAAAGTTTATTAAAAGTAATACGAATGGATTTCATACGGGTTCATATGAGAGATAGTTTGATTTTGATTTTGATTTTGATTTTGATTTTGATTTTGATTTTGATTTTGATTTTGATTTTGATTTTGATTTTGATTTTGATTTTGATTTTGATTTTGATTTTGATTTTGATTTTGATTTTGATTTTGATTTTGATTTTGATTTTGATTTTGATTTTGATTTTGATTTTGATTTTAATTTTGATTTTGATTTTGATTTTGATTTTGATTTTGATTTTGATTTTGATTTTGATTTTGATTTTGATTTTGATTTTGATTTTGATTTTGATTTTGATTTTGATTTTGATTTTGATTTTGATTTTGATTTTGATTTTGATTTTGATTTTGATTTTGATTTTGATTTTGATTTTGATTTTGATTTTGATTTTGATTTTGATTTTGATTTTAATTTTGATTTTGATTTTGATTTTGATTTTGATTTTGATTTTGATTTTGATTTTGATTTTGATTTTGATTTTGATTTTGATTTTGATTTTGATTTTGATTTTGATTTTGATTTTGATTTTGATTTTGATTTTGATTTTGATTTTGATTTTGATTTTGATTTTGATTTTGATTTTGATTTTGATTTTGATTTTGATTTTGATTTTGATTTTGATTTTGATTTTGATTTTGATTTTGATTTTGATTTTGATTTTGATTTTGATTTTGATTTTGATTTTGATTTTGATTTTGATTTTGATTTTGATTTTGATTTTGATTTTGATTTTGATTTTGATTTTGATTTTGATTTTGATTTTGATTTTGATTTTGATTTTGATTTTGATTTTGATTTTGATTTTGATTTTGATTTTGATTTTGATTTTGATTTTGATTTTGATTTTGATTTTGATTTTGATTTTGATTTTGATTTTGATTTTGATTTTGATTTTGATTTTGATTTTGATTTTGATTTTGATTTTGATTTTGATTTTGATTTTGATTTTGATTTTGATTTTGATTTTGATTTTGATTTTGATTTTGATTTTGATTTTGATTTTGATTTTGATTTTGATTTTGATTTTGATTTTGATTTTGATTTTGATTTTGATTTTGATTTTGATTTTGATTTTGATTTTGATTTTGATTTTGATTTTGATTTTGATTTTGATTTTGATTTTGATTTTGATTTTGATTTTGATTTTGATTTTGATTTTGATTTTGATTTTGATTTTGATTTTGATTTTGATTTTGATTTTGATTTTGATTTTGATTTTGATTTTGATTTTGATTTTGATTTTGATTTTGATTTTGATTTTGATTTTGATTTTGATTTTGATTTTGATTTTGATTTTGATTTTGATTTTGATTTTGATTTTGATTTTGATTTTGATTTTGATTTTGATTTTGATTTTGATTTTGATTTTGATTTTGATTTTGATTTTGATTTTGATTTTGATTTTGATTTTGATTTTGATTTTGATTTTGATTTTGATTTTGATTTTGATTTTGATTTTGATTTTGATTTTGATTTTGATTTTGATTTTGATTTTGATTTTGATTTTGATTTTGATTTTGATTTTGATTTTGATTTTGATTTTGATTTTGATTTTGATTTTGATTTTGATTTTGATTTTGATTTTGATTTTGATTTTGATTTTGATTTTGATTTTGATTTTGATTTTGATTTTGATTTTGATTTTGATTTTGATTTTGATTTTGATTTTGATTTTGATTTTGATTTTGATTTTGATTTTGATTTTGATTTTGATTTTGATTTTGATTTTGATTTTGATTTTGATTTTGATTTTGATTTTGATTTTGATTTTGATTTTGATTTTGATTTTGATTTTGATTTTGATTTTGATTTTGATTTTGATTTTGATTTTGATTTTGATTTTGATTTTGATTTTGATTTTGATTTTGATTTTGATTTTGATTTTGATTTTGATTTTGATTTTGATTTTGATTTTGATTTTGATTTTGATTTTGATTTTGATTTTGATTTTGATTTTGATTTTGATTTTGATTTTGATTTTGATTTTGATTTTGATTTTGATTTTGATTTTGATTTTGATTTTGATTTTGATTTTGATTTTGATTTTGATTTTGATTTTGATTTTGATTTTGATTTTGATTTTGATTTTGATTTTGATTTTGATTTTGATTTTGATTTTGATTTTGATTTTGATTTTGATTTTGATTTTGATTTTGATTTTGATTTTGATTTTGATTTTGATTTTGATTTTGATTTTGATTTTGATTTTGATTTTGATTTTGATTTTGATTTTGATTTTGATTTTGATTTTGATTTTGATTTTGATTTTGATTTTGATTTTGATTTTGATTTTGATTTTGATTTTGATTTTGATTTTGATTTTGATTTTGATTTTGATTTTGATTTTGATTTTGATTTTGATTTTGATTTTGATTTTGATTTTGATTTTGATTTTGATTTTGATTTTGATTTTGATTTTGATTTTGATTTTGATTTTGATTTTGATTTTGATTTTGATTTTGATTACACTATTAAAAATGTCAAATTAATTATTTGAAATTTGCGAATATTTTGGAAATGAGTTCGATTAGGTGAAGCTCTGCTTTAACTACATAATCGAAATTATCATTTCCATCCCAAAACCTTTCACTTTTCGCTAAGCTTTTGCTTGCTGCTTAGTGGGTTGCAATAAAACGTCAGAAATTAGAAATACAGAAAACATTAACTGTTAGTAACATATGTGCATGTCATAGATTAATCATAAGCCAGTTTAGCTCAGAGCAGCATTCATAACATGTTTAAATGACGCTTGTGTAAAATTTAACCTAAATGATGAGAGCACTCACACGCACACACTCCAAACCTCGGGCTATACAAGTGTATAGTACTTTCAAATTACAGCTTGTACATGCAGGCTGTAGGGCACAACTAGAGCATCCTTCTGCTGATCAGCCAACTGCTTAAAATATCTCAAAAATCAAATGCAAAATAGATGCCAGTAAAATAGAAAAACGATTCAACATTTCGTTCAGTTGTTATAAATTTCAACAGATTCACCAACGGCTTTGCCTGCAGTCACAGTTGCAGCAAAAATTAAAATAAGAGAGATAGAGCAGGAAAGTAAGAGATAGAGAAATGGCATAGACTGAGACAGCTAATGTAATAAATGATGCAATTACCAGACCAAAGCTGCTTTCCACTGACAGCTACTAACAATTGTACGCTACAGCAGACGATGACTACGCCGAAGACGCCTTTTGGTGACAGTTGCACACAACTTAACTCCAGCGCTAGCGTCACATACCCGCACTCCTCGCCAGTACACGCAGTGGGTCTAGCTTTTGAAGCCTACTGAGCTGGTTTGCTTTGCATTTTGCAGCCAGCAGCCTTAGTTTGTTCGCTTATAAATTTCAGCTTGTCGTAAGTCTAGCGAGACTAGAGTGCAACCGGAGTCGGATATTTGCCAAAATCCAAAATGGATACAGAAGCACACTCTATGGTGTTTGCTGTTACAGTTGTTGTTATTGTTGTTTTTGCTGCTGTTCCAAGCAGATCCGGCGCATGCATGCAGTTTGTGGATAAAATGGATTTATGCATGTAATTCGGTCTCAGTGCCAATGTCGATTTTTCTTTACAGCTTAACCGGAATGAATGACTAGCTGAATGAATGCAACGTCAATGAGACTGTGGAACAAAGTCACAAGAAAAGTTATCAAAGTGTTACTTTTTTTCAGTGGGAGACCTCAGTTCTACATAAAAAAAAATAACTTTATTTAACAAGCACTGAAAAGTGTCCATGATACCCACAATGTCATTCTCTGCTATATTTCCGGAGGTCACAACAATAAAGGAAGGAAATGACAAAGCAAATGAACTGGCAAGAAGTGGAATAACGACAGATACAAACAGAACCATTACAGACGTATACATTCTAATAGGCATCGTCAAAATGATGATCGACCGTGCTTCCAGAAGTGACTGTTTTAGATGTAGAATGATCGGAATGAAGCACCTACTGCTGTTGGCAAAACAGGACTCGATACTGTTGGGAATCCTACCAGGTCACAGCCCTATCGGGCTGATGTTCAATAGAATTGGCTTAAGAGCAACAAATTTCTGTCGAAGCTCTAAAATTGATTCGGAAGGAACAGAAAAAATCAGTCACCTTCTCTGTGAATTTCCAAATCTACAGAATCGTCGATTTTTCAAAGATTTGGAGTATTGAACACACCATTGCTAGACAAATAAAAGTTCTCTTAGAGCACAGAATGGTTCGGAGAATTAGCAAATACAAAAAGAAATAAGGTTTATAGGGCTCCACAGCCAATGGGTTAAATTTAAAGAAATAGGGAAATTGAAATGAATCAAAAAGCCTCTACGGAAGCACCTCAACGGTGCACCACCCTTGTTACCTAATCAAATAAGGATTTCAATGATTTCGAGGTATTCCGAAAAGGTGTCCAAAAAAGGATAAAGGTGTTATATTGTACCAGTTTTTGCCATCAAGTACAATCCTACAGTTGAAAGTGTTGTTTAGACAGGTCGTACCTTTAATAACAACAGTTTTGTTTGTTGATCTTATAGCAACATTTTCTAGTTTTGTAACAACAGTCTTTACGATCAAGGTTACTTAGATATTTGTTCACGTCCGGAATGTTGAAATATCCGTTTTTGAGTTAGCCTAATAGTGGTAGTGGTTTTTTAGAAATCCCAGTCCGGACTATTGACCTACTTATGCACATTGCTAGGATAATGGTGACAAGAAATTTTTCTAAATACCATTCTTAACTGTTGAATTAACTGTTCAAGCAACGGTGAAAGTGTTTTTTACTGAAATTCATTGCCTCTCTTTACTGCTGCCTTACGAGCAACAAGTCTATTGAAAATAATGTAGATGCAAATAAGCTTTTCAATATCTTCTTTTGTACAAACGTTGTTCCTTAAAAACATAATTAGGTCAATTTAAGAATAACTTCCCCTGCTTAATTACGCGCAAAGAAAAAAAACGTTTATCGTCAGTTTGCTGCTAACGAACTTCGTTTGTCGTGTTTAAAATCATTTTTTGGAAACGTTTGAACAGGTGTCATAATAATAGTCAGTTGCGAGAAACGAGTTATTTAGTTGCAAGAAATTAATTTCGTTTGCCATCAACATAAGTTGTTTTTAAATTGCAGCAGACGAAAAATTTGTTTTATTCAACTGAAAACTTCATTTGTAGAAAAAAGATCTATTTCTTATGACATACAGATTACACAAAAAAATTCATTCTACACAATATCTCACAATAGCTCAATGTAAGCATGCTAGACTGTCACGCGGAAGGCGTGGGTTCGAATCTTGGCTGTGTTAGTACAAAACATTTTAATTGAATTCTTAAAATTTTAATTCTGTTTCATTAACAAAATAGTCAAAAATAACCATCAAAACAAGTTTTACTTAAAAAACATTAATTTAAAAAAAAAAAAAATATTTGGTGTTCTTCTTGTGGGTTGAACCCAGGTTAATCGTGTTCCTAGACTAGAACGCCAGCACACTCGGATAAACTTGAACTTAAAAACAAAAAAAAAAAACAAAAAAAAAAAAACAAATTGGCCATTTCAGCCCTTGAAAGGACTTTGACCGAGCTTCTTATGATCAATTGTGTTGTGTGTGTTATTAAATGTTTGCACACAATTGACCGAGAACTGGACCTACATGTTTTATGCCGACTCCGAACGGCTAAAGTTCATGTTCTCAAGAAGCTTTACATGGCATTGTTTACTCTCTGAGGTTTGCCATTGTCTGCAGAGAGGTGGTGACCGATCAGAAAAATTTTTTATTGAAAAAAACTTTTCGCCGCGGCTGGGGATCGAACCCGGGCTCCGAGCATGCTAGGCCACACACTTAACCTGCATGCCACGGTCACCACTAAACTTGAACTTCCAAAACAATAAAAAAATTTCATTAAGTTCGATGTTTTTTCGTTTTAAGCAGGAATATTTTGTAGTTGATGACAGCTGAATATTCGTTTGCGGCTAATACAGTTCGCAAACGAAGTATAGTTGGTGAATTTTTCAGTTGCGGTAAACAAAAAATTTCTTTGCGTGTAATATATTAGGGAATATCTTACTTCTTCAATAAAATCGAAAAAATATAAAATATTTTTAAATGTTACAAAAATTAACTATAATATCACTTCATTGAAATTGGCCAGTATTGCCGATAATTGGAATTGGTTTTCACATTTGTATCCGTTGTAGTTGCGGGATCATTGGAATCGTGTTGCGTGCCGATCTTATTTTTTCAATATTAAGCATTAACCTTCGCGACAACGTTAGATGGGTCCTCAACAGAGGTGCTGTAGTCAGGGGCATCGTAGTATTTTGAAAGGAAGCTACTTATTAATGGATCCGTCGTCTGGAGGCACATCAACAGTGGGGCTTCGTCAAGGGCTCCACATCGGTGGACCCAATTCTGGGGCGAAAAATGTTGGAGTTGGTTACTTGGCCATCACAAATGTAAAAAAAATTACCAACGACTTGGTACCAGGCGTTTTTGACGGCATTAATGCTTGTGAACTTGCCAGTACACTAATGGCGTTTTCGTTTCTACCAAAAAATGTTGCCTTTTCATTGCCCTTGCCTTTTTTCGTGTTCGATTCTAAAATAAGTGCAAACGGGTGAGTAAATTCTGTGTTCGTTTCTTAAAATGTCACACTCACAGAGGGCAAAAAAGGTGCATTTTCTGCCTTGCAAACTTTCTCAGGGTAGATGATTGCCCTGCATATCAGCTGTTTTTAAAACGATAATATTATGACATGCGTGCGTTAGACAAGGATGGTTATATTCGTTTATTTAAGTTGACATTTTTCGAGTAGGCAAAAACATGCACTTTTACAGGGTTGCGGGCAACATTGGAAACATTTTGCACTGCGACAGGGCAACATTTTTTGGTAGAAACGAAAACGCCATAAGGGAAAAATTTATGTAGTCAGTACAGAGACCGCTATGTAAAATCTATGCACTGCAACTTGTATGAGAACGCAACAAGAGCAGTATTTACTGAGTAAAGGGAGCGTGTACTGACTACATATCAATTTATTCACTTTTTAAAATGAATAAAAAATGTATTCAATACATCATGTTATGTGTTGAATACATAGCAGACTTCAATGGATACAAGCAACGTGTACTCAATCAACGTGTTATGTAATTTTTTACAAAAACTTTACTCAATACATAAAATATAGACTCAGTACACGTCCCCCTTATACGATTGAAGTGACACATTTATTCAGTACATAACATATGGACTCAGTACACGTATCTGTTGCACATCGGCACACGATTTTGCTGTTTTATGTCATTCGTTTCTTGATTTTCAAACAAGCAACACCTCTAAAGTATGTCGAAAATCAGAGCGTTGTTTATCCACTGTACTCTAGAACAAAAGCGATGATTGGATAAGAATGGCTGGGTTTCTATAAGTAATTGTCAATTATTTTGTGAAATCTAGTCATTTCTTTATTAAGTTATTTATTGCAAGTGTTGAGAGGGTGATTTACGCACAGACATTATGCATGTACTCATTGCATAAAATTATGTTTTTAACATATGTAATGAGTAAATGATGTATGTACTCATTATATAAATGTATGCACTAAAAATATGTAATGAGTAAATTATGTACGTACTCATTACATAAAATTATGCATTTAAAATATGTAATGAGTAAATAATGTATGTACTCATTGCATAAAATTATGTGCTCCAAATATGTATTGAGTAAATTATGTATGTACTGAGTCAATAATCTATGTAATACGTACATAAGATTTTTACTCATTACATAAAATTATTTGTAACAGCTTGCGATGAGTACAGTGTGCATGTACTCACCACATATCCATGAATTCACGACACATATTTATGCGTTGAGAACATAAAATTCTTTATTGACTACATAACCGCTTAAAAGCATTATGTAGTCAATAGAGATTTGAACATGTACTCAATACATAAAAAATGTAAAATTTTTGTGTGCAGAAAACTATGCGATGAGTACATAAATTTATGTATTGAGTCCATAGGTTTTTCCCTCTGTGTATTATTGTCAGATTGGCCGGGCGCTACGAGGTGCTTCTCATGGGTTTTTTTATTGAAAATGAGCCACTAAAGGGGCGTCTGGATATTCTCCAGACAGGTAATGTGCTCCACCCAGTACTCCAGGTCGGTCTGCTTGGGTTTCGAAGGCTGCAACACTACCTGTTTTGCTGGCACTAAAACTGGCCAACCAGGTGGAGGCAAGGTAGTCAAGATTTGAAATGCCAAAGTGAGTCCACAAGAGGTGTTTCAAGAAATTAGACCCACATTGTGGTTGAGAATCCACGAGGTGAAGCCCTTTCATAGAAGTGGGGCGCTTATCCACATCCCTTCTGTTGCCGAGCTCTATAAGATTTCAATGAATATCAAGTTCGCAGAGGTTAAGCCTAGGTGACAGGGCAGTCGTCCAAGAACTTCACTCAAGAGCCATTGAAGAATAAACCGTGGCTATAAATGTGTAGCCATTCAACGGTGGATCATGGTGGATCTCTATGAGTTGAATATCAAAGATCGTATAAGTCATGAAGACTTCAAAAAGAACGTGAAGCTTGTGAATCTTTCATGAAAGGTTGGCTCGGGTGTGACGACAAATGTCGTTCTGTAAGGCAGTGGCGTTGCCATGAAAGCCTTTTTGGATGTCGGACGCTGCTATATCAAATGGTTTTCGTTCTAAGTGAGAAGCTTCAAACCTTGGTTCAGCTGTTTCCGTTGCCAGAGCCTGCAACGCAAGGTGCTGTCGATGTGGCCAGAGTGAACTGTGCATTAATTAATGCAAACATCTTGTAACTCAACTATTGATTGAGGTTGATATGTAGCGATGGGCCTGCTCTGCTCCGGTTATGGAGAGCAGTTTCACTCTGATAAGGAAATTTACACGGAGAGAAATTTGAGCTGAAAAAAAATCTCAAATCAATTAACTTTGGGAGTGTTTCTGAGCTAAGCCATAATATTCTTGATATCAAGTCCTAAAGTGATTTTTCTCAAAAAAATTAACAAGCCCATTTGTGCATAGTTTATGTGAGTTTTGGATCATTTATTAAAATATTAATATGCTCACATGTGACCAATATAAGAAATTTTTGGATTGAAATTTTACTAATTTGTGTCCAATGCATGCCATTTATGGTTTGTTAGTATTTGAAATTGTTTATCATAAAATGTCAAATGACAAAAAAATTTTCGTACATTTATTTAGCATAAATTGACTTGTTTATCAAAACAATTTTCAAGCCCAATTTGGTGCATAAACTTGTAACGACTGAAGTCGTAACAAATAAATATTAAAATAAAAATAATAATTTTAAAAGCCGACGGCAACATTTAATTTAAATTAACAAAAAAAAAAAAAAAAAAAAATACTAATGAATAAATAAAAAAGAAAAAGAAAAAGAAGAATTAATAAATGAAGTAGAGTAGAATATAATATATATATATAATATATAATATAAATATAAAAAAAAAAAAAAAAAAAAATAATAATGCGGATGGAGGATCCAATGTGGTCCCCCATCTAAGTACTAACCGCAGTGAAGGCTGCTTAATGTATCAAACACAGTGCAGCACACATACACACAGAACTCGTTTAGCAGCAATGTAAGCAGCCAGGCTATTTATAGCAACGTTGCATTGTAGCACTTGTTGACATGCTAACAATGATATGATTCACATGCAGTTAGCATTGAACATTGAATAAGTAGTGCGCAAAAGGTTGGTATAGGCATGTTGAGTTCGCTTGACATCCCAGTTGATTTCAATTAATATTCTAATTGTAAGTCAACTTTTGGGTGGTGATAAGGCCAGGGAATTAAGTTGATTACAGATTTCTGTAATCAAGCCACCTAATAGCATAAACACAATTGGAGACGCAGTCGACAGGCAGCAAATGTCATTGTATAGAACGCATATTTTCTTATGTAGTTGAACAATTTCATGGCAACATGGCAGCACGACAGCAGGGCTTCAGCAGCAATTGCCGCCAACATAGATCTATTTCTATTTTTCTGGCGACAATATCTGAATTCTGTTTGTAGTAGGCCGTATAAATTTGTCAACATGATTTCAAAACAAAAAAAAATTATGTTTTACATAAACGAATTTAAGGTGGGACATAACATTCGCGGGAGAGAAAACAGACCTTTTTTAAAAATTCATAACTCAGTCAAAAACAAACATTTTTCCAAAATTTTTGTTGTTTTGTTGTTGTAGAGAATTGAACAAATTACAAGAAAAAAATTCACAAAAAATATATTTTTATATATATAAATATATAAGGGGGCCTCGTGTTTGCAGCGCTGGAAGTCGCAAAAATTGTCCGATCCGGAAAAAAATGACATTTTTAAATCTTAACAAAATTGGTTATTGTATGACAGGAGCTTTTTTTTACATTTTTTTTTTTAAATTTTTGGTGATGTTCCAAATTTGAAAGTGTGTTTTTTTGAAACATTGACTTTAAAAATTCATAAAAATTCGAAAAAAAAATGTAAAAAAAGGTCGTGTCATACGACAGCAAATGAAGTTTAAAAAAATACAAAAAAAAAAAAATTTCGTCAAAAATCAACCCGCTAGTGCCGCAGCCAGTACGAAAAACATTGTTTCGAGATAAACGCGTTCAAAGTTTGTGAACAAAGAACAATGCAAGGAAAAATAAAAATGCGCTCTTACTAATCCGGCCGTTTTTTCTTAGAATCTTAAGAATTTTTACTAAAATACAAAATTATAAAAAAAAACGATTTAAAAAAACGGCCATTGTCATGTCCCCTTTAAAATTAATGAAAATGAGACAAGCTGCTCGTTGTTGTCGCTTTAAAAAAATCAAGAATTTGAAGTCGGGCTGCCGACGACAATTTGCAGTCGTGAAGCTTGTAGACTGCGTCTCCAATTGTGTTTATGCTATAACCCTCAAGCTCCGGCTTTTCGACTCCGGTCAAATTCAAGGTCCGGCTTTTCGACTCCGGTCAAACTTAAGCTTCGGCTTTTCGGGTTCAGTAACCCACCGTATTTTAAGTTGGTCTGCGTTGTGAGGGCCTGTTTTGCAGTCGGCCTTCTGCTGTCTACCGCCTGAATCAGTTTGGCCCTCTGCCACCGTGAGCACTTTGCCGCTAATGTTTATACCGTATATAAACTAATTTTAGGTATTCACTAAGTTTGTAATAAATATTTTATATAAAAAAAAAATGAATTTAATAAAATAAAAAAAAACGAACACAATAGATTATTAATCGTGCTGAGCTAAAACCTTTGAGGTTTAGTGATTGTGTTGACCTTAACGTCAACCGTGACTAATTCTGCGATTAATTAATCTATTTAATTTCTGATTGAGAAAAATTTACTTTTGCCCAAGGGTTACGAGATCCCTTGGACGGACCCTGGAGCGGCTGAGCATACCTCAGATTTCGAAACAAAAACACTCGTTACAAACTACGAGCGTAAATAGCATGTTTGGAGATAGTTTTGACCTCTATTCAACTGATTTCAGTTACAGACGCTTTGAGCTTGATATAACCTCAAATAAATTTGAATGTAAAAAAATGTCGTTTTCTTCACTTTCTTTGAAAATATGCAAGATAATAAAAACAACTTAAATGTTTATTAATATTCCAAAGATTTCCTATCAAGAAAAAAAAGTTTTTCTAAATTCGTTGAAAAATATCAAAGATACAGGGTTGCAAAATACCAGCCTACGTAAAATTGTGAAATTTTTTCGACTTTCATCGTCGCTATCTTCGAAACTTCCAAAGATATTGTTTTTGAATGTGTAAAAAGTGAAAAGTCTAGTATTTCTTCATTGAAGTAAGTCATGATAATACAAATTAGTAGATTAATATAATAGATATAGAAAAATTATCAGAAAAAGAAGTGATTTTCACGTTTTTGCCTATAACTAAAAATTCAAGCTGATAGAGAAAAATGGAGTCCATATTTGAAATCAGAAAAGCCAATTAGTCTATAATCAGCAAATACGAGGAGAATAAGAAGATTTAATGAGATAAGTGCAATACATGAATCTCATGTACATATATAAGAGAAACGTGAACTACTTTGTTTACTTGGGATGTATGACTTT
The DNA here is from genome assembly GCA_958299015.1 of Tetanocera ferruginea. NCBI lineage: Eukaryota > Metazoa > Arthropoda > Insecta > Diptera > Sciomyzidae > Tetanocera > Tetanocera ferruginea. The sequence continues at coordinate 10,347,221 of OY282641.1, read as the reverse complement.
TGTTCAATATCTGTATAAAGTAGTTCACATTTCCATTGTATAAGTACAAGAGTTTCATGTATTTTTTGACTTATTTCTTATGAAGTATTCTTATCGTTTTTGTATTTTTACATGGATTATATGAATTTTGTTCACTTAACTTCACTTAACTTCACGTTTCCCTTGTTTATGTTAATGAGATTCATGCATTTTTGTCACTTATATCGTGAACTTTTCTTTTTCTCCTCGTATTTTTCATGAATTCATGAATTTTATGAATTTTATGTAGAAAATTATGAATGATTCATAAGACACTTGTACTTTTTCATGGCATACTCGAAATTTTTTATTGCTTCCTGTGTCTTGTACATGCACTTTAAACACTTTGCTTCTCGTGTTTTATTTCCTTTGATGTATTTTGTACATTGATATCATGAATAGTTCATGTGATTCATGCAGTTGGTTCCCAAATAAAAATTCAATGCTTAAAATTTTAAATTTAATTTTATGAAGTTAACTTCTTTACATAAAAAAGTTGCATTTTTAATTTTTATTCTGTGTTATAAATTATTTTATATGCAATGATGTTTGAAATTTTTAAAATTATTTTAAGTCGCGTCATTATTGCGAATTCATTAACCCTGGAAGATTATGCTTCGTCGAAAGAATCCAATGATGAACTTGATTGTTTTAGCGCTTGCTTTGGTACAGTGGAGGCTAAAAAAAACTTACTGCCTGTTGCCTGTAGTCATTCATTTAAAAACTTCATCCGAATAAAATTTAGAACTTTGTTTTTAAGATAAAAATGAATTTTATATTCAATGTAGGCTTTAAGTCGTTAATATTTAATTTTGTTTTATTTACCTTTTTAGCATATATAAAAAATAAGCATGTCCTTCTAGGGTTAAAATAAATTTCCATCCAAAATATACAAAAATATTTCCGGGAAAAAATTTAAGTTTTCATATTTACTTGAAAATTGTTTTGCTTTTGTACCACTGTTACTGCTATAAAGTTTTTCCTATTTTGCACAATGCAGCTGATTACGACGACAACATTTTACCCATTGGGCAATATTTTACAGATGACTTTGTTGCCGTTGGTATTGCCGTAGCTGCTGTTGTTGTTGTTAATGTTTTGGTAGCGGCAGCGGCTCCAAGTAGCTGGAAATAATAAATCGTAGCAATTTAAATAATGTACGCACGCGCATTCAACACGCCTCAAACACGCCACATCAACAGAACGACAGATACTCGTTTAAATAAAAATGAATTGATTTCAATATCAGTAAAACTGACAGATTGCATCAATAAAATAAAAAGTCACTTTGTGGAAAAGCTAGAAAGGCAGGAGCAGCAAAACAAATAAGTAACGAACAAGCGAACGAGTGACATGAGTGAAATCATTCATTGAAGCGGTTGCTATTCCACCAAAATGATTAATTGGAACATTTTGTTTGAGCAATTAAATTGAAGAAGCAACTGACAGTCAAGCTGCCACGCCAAGGAAGAAATTGAAGAGCAACAATTTATCTTTTGAGAACAGCGACTTTTATGTTCATAGATATAGTTTGAAAATTTGATGGAAGATGGAAAAAGGAAGTTATTGGGAAATTCACAAAGCTATACAAATGGAGTTTTTGGGAAAAATTTAACATTAAAGAAATGTGAGCAGAAAGTCAGAAATTTACATCTCGAAGTATAAAAGTGGTATCTTTATATAAATAGACTAGGGAAAACAGTTAAGAACACTTTTCTCCCGTGTTTCTGAACCTATTTTGATATTTTGATATTTTAATCAGAGTGCGGAGAAGGATTGCACCGATCATTTTTTGTAATTATAATAAATAGGCAAACAGAAAATTGGTCGAATTCCAAACCAAGGCGATACAAGTGTTTATAAAGGCACTACATTTGGGGATTTTGAACCCGAAATTTTAAGTACTGCTTGTTCAACTTTTGATGAGTTGGTCTAGCTATCGATAAAACGGAGTCTTTAGTCCAGTGGTACTTTGTTCGGTAAAGAATTTTGTTGATGTACCAACCTTATTTTTATGAATTATCTGTCAGAAAGCTCAAAATATAATGCTTACAAAATATGTTTTTAAAAATTCTTTAAATAAAATTGTTAAACCTTTTTAAGCTAGCCGTAGAAAGTACATGATTATGATTGCGTTGAAGAGTAATGATTCTTGAAGTACACGTTAGTAAAAAATAAGGTTCATAAATTGGAAGATATTGTTCTAAAGTAAGCATTTTTAATAGTTTTAGTTCTTATTTGTACAACTTCAAAGAATTCAGCAAATTTGCTGTTTAATTTCTTTCTAGATTAATTTAATTCTTTTTTTTTATTTCTTTTTTTTTTTTCTGTTTCTAAAAATAGAGTACATCAATCAATCTTCTAATGCCAATGAAAGTGTGCTCAATAAATTTTCTTTATTTTTTTTCATTTCCAATTTGAGATTAATTTGAACTCATCTGCCAAATGACTGCGGGATGCTGAGTGGATTGTTATTGCTTTTATTCTATTACAATCTGTTATTGTGGCCAATGCAATGTGTTGTTGCTTTTGTTATTGTTGTTGCTCGGAATTTATTTAATTAAATAAACATAAATTGTTATGGATGTGAACACTAACAGTGCAGCCAAGGCATTACCTGCAGGGCAATCCCAACTACATGATTGTTAATATAACCATGACGATGGCAGCAGATACTAGAACACAGTCATAGAGGCGCTTCAGAGGCACTCCATAAGGTATGTTGTTTGGCGCTGTTATTTGTTGTTGTTCTTGTTGCTGATATCTCAGGGTGGCGGTTGCATTGAGATGTATATGCATGCACTTAGATGGATTCTGCTTTGTGTGGGCGCCAGCTGGCGTTTTTGATAGATATTGTTCTGTTTCTTAAGCTGTTTTTGTTGTTGTTGTTGTTCAAACTGTTGAACATTTTTCATATTGAATTCAATGCCGTTGCCATGTTCACTTGCACTTGTTCACTTCATAGTGTTGGTGGTGTTGTTTGTTGATATCTAGCTGTCTATCATTCTGCATGTCTTTCTGTCTGTCTGTTCTACTCTTCATCTATCTTTTTGTTAGCTTGTTAGTTCAAGTTCTTGATTGATAGACAGACAGGCAAACAGACAGTTTTTGATGGTGTTGAGATAGATTTGTAGCCTGATGTAATTGAATTAATTTGTGCCAATTGTGTTTTATTGAAGAGGTTATGAATAATAATGTAGCCATGAATAAGTGATTTAAGTGAGTTGACTCTGACATGTTGTTTACAGGTTTTTCGTATAAAAATATTTGATATGGTAATGCTGATGCATGTCTGCACTTGATTGTTCAATATTGAATTAATTAGAAATAAAAGATGTTAACTATTCCTTCAGCTGTTAAAAGTTGTTTAACAGTAGTTATACTAACATTAATATAGACGGGTTTTTAAACTATTCCTTTTATATACACTGATGATCATAAAAACAGCACAACGATGAATGTTTGTATATAGATAGATAGGGCCAACGGCGAGCTAAAAAAGCTGTGACAGTGTAGCTTCTTGTGATTTGTTCAAAACCTTTCTATGAATTTTGTATGTTGATGTTGATCTTGATCTTGATCTTGATCTTGATCTTGATCTTGATCTTGATCTTGATCTTGATCTTGATCTTGATCTTGATCTTGATCTTGATCTTGATCTTGATTTTGATCTTGATCTTGATCTTGATCTTGATCTTGATCTTGATCTTGATCTTGATCTTGATCTTGATCTTGATCTTGATCTTGATCTTGATCTTGATCTTGATCTTGATCTTGATCTTGATCTTGATCTTGATCTTGATCTTGATCTTGATCTTGATCTTGATCTTGATCTTGATCTTGATCTTGATCTTGATCTTGATCTTGATCTTGATCTTGATCTTGATCTTGATCTTGATCTTGATCTTGATCTTGATCTTGATCTTGATCTTGATCTTGATCTTGATCTTGATCTTGATCTTGATCTTGATCTTGATCTTGATCTTGATCTTGATCTGGATCTTGATCTTGATCTTGATCTTGATCTTGATCTTGATCTTGATCTTGATCTTGATCTTGATCTTGATCTTGATCTTGATCTTGATCTTGATCTTGATCTTGATCTTGATCTTGATCTTGATCTTGATCTTGATCTTGATCTTGATCTTGATCTTGATCTTGATCTTGATCTTGATTTTGATTTTGATCTTGTTCTTGCTCTTTCCATCTTGATCTTGATCTTGATCTTGATCTTGATCTTGATCTTGATCTTGATATTGATCTTGATCTTGATATTGATCTTGATCTTGATCTTGATCTTGATCTTGATCTTGATCTTGATCTTGATCTTGATCTTGATCTTGATCTTGATCTTGATCTTGATCTTGATCTTGATCTGGATCTTGATCTTGATCTTGATCTTGATCTTGATCTTGATCTTGATCTTGATCTTGATCTTGATCTTGATCTTGATCTTGATCTTGATCTTGATCTTGATCTTGATCTTGATCTTGATTTTGATCTTGATCTTGATCTTGATCTTGATCTTGATCTTGATCTTGATCTTGATCTTGATCTTGATCTTGATCTTGATCTTGATCTTGATCTTGATCTTGATCTTGATCTTGATCTTGATCTTGATCTTGATCTTGATCTTGATCTTGATCTTGATCTTGATCTTGATCTTGATCTTGATCTTGATCTTGATCTTGATCTTGATCTTGATCTTGATCTTGATCTTGATCTTGATCTTGATCTTGATCTTGATCTTGATCTTGATCTTGATCTTGATCTTGATCTTGATCTTGATCTTGATCTTGATCTTGATCTTGATCTTGATCTTGATCTTGATCTTGATCTTGATCTTGATCTTGATCTTGATCTTGATCTTGATCTTGATCTTGATCTTGATCTTGATCTTGATCTTGATCTTGATCTTGATCTTGATCTTGATCTTGATCTTGATCTTGATCTTGATCTTGATCTTGATCTTGATCTTGATCTTGATTTTGATTTTGATCTTGTTCTTGCTCTTTCCATCTTGATCTTGATCTTGATCTTGATCTTGATCTTGATATTGATCTTGATCTTGATATTGATCTTGATCTTGATATTGATCTTGATCTTGATCTTGATCTTGATCTTGATCTTGATCTTGATCTTGATCTTGATCTTGATCTTGATCTTGATCTTGATCTTGATCTTGATCTTGATCTGGATCTTGATCTTGATCTTGATCTTGATCTTGATCTTGATCTTGATCTTGATCTTGATCTTGATCTTGATCTTGATCTTGATCTTGATCTTGATCTTGATCTTGATCTTGATCTTGATCTTGATCTTGATCTTGATTTTGATCTTGATCTTGATCTTGATCTTGATCTTGATCTTGATCTTGATCTTGATCTTGATCTTGATCTTGATCTTGATCTTGATCTTGATCTTGATCTTGATCTTGATCTTGATCTTGATCTTGATCTTGATCTTGATCTTGATCTTGATCTTGATCTTGATCTTGATCTTGATCTTGATCTTGATCTTGATCTTGATCTTGATCTTGATCTTGATCTTGATCTTGATCTTGATCTTGATCTTGATCTTGATCTTGATCTTGATCTTGATCTTGATCTTGATCTTGATCTTGATCTTGATCTTGATCTTGATCTTGATCTTGATCTTGATCTTGATCTTGATCTTGATCTTGATCTTGATCTTGATCTTGATCTTGATCTTGATCTTGATCTTGATCTTGATCCTTGATCTTGATCTTGATCTTGATCTTGATCTTGATCTTGATCTTGATCTTGATCTTGATCTTGATCTTGATCTTGATCTTGATCTTGATCTTGATCTTGATCTTGATCTTGATCTTGATATTGATCTTGATCTTGATCTTGATCTTGATCTTGATCTTGATCTTGATCTTGATCTTGATCTTGATCTTGATCTTGATCTTGATCTTGATCTTGATCTTGATCTTGATCTTGATCTTGATCTTGATCTTGGTTTTGATCTTAATCTTGGTTTTGATATTGATCTTGGTTTTGATCTTGATCTTGATCTTGATCTTGATCTTGATCTTGATCTTGATTTTGATCTTGATCTTGATCTTGATCTTGATCTTGATCTTGATCTTGATTTTGATCTTGATCTTGATCTTGATCTTGATCTTGATCTTGATCTTGATCTTGATCTTGATCTTGATCTTGATCTTTATCTTGATCTTGATCTTGATCTTGATCTTGATCTTGATCTTGATCTTGATCTTGATCTTGATCTTGATCTTGATCTTGATCTTGATCTTGATCTTGATCTTGATCTTGATCTTGATCTTGATCTTGATCTTGATCTTGATCTTGATCTTGATCTTGATCTTGATCTTGATCTTGATCCTTGATCTTGATCTTGATCCTTGATCTTGATCTTGATCTTGATCTTGATCTTGATCTTGATCTTGATCTTGATCTTGATCTTGATCTTGATCTTGATCTTGATCTTGATCTTGATCTTGATATTGATCTTGATCTTGATCTTGATCTTGATCTTGATCTTGATCTTGATCTTGATCTTGATCTTGATCTTGATCTTGATCTTGATCTTGATCTTGATCTTGATCTTGATCTTGATCTTGATCTTGATCTTGATCTTGATCTTGGTTTTGATCTTGATCTTGGTTTTGATATTGATCTTGGTTTTGATCTTGATCTTGATCTTGATCTTGATCTTGATCTTGATTTTGATCTTGATCTTGATCTTGATCTTGATCTTGATCTTGATCTTGATCTTGATCTTGATCTTGATCTTGATCTTGATCTTGATCTTGATCTTGATCTTGATCTTGATCTTGATCTTGATCTTGATCTTGATCTTGATCTTGATCTTGATCTTGATCTTGATCTTGATCTTGATCTTGATCTTGATCTTGATCTTGATCTTGATCTTGATCTTGATCTTGATCTTGATCTTGATCTTGATCTTGATCTTGATCTTGATCTTGATCTTGATCTTGATCTTGATCTTGATCTTGATCTTGATCTTGATCTTGATCTTGATCTTGATCTTGATCTTGATCTTGATCTTGATCTTGATCTTGATCTTGATCTTGATCTTGATCTTGATCTTGATCTTGATCTTGATCTTGATCTTGATCTTGATCTTGATCTTGATCTTGATCTTGATCTTGATCTTGATCTTGATCTTGATTGATCTTGAAAGCGATCTTGATGTTTCCAGGTTCCAGGACAGTTTGCTTTACAGGACCTTTCCAAAATTCTTTACTGAGTTAGTGGAAGTAAAATTAAGCTTAAATTCCTCGTATGATGACTGCTGCGTCAGTATCCAACCCCAGTCTCATTATCAACCATAGCTTAATGATATTCTACTTTGCAGATTTGTCTGTTCGTAGTGGTAAGAGTGGTTTAATGAACCTAATATTGCATTAGGTTACCTATGTATTGTAGTCCAGTAGTAAGATCTTATCCAGGCGAAAACTCGCCGGAACACCCTTGAGTTAGGATAGTTATGGGCCTGCTTTTAGTTGTAATATGATTATTGAGATAAATTTAAAACAAAGTGTAAAAGTAAAAGTTTTAAAAATCATTAACCCGGTACACTTTAACTCAAAGTGCATTCACTATCTAATCATTAAAAAGTAGCACCTAATTTTAGCTTTAATTGAACGACCCAGTGTACTCATACGAGTATAACCTCCTTTTCCAAAACATGATTTGTTAGAAAATGCAACATAAACTCAAAGATATCTCTGCATGTAGCTAAAATTGTTGTGATTGCATCAAGCAATGCTCTTTCGGTATCACAAATTAACACATCATGATGTATTCACCATCAATACATTTTGATTCACAGGCTAAATGCATTTATTTAGCTTGCAAATGTTGCATGTCAGCAGCAATAACAACAACTTTTACAACAACAAAAACAAAGCTCAATTATCAATAAGAAGTAGCTTTTTTCTTGTTTTGTATTTGTTGTTTTTGTTGTTTTTATTGTTGTAGCTGTTGTGCACTTTGATTAATTATATTTACTGCCAGCCTGAACGAACAACAATGTTAACTCATTGATTGATGCCAATCAAAACAATGTAAAAACAACAATGAATCTTAATTTGTTAACACTCACTACACATTCACTCACTTACATACCAACAAACATGCATACATACATACTAACTTATTCACTCACACTGCAGTGCATCAACCAGATGCATTGCGATCTGTTGACTTTGCAGTTTGTGCTCGATACACAATGTTGTCGATTACAACATGATGTGGCAATAACAACATGCATGTTGCTGTTGAAGCTGCTGCTGCTGTTGTTACTGCGATATGCTTTGATCTTCTTTTGATCTTTGATTGATCAATTAAATTTGTTTGTAAACATGCTGTGGAGTGACTTTTTGAATTATTCAGTTGATGATGTAGTTCAAAGTTGTTGAGTTTTTGTTGAATTTTTGTTTTTTATGATATGATGAGAGGGAGAATAACGAATCGGTTGCATACAATTCACTTTGTGTGTGCATCGTGATGATGTAATATTATTAGAATGCACTTCCGGTGATAGATGTGAGATGGTGCGACATAATTATATGGTTTATGATAGTTTAGAAGCTAATCAAAATGTATGACTTTAGATAAAAGTATAAAAATATTTTTAAGATGAGATGATAAGAAGTGGAATGCTAAGAAAATATTCTTAAAAATAGTGCTTTTTTACAAGGGCGTCCAAGATGCTGTCGGCCTAACAAAGAAAACACTCTACTTTTTCCAACATTACTTATTGCTTATTCTTCCTCATAGTCCCTTATCAGCTCGATACACTTATTCAGTTCCCAATTCGACCTGTTCATGCGTGAAAAATATCTTTCTCTGGAGCCACCATCTTAATTTTGCGAACAGATCACAGTCACTGAAGGCTTAAGGTTTCCTTCTGCGGGTTTGCTCGTTATTGCTAAGCGAAGGTTTAGCGCACATTTCAAAAACACGTTGCCGCCCTTAGCCCATTTTCACCTTAGGAGCTTAAAAAAAAAAATCATCACAAATCATAAACCTATTTTGATTTCGGTTTAAAATTTCACTTTAAACTCTATTTCAGTTGAAAGTTCTAGAGCAAATATAAGTTTAAAATTGCATGCAAATGAAGAAAATTAGCGAAAAAAAAGAAGTTCAAACTAATTTGTGCACAATTTATTTGGCGCCTGCAAAGAGACAACAAGAACTTCATATACCCGAACACCCACAATACGGGCAAAAAACAAGAGAACAAAAAAAAAAAAGAAAAAGTAGTTGCCGCTGCAGTGCCACAACAATTTCGTGTGAATTACGATCGACCAATAAATTACATTTTAATGGTTCAAATTCGGTTTTCATTCCAACTCTTTATAAAACATTCATTTGCTTGATGCTCCATGGCCCGACTAGCTACCCCGACCATAATACCAAGCGCAGCAAGGCCATAAAAAGGGTTAAGAGGTTCAATAAATAGCTTCAAGCAACCTCACCAAACCGCTCGGTATCGCACAAAAGCAGCAACCAGCGCCACATGGTTGAAGTTGAAGACGAAAAATTTACACTTTGGAAAAATTATTGACTTGGTGCACTTTGGCTACAAATTGCTTCCGCTCTTAACCGACCTAGTGGCAGGTCGGCAGCAGATTCTAGAAGCCAGCACAAGAACCAGAACCAGTGCCGAAGCTATTTGTGGCGCTTTTTGTTTTGTGGGTTTCACTTTTTTTTCTTTTTTGTTGCTTCTTAGTTTTCTTATTTCGTTTATTTTTATTTATTTATTTTTTGTTTTCTTTTTTAATAGAAACATCAATGAAATTTATAACATTGCATGTGTGTTCGAAATGAACTTCCTCTGATATTTATAGCAGCTATATGGGTAGATGAGTGTGGGTATGCGTTGCCAACTGTCTGTGTAGGTGTGTTAAATGTGGGCCTGAAGTTCATTTAGATTTGTAGCGATATCTTGTAAACGGTATCGTTCAGAAAATGAAGTGATAAAACGTTTTTGCAAAAACACACACACACATACACACACATTAAAGCGGCTTATATTTGCGTAAATGAAACCTAATTTGGTAGATTTATGAGATGATACCTAATTTAAACCGTTACTTTATGGCTTAACAAGATAGTTGGCATGTTTATTAGTTTTAGGTCAAAGGTTCGAGCAACTGAAGATGAATTGTTTATTGATTGTTAATAAACGTTCTTATGACTTGTCATCAATCCAATTCAAAACTTTAATATATAAAAATTTTAATTTCAAATTTTTTGATTTTAAAATTATTGATTTTAAATATTTTAAAGTAATTTTATTTTTTTAATTTTCAAAAATTTAAATGTTAAATTTTAAAAACTTAAAATTTTTTCTTATAACCTGTTCTAATGACTTATGATCAATCTAATTCTAAAATAAAAAATCTAATAATCTAAATTCAAAATTTTTTGATATTAAAATTTTTTTATTTTTTTAATAAATTTTAATTTTAATGTTAATCATTGTCTTGATTTTGATTTTAACATTAAGCTTGATCTTGATCGTGATCTTGATCGTGATATAGATCTTGATTTTAATCTTGATCTTAATCTTGATCTTGATCTTGATCTTGATTTTGATCTTGATCTTGATCTTGATCTTGATTTTGATTTTGATCTTGATCTTGATCTTGATCTTGATCTTGATCTTTATCTTGATCTTGATCTTGATCTTGATCTTGATCTTGATCTTGATCTTGATCTTGATCTTGATCTTGATCTTGATCTTGATCTTGATCTTGATCTTGATCAATCTTATTCTAAAATTTAAAATCTAATAATCTAAATTCAAAATTTTTTGATATTAAAATTTTTAATTTTTTTAATAAATTTTAATTTTAATGTTAATCATTGTCTTGATTTTGATTTTAACATTAAGCTTGAACTTGATCGTAATCTTGATCGTGATATAGATCTTGATTTTAATCTTGATCTTAATCTTGATCTTGATCTTGATTTTGATCTTGATCTTAATCTTGATCTTGATCTTGATCTTGATCTTGATCTTGATCTTGATCTTGATCAATATTATTCTAAAATTTAAAATCTAATAATCTAAATTCAAAATTTTTTGATATTAAAATTTTTAATTTTTTTAATAAATTTTAATTTTAATGTTAATCATTGTCTTGATTTTGATTTTAACATTAAGCTTGAACTTGATCGTAATCTTGATCGTGATATAGATCTTGATTTTAATCTTGATCTTTATCTTGATCTTTATCTTTATCTTGATCTTGATCTTGATCTTGATCTTGATCTTGATCTTGATCTTGATCTTGATCTTGATCTTGATCTTGATCTTGATCTTGATCTTGATCTTGATCTTGATCTTGATCTTGATCTTGATCTTGATCTTGATCTTGATCTTGATCTTGATCTTGATCTTGATCTTGATCTTGATCTTGATCTTGATCTTGATCTTGATCTTGATCTTGATCTTGATCTTGATCTTGATCTTGATCTTGATCTTGATCTTGATCTTGATCTTGATCTTGATCTTGATCTTGATCTTGATCTTGATCTTGATCTTGATCTTGATCTTGATCTTGATCTTGATCTTGATCTTGATCTTGATCTTGATCTTGATCTTGATCTTGATCTTGATCTTGATCTTGATCTTGATCTTGTAATAAGAGAGAAGTAATGTTCATCTTTATGGTGATGTTGATTTTAGTCTTCAGTTGGATTTTGGTTTTGATTTTGATTTTGATTTTGATTTTGATTTTGATTTTGATTTTGATTTTGATTTTGATTTTGATTTTGATTTTGATTTTGATTTTGATTTTGATTTTGATTTTGATTTTGATTTTGATTTTGATTTTGATTTTGATTTTGATTTTGATTTTGATTTTGATTTTGATTTTGATTTTGATTTTGATTTTGATTTTGATTTTGATTTTGATTTTGATTTTGATTTTGATTTTGATTTTGATTTTGATTTTGATTTTGATTTTGATTTTGATTTTGATTTTGATTTTGATTTTGATTTTGATTTTGATTTTGATTTTGATTTTGATTTTGATTTTGATTTTGATTTTGATTTTGATTTTGATATTGATTTTGATATTGATATTGATTTTGATATTGATATTGATATTGATTTAGATTTAGATTGAAACTTTTGATTATTTACCTACACATTTGTCTACCACGTTGACTCTACGTTTGTAAAATATGCAACTCCTTCAACTAAGGCGTCGAAATGCTAAATTATAAAGTCATTTATTCAATATTTACGAATTTATCTCAATTATTACTACCGCGAATGTGATTAAGTGATAAAGTGATAAATTTGTTTATGATTCCTTGAGACATTTTTTGGAATTAGTTATAAAATTCTTATGACACGCAAGCAGGCTATCAAAAGGAAACCCCCAATTAATATGGGTCTCAACTTAACTGCAGCGACAACAAACATCAAAAAGCTTTAAAACGAAACGAACTCGTATGCATTAGCATCTAAAACTGGCGGGCCTTTGATCTGAGGGCGCGCAGGCAAATAAAAATAAAACAAAACTGAAACAAAAAATAAATAGAAGAGAAGTGATATAAAAGTTTTATGAGATTAGAGAACGAATGCGATGTGGCAGCAGCAACGGCGGCTGTTTGTAAAACATGTGCATGACTCAAGCGATGATGAGAAGTCGCATTCATCATGCTATTTCATTTTGTATTGGGACATCAGAGGCAGCCATCATATTTTCCTTATAAGGGTAAAAAGGGTTTAACATTAAAATTTTATTAATAGAATAATTTGGAGATGATTAGCTCCCTAGGTTCAAATCCTATAAAACATTTCTTAACTTTGTTCATTTCTTTCGTAGGTTTAAATGATCAAATCGGGTGTTCGGGTAAAGAATACTTCCTGGTTCTGGGAATTGACAATATTAAAAAAAAACTTATTCTTACATAACGTTAAAACGCCCCTCTAGAGCGTCCTCTGTCTAGAAAAAAGTGCACTTTACTTGAGTCTATGCGGTGTTGTTGTGAATTTCTTCCTTTATTATATCGTTTCATTTATTGTGTTAAGGTTTTTATGGTACTTTTATGATGCTTGAAATAGTGTGATAATTAGGTACCAAATAGACAGCAACAACAACTAGAACAACAACAACAAAAATCGAAAATAAGAACAGCAGCAATATGTCTCATATGGTCTGGTCCCGCCTTAGCATGTGCCAGTACACATGGGCGGTATACTTCAAAGCCACTGGCAGTCACAGCCTTTCGTTTGTTGCCGTTGTTATTGTTGTTGTTGTTGTTGTTGTTTATCTTTATGTCAGCCAAGTTAGCGTAGATTAAAGTTTACAAGGAGGTCGTTACCAGGAAAAATTCTAGGTTTTAAACTCATTTTTATTGTTGCTATGATTTATGAATGTTTGTGAATGACTTTAGTTTTATAGCCGATTTTATTATTATTGTTGTTGCCGTTATTGCCAGTTGTCAGGAAATAATGTTCTTTGAAATTCCGGCAACAAAAAGTTTTTAGTGGTTTTTCTGTGTAAACGAATTGAGCACGATAAATTCTACATAAAATATACAAGTTATAACTGAGGCACCAGACAGTAGCTATTCGGTTCTAGAGAGAAAAAAACACTTCAAATTAAAGAAAAGAGATAATTTATTGAAGATTAAAGTATGAAAATTTAAATGAAGTTTGAAGTATGAAGACAAAAGAATGATGAAAGATTTCAAAAAATGAAGACTTAAGGTTGAAGATTGAAGTTTGAAGTTCAAAGATTGAAGATTGAAGCTTAATATTTTAAGTTTCAAGTTTGAAGATTTGGACTTAAAGATTTAAGATTTAAGATTTAAGATTTAAGATTTAAGATTTAAGATTTAAGATTTAAGATTTAAGATTTAAGATTTAAGATTTAAGATTTAAGATTTAAGATTTAAGATTTAAGATTTAAGATTTAAGATTTAAGATTTAAGATTTAAGATTTAAGATTTAAGATTTAAGATTTAAGATTTAAGATTTAAGATTTAAGATTTAAGATTTAAGATTTAAGATTTAAGATTTAAGATTTAAGATTTAAGATTTAAGATTTAAGATTTAAGATTTAAGATTTAAGATTTAAGATTTAAGATTTAAGATTTAAGATTTAAGATTTAAGATTTAAGATTTAAGATTTAAGATTTAAGATTTAAGATTTAAGATTTAAGATTTAAGATTTAAGATTTAAGATTTAAGATTTAAGATTTAAGATTTAAGATTTAAGATTTAAGATTTAAGATTTAAGATTTAAGATTTAAGATTTAAGATTTAAGATTTAAGATTTAAGATTTAAGATTTAAGATTTAAGATTTAAGATTTAAGATTTAAGATTTAAGATTTAAGATTTAAGATTTAAGATTTAAGATTTAAGATTTAAGATTTAAGATTTAAGATTTAAGATTTAAGATTTAAGATTTAAGATTTAAGATTTAAGATTTAAGATTTAAGATTTAAGATTTAAGATTTAAGATTTAAGATTTAAGATTTAAGATTTAAGATTTAAGATTTAAGATTTAAGATTTAAGATTTAAGATTTAAGATTTAAGATTTAAGATTTAAGATTTAAGATTTAAGATTTAAGATTTAAGATTTAAGATTTAAGATTTAAGATTGAATATTGAAGATTGAACATTGAACATTGAACATTGAACATTGAACATTGAACATTGAAGATTGAAGATTGAAGATTGAAGATTGAAGATTGAAGATTGAAGATTGAAGATTGAAGATTGAAGATTGAAGATTGAAGATTGAAGATTGAAGATTGAAGATTGAAGATTGAAGATTTAAGATTTAAGATTTAAGATTTAAGATTTAAGATTTAATATTTAAGATTTAAGATTTAAGATTTAAGATTTAAGATTGAAGATTGAAGATTGAAGATTGAAGATTTAAGATTTAAGATTTAAGAACATTTAAAACAGTCTTCAAAACATAAGAAAAATGCATCGAAAAAGCAAGAAAACTATTTCGAGCTATGGAGAAATCGAGTTAGAGACGTTCGATTAGGGAAGTTTCACTGAAGTACCATTGATACAAAGTAGCTAAGGTAAACTAGCTTTGTATGCTGACAGGGTCATGTTTTTGGTTTCTCCTCAGTGAAATTGTGGTCAGTGCGTACAGAGCAATCAATCTACATTAGAAAAACAAACTGCCAAAAACAGCAAAATTAATAATTAATTTTTGAATTAATTTACAACCGTACAAAAGCTAAAACAAGCATGCATGTTCTAATGTATGCCAAAACAGAATGGCAACAAATTGCTACTCCGTGCAGCTTCATAACTCATTCATGCAATCGTCTATTTGAAATACCGCACGGTATTATTTAGTGCATCAAATAAATAAACCGGCAGCACATGGAGTTGTGTGTGTGTATGTGTGACTGTGTGCGTTTGTGCCTGACTGCATTTGCTGCACAGCATTAATAAGCAAGTGCGGACAGAGCAATGAGAGGCGCTTTTGTAAGCTGCCAGAAAGCATTCGTGCGCATACGTTGTTGGTCTTCCTTTGGACGTTGGTAACAAATGATTGTTCAGGCCTATGTGCATAAATATTACAACAAAGCCTCTGAAGCACACACACACATAAACACACACATACGCAGCGAAACACCCATTGGCAACACTGCATAAATATTATTTTTGGCCTCAAAGGCCAACGTATGCGAATACCAAAGGCTGCTGATGATGATGCTGGAGAGCTAGTAGACCAGAAGCCAAGCCAAAACTGCTGGCAACTAACAATTGTTTGGACACACATTCCGTTGGCGATGAATGGCGCACCCGTATTGCCAGTGTTGCTGTTACTAGTACTGCTGCTGTTGCTGTTGGCCACGCTATATAAGCCCTAAATGTTGAGCGGCTTTAATATGGCCATAAAATGATTTAATTAACACATAAATCAAATACTTCCACAGCGATTGTAATTTAGTTTTAATTCTGCTTCTTCTTCTACTTTGTGATGCACTTGTGTGCCTGTGGGATAGTTGTTGTTGTTGTTGTTGTTGTGGTTGCTGTTGTTGTTGGCGACAATCGTGGGCGTTGCAATAGCGTCTAACTTGGCTTGATTCTGAACAGATGTAATACACTCAAAGAAAAATGTTGTGAGTAAAAAGAATCTGATAAGCATCATATGCTTAGGTTAAGGTTAGCAGTTTTAAGGCAAGTTTTAAGTCGACTAAGCTTTTTATATCGATAAATCGAAAATATGTCATCAAACCAATTTAGTTTTTTTAAAAAACTCTTCTCTAAGGTTTTTTGCTGAGTTCTTAAACAGTCATCAAAAAAATAAATTTTTTCAAACTTTTGGTACAGCCCAAGACACTTTAATTTCAATGTTTATTTGAAGCTGAATTAAATTTTTGTTGCAAACTCTTCTTAAATTTAGCAAATATCTGAACGTGAAAATATTTTTTATTTTAATATTGAGAAATTTTTAATAATTTTCAAAAATAGTTACTTAAAAAGATTTTCTGAAATATTAACACTTACCGTCACATTTTATGCATATTAAATATTTTATCATTAAACAAACTTTATTTATTTAAAAAATTATTTTGAGTTTTTTTAAAACAAAAGAAAAAATTTTGAATTCTGTGCTTTTCGTGCTCAAAACAATAGACGCAATATTCAACTTTTTGACTCCAAACAAAAAAACACTTATCCCAGCCGAAAGTACTCGATGAGAGGAGAAAAGTAATTTCTGGATTTTGCTAGATTGGTTGCCGTTCGTTTTTTATGAGCCTCTATAGATTTTTCGCCAAATTCGATTTTGAGCACTTTTTTGCAATTTTCTTCTATTTTTCGCATGGCCATAGCTCGAAAAATGCTGTGAATTTTTTTTGCAGTCTTCAGCAAAGTTGTAGCTCTTGACTCGGCCAACAAAAACGCTGAATATATTAAGTCGGAAAAATTTCATCTTCATGCTCAAAACCCAAAAATGTCGAAAAAATTACCACTTTTTTCACCGATTTTGTCCGTTTTTCGACTACAGCTCTTGAACTATTGAAAATTTTACCAAACAATCAAGGGAAAAATGTAGCCTATAAAATTATGAACAACTTTCCATCACATACTAACTTCATACGACCACTCCTTGATACGGATTTTGCCATACAAATGTAGATATAGCAAAGCCTCCATACAAACTATAGAGGCTCATAAAAAACGAACGGCAACCAATCTAGCAAAATCCAGAAATAACTTTTCTCCTCTCATCGAGTACTTTCGGCTGGGATAAGTGTTTTTTTGTTTTGAATTTTTGTGTTTTGTTTTGAATTTTTGTGTTGCACTGTGTTATTTTAAAAATGCTCCAACAAGGCCCTTCCTTCCGAACTTGTTCTTTAACTAAATCTTACTCGTTGCGTTACGTTTTTGTATTTTAGATAAACATGTATTAAAGAATCGTGTCAAACATTTTCGAAGGCATCTCCGAAAATATACTTTTTGAAATATTTTTCAATGAAATTTTAACTGAATATTTTTGAGATGCTCTGTTATGTTTAAAGAATTTTGGACACAAACCTTTAACCATTTCCTCAAAAACAAAAATTCACAAAAATGTTAATTTTTCCACCAAAAAGTTTCAATATCAAAAAAAATAAATTTCTATTTTATTAATTCTTTAGGTTCGAACCATTAACTTTTCCCCAAAAACAAAAATTCACAAAAATGTGAATATTTTCTCCAAAAAGTGAATTTTGATGTGAATTTTTTCTCCAATTTCAAAAAAATTTATTTTTTTTTATTACTTCAGTTATAATTTTTTGACTTGATATGCAAAAGTTTTCTCATTTTGTACAGCTCTATACCATTTTTTACTGGTTTCGTTCTGCACCTTGTACTATAGCTATGTATATAATTGTTGACAGTTATTTTTGTTGTGGTTAAGTTGGGTACATTTATAGTTATTTACCGACATTCATAAATCATTTCGAATTATTGCCAAGCGCAATCCGAGCTGTTGTTGTTTTGTAAGTTTATTACAGCTACGTTAAAAATTATGCATTTTGCTTATACAGGGTGTTGCTAGCAGAGGACTTAATATTATTCTCGAAATGAACTCGCAACTCAAGGGGTTCTTTTCATTTGTAAAAAATTAAGTTTTGATTTTTTTTTCTTAAAAAGATGGTATATGAGTGTAACGTTCTTCAAAATTCAAATCAATAAAACTGACAATATTCAAATACAAGAATAAGTTATGAAAATGTTTACAAATCTGTCGTAGACGTTTACAAAATATTCTGTCAATGAAATCAGAATATTTTTTTTAGAAACCGTACTGGTTGTACGTATGAGAGCGAATTATTAATATTAATATTAGCTCAATTACAGGTCAAAACATAATATTCTTAAAGTTTCTAATTTGTATCTTATCAAAACATATTCATTTTTGAACCCAAACTCTCGCATTTTATACTTAGATGCTTTTATACTTTTATAAAATTATATAAGTATAAAAGTATATACATTTATTTTTTATATACTTTTATGCTTAATAAATATACTTCCGTCAAACTGAAATTTTGATGAGTGCGATGAAAACGATGTCAGCTAATAGTATGGGACTTCTATATTAAGTGAACATGGAAGCAAGAAGTCCCTTCTCTATGAAAAAAAAAAAAAAAAACACTCAGTAGTACAGGTTTAACCCATTAGACCATTAGACCACAACAAAATACCAAAAGCTTCTGAAATAAATTTGTGTGTGGTTTTAAATTTGCGTGTTAAATTATCAGTTTACACGTTTACCATACCTTTAAAAAAATTTTAAGGTTTAAAAAAATTTGCTTAAAAAAAAATTTTGTTTCCAAATTTTATGTATTTTTATACCTACTAATTTTAATCAAAAAATAAAAATTAATTTAACAAATGATGTCCACTTTACATTAGACCTCTTATAGAATCAAATACAAAATAAATATTTTTTAATAAAAAACTTATTTATATGATTATGGGACATAACATTCGCGGCAGAGAAAACTGACCTTATTTTAAAAATTCATAACTCAGTCAAAAACAAACATTTTTCCAAAATTTTTTATTACTGTATGGAATTGAACAAATTACAAAAAAAAAAAATTCAGAAAAATATATTTTTCACTCCAACATGGTTTTATAGAGCTCCAAACTGGCGGCAGAGAAAAAACGAGGCCTCGTGGATGCCGTGCTGGGAGTTGCAAAAATTGTCCGATCTGGAAAAAATGACTTTTTTAAATTTTAACAAAATTGGTTATCGTATGACATGAGCTTTTTTTAAAAATTTTTTTTTTCAATTTTTGGTGATGTTCCAAATTTGAGAGTGTGTTTTTTTGAAAAAAATATGACTTTTAAAGTTCATAAAAAATAAAAAAAGTCTTAAAAAGCTCGTGTCATACGATAGCGAATCAAGTTTAAAATAATAAAAAAAAAAAATGTCGTCAAAAAATGAACCCGCTGGTGCCGCAACCAGTACAAAAAACATGTTTTCGAGATAAACGCATTCAAAGTTTGTGAACAAAGAAGAAAAAAGGCGAAAATTAAAAATGTGCTCTCACTAATCCGGCTGTAACTTTTAAACCCGTAGAAATTTTTCCATTAAATTTTTTTCTTAGAATCTTAATAATATTTACTAAAATAAAGATTTAAAAAAACGGCCAATGTCAGGTCCCCCCTTAATAGTTCATATAAGCGGGTTTCCATTGTTGCATTCTTTATAGAAGAAAAAAAAATTTTCCTTCACGTAGGCGCTCTTAATGAACCCTTATCAATATGAAATCTTATGCTGATGAGCAGCATTATTTAAAAGAAAAATAATAATAAATAAAAGCTAAACATGAAAAACACAAAACATTGTCATTAATCACGAAGTGTGTGAATAAATTAGATGACAGTTGAAATTGTCATTAACACAAAATGACAAAAAAAATTCAAAAAAAAGAAAATAATATATAGCTTTATTTAAAATACAAATAAAATATTTATCATGTCGATGCGACTAATTAATGTTCTCCAAAATGTGGTCCCCAATCGTGGCTGACAAGGGCCACCAGACAGTGACACTGACAGCTACAGCTATAGCGACATAAAAAACAGCAACGACACTAACAACAACAACAGCAACAGCAACAGCAACAGCTATAGCAGCGACAACAAGAGGAACGACTTAACTAAATCGTTGCACATGCTAGGGTATTAATTTAAATGTTTCGAAACAGTGGGTCCCGCAGTGACAACACGGCTGATTATGCCGTTTTTTTTTTTTTAATTTTATATTTTTGTGCTCAAAGCCCCCCACTCAATGACACAACAAGTGCAGCTCACGCTCCAAGTGGGAGGCCACACAAGTATTTTGTTTTTTATATATATTTTTTTTTACTTTAAATATCAAAATAAATCTTTTAAGAATTTAAAATGATGTCAAACGCAGCCACAGACTGAAAGCGCCATCATCATGCTATGCTACATCACCACCATCACCATCACCAGCTAGTAGCAAGTTAATGTCGCCTGACATTTAATGTCAAATTGCTTTGTCGAAAACTGACAATTAATATAAAGCAGAAATAAAAAATTAGTCACCCGCTGTGTCTAGCCCCCCTCTTTAAGGTTGCATGCGATCAAGTTTAATGTTTGCGACCGCGATCATATCTGAGAAAACTTTAAAATTAATTCTTTTCTTTAGTCGTTTGTAAAATTTTAAAGACTCTTCATAAAAATGCATAAAAAGTCTGTTAAAATCGTGCACAACAACAAAAGCAACAGCTTGTTTTCTTACCAGCAGACACCGACATATTTATACCGACTAACCTTAGTTTTTTTGGTGGTAAATGATTTGTTTTCATCGCTTCATTACCAGCATGATCAAAAACGTCTGATATGCAAAATAAAAATTAAAAAAAAAGAACATAATCATTTGCATAAAACTCTCTCTGTGTTTTGTGTCGGCTCGTTATCTTTAGCATAATCATTATCATTATCTGCATCATAATCATAACATGTACAACGTGCAGTCACGAACTCAAGGAAGACGTCTTCGCTGTTGATCATGTTGGCTATCATGTTGTGATCATCAACATTCACCGCAGACTGTCCATCGTTGATCATGCTGTGTGTGTTGGCATCGATTACAGCAGGTGAAACGTTGTATCAGCTGGTTGGTTTTATTTTTTTGTATTTTTAAGTATGCTGATTACATCTATTGCAATTCAAATAATACTCCTTTAATTTTTTTTATATCAGTGAATGACCGATTCTCAAGTGCAGAACCTGCTGTAGAGGTCTAGGCCAAAAAACTTTATGGCTACGGTCACTGAACTTTGGCATGAATGATGCATGATTTTAATTTTATTTTATGTTGCGGAGTCAAACATTTCTCTAACTTTGTATAAAAGTTCTTACTTTTGCGTACCAACTAACGAAATAGCGAATGGCTTCGTGATATAACAAAATTATCGTATTTGGGAAGACCTTGATGCACATTAGTACAAAGCATCTCCATTACATCCGGAGAAACTTACTGTGTGACGCGGATTTTGATCAGGCATTGCCTTTTTGTTATCTTCTAAAAGAGGAAAGTCCAGAAAGTAACTGGCAATACGGTGTCGAGCAATTTTAACTAACTTTATGTGACCTCAATTGAATTAAATGTACCTGCACGACATGTTGTTCCTACAAGACCACTCAACATGTCACACACTAATGGGGCGTTACAACAGACTAGTTCTCAACACGCGATATTTCCAGCAGAAACGATATGAAATGGCCGCCAATATTGTATGACTTAGCGGCATTAATGTTTGCTAAGACCAAGACCAAGACCAAGACCAAGACCAAGACCAAGACCAAGACCAAGACCAAGACCAAGACCAAGACCAAGACCAAGACCAAGACCAAGACCAAGACCAAGACCAAGACCAAGACCAAGACCAAGACCAAGACCAAGACCAAGACCAAGACCAAGACCAAGACCAAGACCAAGACCAAGACCAAGACCAAGACCAAGACCAAGACCAAGACCAAGACCAAGACCAAGACCAAGACCAAGACCAAGACCAAGACCAAGACCAAGACCAAGACCAAGACCAAGACCAAGACCAAGACCAAGACCAAGACCAAGACCAAGACCAAGACCAAGACCAAGACCAAGACCAAGACCAAGACCAAGACCAAGACCAAGACCAAGACCAAGACCAAGACCAAGACCAAGACCAAGACCAAGACCAAGACCAAGACCAAGACCAAGACCAAGACCAAGACCAAGACCAAGACCAAGACGAAGACCAAGACGAAGACCAAGACGAAGACCAAGACGAAGACCAAGACGAAGACCAAGACCAAGACGAAGACGAAGACCAAGACGAAGACCAAGACGAAGACCAAGACGAAGACTAAGACCAAGACGAAGACCAAGACGAAGACCAAGACGAAGACCAAGACGAAGACCAAGACGAAGACCAAGACGAAGACCAAGACGAAGACCAAGACGAAGACCAAGACGAAGACCAAGACGAAGACCAAGAAGAAGACCAAGACGAAGACCAAGACGAAGACCAAGACGAAGACCAAGACGAAGACCAAGACGAAGACCAAGACGAAGACCAAGACGAAGACCAAGACGAAGACCAAGACGAAGACCAAGACGAAGACCAAGACGAAGACCAAGACGAAGACCAAGACCAAGACCAAGACCAAGACCAAGACCAAGACCAAGACCAAGACCAAGACCAAGACCAAGACCAAGACCAAGACCAAGACCAAGACCAAGACCAAGACCAAGACCAAGACCAAGACCAAGACCAAGACCAAGACCAAGACCAAGACCAAGACCAAGACCAAGACCAAGACCAAGACCAAGACCAAGACCAAGACCAAGACCAAGACCAAGACCAAGACCAAGACCAAGACCAAGACCAAGACCAAGACCAAGACCAAGACCAAGACCAAGACCAAGACCAAGACCAAGACCAAGACCAAGACCAAGACCAAGACCAAGACCAAGACCAAGACCAAGACCAAGACCAAGACCAAGACCAAGACCAAGACCAAGACCAAGACCAAGACCAAGACGAAGACCAAGACGAAGACCAAGACGAAGACCAAGACCAAGACCAAGACCAAGACCAAGACCAAGACGAAGACGAAGACCAAGACGAAGACCAAGACGAAGACCAAGACGAAGACCAAGACGAAGACCAAGACCAAGACGAAGACGAAGACGAAGACCAAGACGAAGACCAAGACGAAGACCAAGACGAAGACTAAGACCAAGACGAAGACCAAGACGAAGACCAAGACGAAGACCAAGACGAAGACCAAGACGAAGACCAAGACGAAGACCAAGACGAAGACCAAGACGAAGACCAAGACGAAGACCAAGAAGAAGACCAAGACGAAGACCAAGACGAAGACCAAGACGAAGACCAAGACGAAGACCAAGACGAAGACCAAGACGAAGACCAAGACGAAGACCAAGACGAAGACCAAGACGAAGACCAAGACGAAGACCAAGACCAAGACCAAGACCAAGACCAAGACCAAGACCAAGACCAAGACCAAGACCAAGACCAAGACCAAGACCAAGACCAAGACCAAGACCAAGACCAAGACCAAGACCAAGACCAAGACCAAGACCAAGACCAAGACCAAGACCAAGACCAAGACCAAGACCAAGACCAAGACCAAGACCAAGACCAAGACCAAGACCAAGACCAAGACCAAGACCAAGACCAAGACCAAGACCAAGACCAAGACCAAGACCAAGACCAAGACCAAGACCAAGACCAAGACCAAGACCAAGACCAAGACCAAGACCAAGACCAAGACCAAGACCAAGACCAAGACCAAGACCAAGACCAAGACCAAGACCAAGACCAAGACCAAGACCAAGACCAAGACCAAGACCAAGACCAAGACCAAGACCAAGACCAAGACCAAGACCAAGACCAAGACCAAGACCAAGACCAAGACCAAGACCAAGACCAAGACCAAGACCAAGACCAAGACCAAGACCAAGACCAAGACCAAGACCAAGACCAAGACCAAGACCAAGACCAAGACGAAGACGAAGACCAAGACGAAGACCAAGACGAAGACCAAGACGAAGACCAAGACGAAGACCAAGACCAAGACGAAGACGAAGACGAAGACCAAGACGAAGACCAAGACGAAGACCAAGACGAAGACTAAGACCAAGACGAAGACCAAGACGAAGACCAAGACGAAGACCAAGACGAAGACCAAGACGAAGACCAAGACGAAGACCAAGACGAAGACCAAGACGAAGACCAAGACGAAGACCAAGAAGAAGACCAAGACGAAGACCAAGACGAAGACCAAGACGAAGACCAAGACGAAGACCAAGACGAAGACCAAGACGAAGACCAAGACGAAGACCAAGACGAAGACCAAGACGAAGACCAAGACGAAGACCAAGACGAAGACCAAGACCAAGACCAAGACCAAGACCAAGACCAAGACCAAGACCAAGACCAAGACCAAGACCAAGACCAAGACCAAGACCAAGACCAAGACCAAGACCAAGACCAAGACCAAGACCAAGACCAAGACCAAGACCAAGACCAAGACCAAGACCAAGACCAAGACCAAGACCAAGACCAAGACCAAGACCAAGACGAAGACTAAGACCAAGACGAAGACCAAGACGAAGACCAAGACGAAGACCAAGAAGAAGACCAAGACGAAGACCAAGACGAAGACCAAGACGAAGACCAAGACCAAGACCAAGACCAAGACCAAGACCAAGACCAAGACCAAGACCAAGACCAAGACCAAGACCAAGACCAAGACCAAGACCAAGACCAAGACCAAGACCAAGACCAAGACCAAGACCAAGACCAAGACCAAGACCAAGACCAAGACCAAGACCAAGACCAAGACCAAGACCAAGACCAAGACCAAGACCAAGACCAAGACCAAGACCAAGGACCAAGACCAAGACAAGACCAAGACCAAGACCAAGACCAAGACCAAGACCAAGACCAAGACCAAGACCAAGACCAAGACCAAGACCAAGGACCAAGACCAAGACCAAGACCAAGACCAAGACCAAGACCAAGACCAACAAGACCAAGACCAAGACCAAGACCAAGACCAAGACCAAGACCAAGACCAAGACCAAGACCAAGACCAAGACCAAGACCAAGACCAAGACGAAGACCAAGACGAAGACCAAGACGAAGACCAAGACGAAGACCAAGACCAAGGACGAAGACGAAGACCAAGACGAAGACCAAGACGAAGACCAAGACGAAGACTAAGACCAAGACGAAGACCAAGACGAAGACCAAGACGAAGACCAAGACGAAGACCAAGACGAAGACCAAGGACGAAGACCAAGACGAAGACCAAGACGAAGACCAAGACGAAGACCAAGACGAAGACCAAGAAGAAGGACCAAGACGAAGACCAAGACGAAGACCAAGACGAAGACCAAGACGAAGACCAAGACCAAGACCAAGGACCAAGACCAAGACCAAGACCAAGACCAAGACCAAGACCAAGACCAAGACCAAGACCAAGACCAAGACCAAGACCAAGACCAAGACCAAGACCAAGACCAAGACCAAGACCAAGACCAAGACCAAGACCAAGACCAACGAGACTAAGACCAAGACGAAGACCAAGACGAAGACCAAGACGAAGACCAAGAAGAAGACCAAGACGAAGACCAAGACGAAGACCAAGACGAAGACCAAGACGCAAGACCAAGGACCAAGACCAAGACCAAGACCAAGACCAAGACCAAGACCAAGACCAAGACCAAGACCAAGACCAAGACCAAGACCAAGACCAAGACCAAGACCAAGACCCAAGACCAAGACCAAGACCAAGACCAAGACCAAGACCAAGACCAAGACCCAAGACCAAGACCAAGACCAAGACCAACCAAGACCAAGACCAAGACCAAGACCAAGACCAAGACCAAGACCAAGACCAAGACCAAGACCAAGACCAAGACCAAGACCAAGACCAAGACCAAGACCAAGACAAGACCAAGACCAAGACCAAGACAGACCAAGACCCAAGGACCAAGACCAAAGGACCAAGACCAAGACCAAGACCAAGACCAAGACCAAGACCAAGACCAAGACCAAGACCAAGACCAAGACCAAGACCAAGACCAAGACCAAGACAAGACCAAGACCAAGACCAAGACCAA
The DNA here is from genome assembly GCA_958299015.1 of Tetanocera ferruginea. NCBI lineage: Eukaryota > Metazoa > Arthropoda > Insecta > Diptera > Sciomyzidae > Tetanocera > Tetanocera ferruginea. The sequence goes on along the minus strand of OY282641.1, from coordinate 10,321,004 downwards.
GACAAGACCAAGACGAAGACCAAGACGAAGGACCAAGACGAAGACCAAGAACAAGACAAGAGACAAGACCAAGACGAAGACCAAGACCAAGACCAAGACCAAGACCAAGACCAAGACCAAGACTAAGACCGAAGACGAAGACCAAGACGAAGACCAAGACGAAGACCAAGACGAAGACCAAGACGAAGACCAAGACCAAGACCAAGACCAAGACCAAGACCAAGACCAAGACCAAGGACCAAGACCAAGACCAAGACCAAGACCAAGACCAAGACCAAGACCAAGACCAAGACCAAGACCAAGACCAAGGACCAAGACCAAGACCAAGACCAAGACCAAGACCAAGACCAAGACCAAGACCAAGAACCAAGACCAAGACCAAGACCAAGACCAAGACCAAGACCAAGACCAAGACCAAGACCAAGACCAAGACCAAGACAAGACCAAGACCAAGACCAAGACCAAGACCAAAGACCAAGACCAAGACCAAGGACCAAGACCAAGACCAAGACCAAGACCAAGACCAAGACCAAGACCAAGACCAAGACCAAGACCAAGACCAAGACCAAGACCAAGACCAAGACCAAGACCAAGACCAAGACCAAGACCAAGACCAAGACCAAGACCAAGACGAAGACCAAGACGAAGACCAAGACGAAGACCAAGACGAAGACCAAGACCAAGACGAAGACGAAGACCAAGACGAAGACCAAGACGAAGACCAAGACGAAGACTAAGACCAAGACGAAGACCAAGACGAAGACCAAGACGAAGACCAAGACGAAGACCAAGACGAAGACCAAGACGAAGACCAAGACGAAGACCAAGACGAAGACCAAGACGAAGACCAAGACGAAGACCAAGAAGAAGACCAAGACGAAGACCAAGACGAAGACCAAGACGAAGACCAAGACGAAGACCAAGACGAAGACCAAGACGAAGACCAAGACGAAGACCAAGACGAAGACCAAGACGAAGACCAAGACCAAGACCAAGACCAAGACCAAGACCAAGACCAAGACCAAGACCAAGACCAAGACCAAGACCAAGACCAAGACCAAGACCAAGACCAAGACCAAGACCAAGACCAAGACCAAGACCAAGACCAAGACCAAGACCAAGACCAAGACCAAGACCAAGACCAAGACGAAGACCAAGACGAAGACCAAGACGAAGACCAAGACGAAGACCAAGACCAAGACGAAGACGAAGACCAAGACGAAGACCAAGACGAAGACCAAGACGAAGACTAAGACCAAGACGAAGACCAAGACGAAGACCAAGACGAAGACCAAGACGAAGACCAAGACGAAGACCAAGACGAAGACCAAGACGAAGACCAAGACGAAGACCAAGACGAAGACCAAGACGAAGACCAAGAAGAAGACCAAGACGAAGACCAAGACGAAGACCAAGACGAAGACCAAGACGAAGACCAAGACGAAGACCAAGACGAAGACCAAGACGAAGACCAAGACGAAGACCAAGACGAAGACCAAGACGAAGACCAAGACGAAGACCAAGACGAAGACCAAGACCAAGACCAAGACCAAGACCAAGACCAAGACCAAGACCAAGACCAAGACCAAGACCAAGACCAAGACCAAGACCAAGACCAAGACCAAGACCAAGACCAAGACCAAGACCAAGACCAAGACCAAGACCAAGACCAAGACCAAGACCAAGACCAAGACCAAGACCAAGACCAAGACCAAGACCAAGACCAAGACCAAGACCAAGACCAAGACCAAGACCAAGACCAAGACCAAGACCAAGACCAAGACCAAGACCAAGACCAAGACCAAGACCAAGACCAAGACCAAGACCAAGACCAAGACCAAGACCAAGACCAAGACCAAGACCAAGACCAAGACCAAGACCAAGACCAAGACCAAGACCAAGACCAAGACCAAGACCAAGACCAAGACCAAGACCAAGACCAAGACCAAGACCAAGACCAAGACCAAGACCAAGACCAAGACCAAGACCAAGACCAAGACCAAGACCAAGACCAAGACCAAGACCAAGACCAAGACCAAGACCAAGACCAAGACCAAGACCAAGACCAAGACCAAGACCAAGACCAAGACCAAGACCAAGACCAAGACCAAGACCAAGACCAAGACCAAGACCAAGACCAAGACCATTTGTCAAACATTTTGAAAGCCGACTTGAATAAAACAGACAATGGTTCTTCTAACCTCAAAAATAAAGTTTTCACAGTTTAGTTATTGACATCAGTAAATGTGACGAAGAGGACCAGACCAGAAGATGTTCTCGTGGAAGGCTTTCTAGTAAATGTTTCGAATTCGATGTTCATTTGCGCAAATTGAGCCCTACTGAACTAAGAACAGCTTTTAGTTGATATCGGCAGAGAATGGTAGAATTCACATCATGCCCACCTGCAATTACATCGTCAACATACATGGACGTACGTAAAATCTTGCTAGCTTGTGGGTACGATTGCTCAACATCATCAGCCAGTTGGAGAAGTGTACGAATACGGAGCACAATTTACAGCAAATGTCATCGTTTTTAGCTCGACATCTTCTTTATCTTCTAACGGGGATTCTCGGAATAGAATTCTTTGGAATGGAGTATGGTTTGGATCAACTAGAAACTGACGATACATTTTTTTCTGACAACGCCAATTGAGAATAAGAATATTGGGATCAGTTTGCAAAACTGGACCCATATGAAGTTAATCGTTTAAACTGGTTTGATTCGAAGAAGGACTCGTAGCGTTAAATACAACATGAAGCTTTGTTGTATAACTTTCTGCTTTGATAACTGCATGTTGAGGCAAGTAGTAGTGGGATGGAAAATTTTCGGAATTAGTATTGAAAACTCTTTTCATAAGACCGAGTTCAATGTATTCTTGAACAACTTGGTCATACTGGGATTTGAAATTTGGATTTCTGCACAATCTAGATTCATTTCTAAGATAAAAAAAAAACAAATTGGCCATTTCTAAGATATTGTGCTAAAGCTATGGATCGTGAATGGCCAACATTCAAAGTAATTGAAAAACTATCTTTGAACGGAAGTGATACGACCATCTTGTTGTAAGTGAATAATTTTTTTTCACAAAAACCATTTGAGTCTGATAGAAATGGTTTTTTTGGAAGATGCGCCACCTCCCAAAAACTAGAAATCCCTTTGTCTAGAGATACGTCTGTGTAATACGAGACAATATTGAACGCAGTTGACTCAGCTTTATTTCTCACTAAAAATTCTTAACTAGTCGGGTAGATCGAATGCTAGAAACTAGACGGGTACTGTTTATCAAATAAACCCGGTAATATCCGATTGCCCGGGCTTTCAGCTACCCAGGTATTTTAAGAGTATCGAGCACCCAGGTACCTGGGTACCCGCAAACCCGAATTAAGCTCGAAAAAAATCAAGAGCCCTAGTTGAAATAACAGATTTTACTGTTAAATACCATCCAACAAATAAAACTTTCAAACCAACAGTCGGTTGACTATTGGTCTATAGAACACGAATCCCATAAAAAAACGGTCTTATTGAAATTTTATCACAGTCTCGGAAGTTTATGTTTAGCCGATTGCACTGACATGTGCATCAAGTACTCGACTGTTCTAAGTTCAAATACACTGGCAAAACCAACAAAGAATTTTTTTTTATTTCAAATATTTTTTTAGGATACGAACCCACGTTTTCCGCAAGACTAGCACACTTCCTCTGAGATATTGCGAACTGATAAGCTTTTGAACACTTTGTTTCATATATTTTTAAGGATATAATAATTTTCAAAATATTTACAATTTATTCAGTGTTTAGACAATTGTTTTCAAAATCATTTTGGTTGCTTTACAGTGCTTTTCATCACATTTGAAGAAAAATTTAGCAAACTTTTAGAAATAATTAGAAAAATTTAAAAACCGTTAGAAATTCAACCAAGATATAACAGAAAAATTTGTCGCGTCCATGATGTTGCGTCCGTATTCGTGCTATATCTATTTAAAAAAAGATAGGAGATAATTCTAATATTTCATAAGTCAACGAAGAATAGTTATCCTTTGACCTACATTAACATGTATATTATATATAAAAAAAGTTCTCAAAATTAGCTAAATTTTGCATTTTTCTATACCAGCTTAAAAAAACTTCTGTTTTTTGTCGCGTCCGTTCCATTTAATGATTGCTTATTACTTTGTACTAATTTTTACTTAATCTCGCCAATATTTTTATAAAATGTAGCACTCTTTCGTCGCGTTAGAACACTTAAATACATATCGGCTCATTTTGTTTCTTTCTTGTTTTTTTGAGTAATTAAAACCGTGCGAATGTCGCGTCCGTGCCACTGGGAGATGCCCATATAACTGAATTTTTTTCAGAAAATTTTTACTTTTGATAAAAGCTCAATTTCAACCAACTTAAAAGCTCTATCCTAACCAAATTCCCTTTTGATCAAAGATGGAGTTTTTTCTTAAAAAGTTAATTTCTCTCTGAGAAGGTTGGGAGAAGAAGGTTGAGTTCTTTTTAATACTAAAAAAGCGTACGACAAAGAACAATGTACACATATACTACTAATAAAATTGATCTAATGAATGAGTAATTTTGGTTAAGTTAACTATGTTGTATTAAAAAAGTCGGGACTTCAGTCGGTATTCAGTCGGTTAAAATATCATAATTCCCCCCAACCAACTTGGTCTGGGTACGCCCCTGCTCTACATACCTAAGCTCAAGGTTCATTTGTATAAGGTTGCGTACATTTTTGACGTTTTCTCATTTTAGCACCTTTATTTTAAAATGAGATAAAAAAAAGCGTAGTCATTTAAGCAAACAACTCACACGGTTGCTTGAATATAATACTTTTTGGTAGTACTATTTGGTAGTACTATTTGGTAAATTGAATACTAAAATTTTTTTATGTAGTCTTTTAACTCCTATTTTTTGTGAATCTATTCTTATTATTATTTGCTGTGGCTATACATATATGTAAGGCCGCCAGTCATGAGCTTCCTGAAAAAAAAAAGAAAAGAAAGGTTCCTGAAAAGACTATCTTCCTGAAAACAAAAAGGTAGTTGATTCTATTTTTAAAATTGAAGTTTTTGATAACTTCTTGGTGTTCATGTTGTGGTAACCGTGGCGTGCGTGTTAAGTGTGTGTGGCTTGCATGCCCGGAGTGCGATATCGATTCCCACTTGCGGCAAAGTTTTTTTGAGTAAAAAAATTTTCTGATCGGTCAGCACCTCTCTACAGACAATGGCAAGACTCAGAGAGTAAATAATGTTATATATAACTTCTTGAGAGCATGAACTTTAGCCGTTCTGAGTCGGGATAAGACATGTAGGTCCAGTTTTCCGTCAATTGTGTGCCAAAATTTAATAACACACACACAACATATTTGATCATAAGAAGCTCGGTCAAAGTCATTTCAAGGGCTGAAATAGCCAATTTGTTTTATTTTTGTTGAAATTATCTTTTTGGTTCATCTACGTTCGTGTCAAAACAGGACGGAGGCCAAAGATGTTCGAGTGAATTAATTTTAGTGGAGTCAACTTCTTGATTACATTCTCGATCACATGTTGGTAAGTGCATTCATATTTGCTCTCAAGGTTTAACTTCAGGATTTTAACTACAGGAATGTAAATTGAAATGAGCAAAAAATGTGTTCTCAAGAACCGTGTTATAATCAGTCGCTTGTATTATATATACTTATTCCATTTCACCCTATATCTCAATCGAATTTTTAAGATGCTTCGCAAATATTCCGATATATTGCACTAGTTTTGTATCTTTAAATGTAAAAAGTTTCCACAGAGCTTATCATTCAACTTTTTAAGTTTATATTTTTTTTTTTTTTTGTATTGAGCAGATATTGCTATAAATCTGTAATACGACAATATTATGTTTTATGATTACAAAAATTTTGATATTTTTGTTTCCTGGAACAAACAGGGTTTAAGTGCTCTAGTATAAAACAGTTTCAGAATGTTACTGTAAATTCGTAAATAATGTTCAATTTTAAAAAAAGAACAACATCCACTTCATCTCTTCACAAACCAATGTTAAGATTCTGCAGCAATTTCGAACCTCTGTCTTCCAAACTAACCCATCATGCGGCTAAGATTTGATCAGTTACAAATTTAAAATATTACCAACCATCAACGAAAAACTCAACAGCAGAAAACGTGATGCGGCTATCAAATAAAATTCATCTTTTTGCCAAAGTAATGAAAAGACTGACAAAGATACTTCTTCCGCACTTGCAGTGAGGAGCGAGCGAACTAAAACTCTCTGGCCAATATTGCAGCTGTCTACATTTCAAAGCTGGCAATAAAAAGCTAAAAGTGACACGATGACTCAATTCAATTCATACTTAGACAACTCAATTCATTCAAACCCATTAAAACTAAATAATAAAAGTCAATATTTTTAAGCTTATTATTGTTGGTAGATTAAGACAAAGCGCTGAAAACTATCGGAAAAAAAATATCAAATGACTTAATTTAGTGGCGTTTGCAAAATGTGAAAACCATAAAAAAAAATATAAAATATGAATTATTATTAATTTGTTTTATTTGCCACGATCGTGCCAATTGTGGAATTTCTTCTTTGTTTTTTAATCGAATCTGTTCATGTCTGCTCAGGCAGGCAAGCCTGGTTGTCGGTCTAAGTTATGGCAAGTTATTGTTGTCTGGCAAATGGCTACTAAGGACTGTATGGTGGAAGTTGCAGGTTTTTGAGGCTGGATAATGTCAAACATAAAGTAACAGAGATTTTTCAATTCTAGCTACATTGTTCACTGCTGACTTTCGAACACTAGTGCCAGAGCAATCTTTAGAAATTTCAACTCACAATCAAAACATTACTATAAATTTTGATTTTTGTTTGAAAATTAATTATTTTGTTTTAAATATCGGTATTTTTTATATCACAATAATTATTTTATTATATTCAAACTAGTTCATGCTGTCTCAAAATTTGTTGTCAAAAGTTTTCTAAATTTTTTTTATTCATATAAAGTTTTAAAATTTAATATAGCAGATTTAAGTTTAATATTTCTGTTTTAAAAATATAGTAAAAGGGGAAAATAGAGCTGTCATTTTGAAGAATGAGTAACTTTTTCGCAAATAAAAAATTAAAGCAGCTCTGAAATCTTAAAAATTTCAAAAACTTGAAAAAAAAAAAAAATTTTTGAAAATTTAAGTGAATTTCTGAAAAATTTACTAAAAAAATCATTTGAATTCTAAACAATTTTTTACCATTTCATTTTAATTTTATTCCAAATAATTGTGTACAAAATTTTTTTCAGAAAACCTCTGAAAAAATTCAAAAACATATTCGCATGAGTTTCAACTAAAATTATAACAAGTTGTTACGCCGACTTAAAACTTTTCTCACAGCACTCAGTCAGCAGCTTCCCAACCTTAAAAATTCCTTAACATTTGCAGGCAGGAAAAAGATAACCGCCTGCCTGCAGCCTAAGGGGCACACGTTACGTACTCATAACGCTGCCGCCCGTCCGCCCCAAAAACGCTGCTGCTGTTACTGTTGTGTGCTTACAATTATTAATTGACGGTTGTCATAAATTTATTTTAAGCTTAATAACAGCTAAAGAAATAATAATAAAGAAAAAGAAAAAAAACTAAACAACAGCGCAGGCGCGCACGACATCCGCGCCATTGTTGCGGTGGCTGCTACAAGGCGTCAGGCGCGCAGGCTGGGCATGGCATGGCTGTGTCAAGAAACCAGCAAAGCCAACGCCAAATTGAGATATCTTAAGCCAGCTGAAATGAGTTGTAAAGGCAAGTAAAGAGTAGACAGACAGACAGGCAGACAGACGAACATTTAGACAGTCAAAGTTTTACTGCTGAACAATGGAGGACTTTTGTCGGGATACACCTTGTTTTTATTTATTTTTTTTTTTTTTTTTGTTTTTTCATAAATATGATTTTCCATGATTTTCCGTGAGTAAACGTTTGCGCCTGCGCATAATATTTTATTGTTGTTCATAATCATGCCTTTGTTGTTGTTATTGTTGCTGTTATTATATTGTTATTGTAGCTTTTTATTGCTGTTTGTGCCTGACTGCGAGGATTTGCTGTGTTGCTTTGTGACTTTAAGTGACTCCTTCATCGAAACGCCATCTAGTTGCTTTATTTTTTTTTTTCTTGGTGCAATTGTTGTTGTTGTAGTTTTGTGCTCGAAGGGCGCTGCAGTAATTTTCGTTCGTTGGGGGCGTACTTCGACACGATTTGCCATCAGATAAGCTGTTATTTTATTATAAGCCAAGGCTTGTATAAGAAAAAAAAAAAACAAAATATTAAGCAACAGCAAAATTATTACATTGCCTTTACAACAACTTGTTGTTTTTGTATTGTTTGTTTTCTTTTTTGGCATATTATTTCATCCTTTTTTTTTTGCAAAAAACCTCCTACTCCACTTAAAAGGGAATTTATGTTGCCGGGAGCAAAGTTTAACCCTCACTTTGGCACCAATCTTTTACTACGTAATCTGGCACTATTTACATTTGTCAATATTTTTTTGGCATTCTTAAAGACAAACAGAAACTAAAAATTTGCATTATTTTTTAGGCGGAATATATGTATTAACACCTTCTAAGTCCAATTCCGGAAAAATTTCACGCCGCTCTCAAGTGGTTTAGAAGTTATATGGTTCGCATGTTGAGAATATGGGCCTGGAAAAGTCGTGTTTTTTTTTTAATTTTCCAACAAAATCTAGCATTATGGGTATCAAAAGAAAGGTTATTCTGTATCCTATTCACAAAATTACTAACCATTGAAATCCATGCATTACTTCTTTCGATATTGCGTTTTACATATTATGAACACTTGACGATCAAGCCCTTTACGAAATAACCAAAATATAATTATGAAAATCAAATTAAAAAAAATGTATAGTGCCAATGAATAAACAAAACAAATTTCAACAAAAAATTAAATTTTTTTCATTAAATTAGCACTTCCAGCATAAATATCAACACATGACATATTGTCATAAAACTGGTGCTGTTTCCACACATCTTCAATTGTTCCTTTTTTTCATATATTCTATAAGGGGGTTTTTGAACTTTGCATATTTTTTGCATTTGAAAAACACACTGCGTTGACAACTATTTTTTCACGATTTCATTTCTGCGTACCTTTATTTTTCTCCCGAAAAGCAGAATTAAAATGAAGCGAGTGTTTCACTTAGTTGAAAAGAGTTGAAGTGTTATAGTAAGAAAAGAGTTTTTATTGATCAGTTGTGAAACATCGTAGTTTAAACTTAATAAAGAAAAGAATTTGTTTTGATTAACAAAGTAATAATGACAAATAAAAACCGTAAATTTAAAATATTGATTTGTGCATCGGTGTCCCGGTAAGCAATTCTATTCATTAATATTTTTCCAATAAAAGCTATCAAATATGAAATTTGTATATATAATTAATATGTGAAGAGTTTTTCCTTATCATTTTTTTCTATAAATAAGACAAAAAATGCGTTAAAACACCAGAAAAGCCTTTCAAATACAAAATATTTACATATGTAAATATGTACCAAACTACGTTATAGGAATGAAAAATTTTCAAAAAGTATCAACAAATTCTAAAATTAAAAACAACTTTTGAATTTTTCAAAAAGTATCAACAAATTCTAAAATTAAAAACAACTTTTGAATTTTCAGAAAGAAAACCAAAAAATAGCCACAGAGTCCAAGCCATATTCAAATCGAATAAAAAAGAAAGGAGTTATAGCAAATTTAAAATTGGGATATTTACATATGTAAATAGTGCCAAAGTGAGGGTTAATGAAAGGCATACATACATATTTATTACAGGGTGCAAGCTGCATTTTAAAGGTTGATGATTAATGCAAACTCACTTTTTGCTTTTATTAAACCACTTCTTTTAAAAATACAAAACAGCCAAACATGACTTTTGAAGACACACAAAGTTGTTGGTTTTAATTTTCGGGGTTTTTTGTTTTTTTTTTTGGGGTTTTGACCCTTGAATGCAAAAAAGTTAACTAACAACTAAATCTACTGAAATAAATCAAAACAAAGAGTGACTATTTAAATAAAAAAAAAAATAATTTTATAAAACTTTGAAGAAATTTAAAAATTTACATGTAGTAGAAAAATTTATAAAATTTTTTATACTATTTGCATATCTATTTCTTTAAATACGTACGGAAGTCTATTGAAGCTTCAAAATTTTCAAATTTTTTTCAAATAAAAAACCAGCAATTTTTTCAAAAGCTAGATTTTCAAAAGAAGCTCTTTTCGAAACCAAGAGTAAAAAACTGCCATCAGCAGCAATATTTGATTTCAAAATTAATATAACACAAAAAACCTTGCATGCAATGTTTAAAAAATATGTGTTGACAATTTTATTCACAACTTAGAATTTCAAAATTAATTTAAAAATAGGCAACTATAAGAAGACTTGTGCACCATATTTTGCGCAGATATAAGATCTTTAATATTAGGACATCAGATTGATCGCTCATTTTGAATTTTTCAATTTTATCATCAGACTCGAAATCAGTGACCTTGAGAGCTTCCATTTCCATCAGTTTTCATGAAGTTGCAATAATATGACGAAATTTTGGCAGCCATATTGAATTCGACGTTTTGTATTTTAAAACTTTGACATACATTTTTTAAATCAATAACTTAGAAAGAGGATATTACAAAAAAATTTGGAACCGTCTTTCGAATTTTTAAGATTTTCGGACTAAAATTCGAAATCAACAATCCCTAAAAACTCTTAAATCAAGATTTATGGCGATAAAAGATATAAGGACTGTCCCAAAAATTACTGTCATTTTGTTTTTTTTTATTTGTAAAAAAACCAATGATGTTTTTTAAAAATTCTTTCAGTTTATTATTAAGTGAACATTACAAAATATATAAAAATTTAGTTACACTGAAAAGAATACACTTGAAAAAAATTATGCACTTTTTGATTAAGGTCCTCCATTAGGTTTTTTACCGACATTTCGTTGAACTTAGTGTATGCCCGACGCCATTTACGTCGAAATATTTCGATGTTTTTCGCAGTTTGTTTGGTCTTCTTAAGATTTATTTTCATTAAAGCCCAATCAAAATCTTTCGATTGGACGAAGTTCGGCGCAATTTGGAGGATTACTCTTGGTACCACAGTGACATTATTGGCTTGGTACCAATCCATCGTTCTCTGGGCGTAGTGACATGTTGCTAGGTCAGGCTAAAATAGTACTGAACCTTGGTGCTGACGTATAAAAGGCAGCAAAAGCCACTCCAGACACTCTCTGATGTAAATTTCGGTGTTTATTGTGCGATCTGTCACATATTCCTTACTTCGAAGGCCACATTTGCAAATGGCCTGCCACACCACGTATTTCTTTGGAAATTTGGTATGTTTTTCGGTGGTAAATTTAGAGGATGCTCCACCCCTTCTAACCGCAGTTTAATATCCGTGTCCAGGTAATTGCATGAAATCCGCTTTGCAGTACGTTTCATCGTCCATGTTCACACAATCAAATTTGGGCAGGTAATCGCTATACAGTTTTCGAGCCCTCCTCTTTGCTTAGGCGTCCTTTTCTTCTGACCTATCAGGTACTTTTTGTACTTTATAGCTTCTTTGGTTAAACATTTTTTAATACGTTGAACACTTGACTTTGATGTTCCCGCTTTTGCTGCCATATCACGAACCAATGCCTGAGTTAACAGCCGCTTAACGTTCTGGGCCACCGCTTGGTTCGATGGACCACTTTTTCTCCCTGAGCCTGGCGTTTTTGATTAAGGGGTAAAGGTGTTTGTAGCGTTTTATGGTCCTTCCGAGAGTTTTTACGCACACGCCAACTTCCTTGGCGATCTTCTTGTACGTGGTGTTTGGATTTTCCAGGTTTTTGCAAATAATTGCTCTCCGCTTTTCTTCTTGTTGAGACGACATCTTTTCAGTAGCTCTTTTATTTTACAAATGAGTACTTTTTTTTAATCTGCAATATTTATAATTTATTTAGGTACCAAATATGTTGCTATAGAGGCAACACTTTTTTATAAATAACCTTAAAACAAAAGGACAGTTATTTCTGGGACAGTCTTTATATGAAAATTTTGCCGCCATATTGAATCTATCATTTTTAATTTTATTTCTTTGACATTGAGTTTAAAAATCAGCAACTTGGAGAAGCAAGTTTGGTGATAAGAAATGAAGATTATAAAATTTTAATTGCGCCATTTTGAAATTTTTTATGGTTCTGACATTAGTTTTCGAAATAAGCAACACAAAAAACCAGCTCTTTCATCAACATTCATGCAGATTAAAGAAGTTTTCGCAATTTTGGCTACCATTTTGCATACGCAATTTTGATTTGTTAATATTTTTACACTAAAATTCTAAATAAGCAACTTCGAAAAAGCTCTTGTACCAAGATTCATACCGATTAAAAGAGTTTGCGATATTTCAGCAGCCAGTTTTATGTTTTTACAGTATTTATCGAAATCAGCAATGACGAGAAAAATTAAATTCAAGTAGATAGAAAAATCGGTATGATATTTTGGCAGCCATTTTGTTTTCGCCATTTTGAATTTTACAATTTTGAAATTAGTTTCTGAAAATAAAAGTTTTTACATCAAGATTCATTTAAATTATAGACGATAACGAAAGTTCGGCCGCCATTTTCGATCCACAATTTTAAATTTTTAAAGTTTGTACACTTAAATTTTAAAATAGCATCTTCAGGAAAGCTCTTACACCATCATTCGTGAAGATTAAAGAAGATTTTGAAAATTTGCCCGACATATTAGGTCCACTATTCGAATTTCAACATTTATTTTCGAAATCAATAAATACGACTTAAATTTCACGATTTGAGATAAGTTTTCGAATTCTGTAACACACAAAAAATATCTGAAATCAACATTAATGCATATAAAAGAAGATTATCAAAATGTAGCCGCCATTTTGGATCTGCCATTTTGAATTTTTAAATTTTGATTTTTAAATTTTTAAAATGAAATTCATTTTCGATATTATAAACTTTGAAAAAAACTCATATATCAAATTTCATGCACATAAAATAAGAATATTTGACTGCCATGTAGAATCAGCCATTTTGAATTCTACAATTTTTTAGGTTTACTTTAGTAATCTGCAACTTCGAAAAAACTCTCGCACTAAGATTCATGCTGATAAGGGATGAAAAGCACGCTTATTTCACGATTTTGACATCAAATTAGAAATAAGCAACCCATAAAACCAACTTTGGGCCAGAAAATAGGTCTTAATTCTAATGATACAGCATTTCAGGAGCCAAGCCTATTCGGTCATGTCTACCTTTGTTCAAAAATGGGTTAATAGATAGGTAGCAAAGAAAGGGAAATCAAGTGAAACAACTATAGAATGTACTATGTGTGACGGAAAGCTACATCAACATGCGAATTTGAATCTAAGCCAAGTGTTATGACTTTACCTCAGTCAAGCCAAGTTATCAATCAATTCAATGCACAACCTTTTCTACCATCCTTGCAAAGTCTTATATATTGATGAATTTGTAATTAAGTTGATAAGAAATGTGGATAGAATTTAAGGAAAGGTAAATGCGTGGGACCATGGCCTTGCCAGGATTCGAACACGGGACCTCTGGGTTGGCAGACGAGCACACTAACCACTCGACTACCGCGGCCGAATGATTAAGAATATCTCTAATGTTCAATCCATACTTTCTATGTTTTGTTTCCCTTTTTGCGTTAAAAAATCGTACTTGAACACCGTATCTAGTATATCACAAACACAAACCATATCTTTCAAGCATTTAATTTTCATCCTAAAAGTATGCATGAAAATTTTATTTTTTTATTATATTTAGGCATAAATTCTACAAGCGAATTTTTTGTGTATATTATGACAAAATTTTAAAATTAATACGTAACAATAAGTTTTATGCTGAAATAAACAAAATTTAGTAATAAATTTAAAAAAAAATACTGAGAACCTGTGTTCTAATCTAATTGAAATAAAACATTTTCGATCTTCAGAGTTACAAAATCATTCTTGCAGCTTAAAAGGGATCTCTCAAACAACACGAACTCTATAATATTATCCTTTAAACTGACAAAATTTAATCGTAAATGTTTTTAAAGTAAAAATATAAGTGTTTTCACAAGTTAAACTCTCAATGCCAGTTCACAAAGAAAAAACTGGAAAAAAATACTTTCGGCATAATATTAACAAACAAAATCACTCCAAAGTTGAAAATATCTCAGATATTTTAATCTCCCCTTCAAGTAACAACAACAAAAAATATCAAACAATGCCATTAACCAAAGCAGACTGACAAACAATTAAAACGATTTCATTTCTCCGACATATAGCTAGCTAGCAACGAAATAAAGTGCATTAATTTAATCCCCCACACTTGAAAATTGGTTGTCAACACTAATTCATATCCCGCAAAGTTCAAAGCGTAGCTGATTCACCGCATGCAAGGCAATAAATACAATAATCATAATAATAAGCAGTTGACAGACATACGGCATAATGTGGACAGACATGCAGACATTGAGAGAGATATATGAAGACCAAGGCAAAAAACAACAACAACAACAAAACAAAATACAACAAATAAAGAAAAAAAGTGAGACATTAAAGCGGATAAATTCATTCACATAATCCTGATGCTATAACTTAAACAACTCAAGCGTACATTTATGACATTCTTCACACAAGCAACAGAGATACAGACAGACAGACAGACACCAAGAGACAGGCATCTAGAGCAACAGCGGAAATACATGTACTTCATGGAAGCTCCATGAAATCAAGGCAGGGCTGGCACTCAATTATCGCATGAATACAAGATGAATTTTAGTACAATATTAGGCAGATATATGCATGTTTATTATGTTTTGTTGCATAGTGTGACTAATTGTAAGATATATAATTTTATGGAAATTTGTTCAGTTTTATAAAAATTCATAATATCGGCGTTATTCTTATTTTATAGTGTTCTGAAAAAATTCAATCAAGTCGATTGGGCTGAAATTGTAATATGTTGTTCTACACTAGGGTTGTGATTGTGATCCTTAGTAACGGGATTTTCATACATAGGAACCATAAATTTTGTTAGTTTTGACAAAAAAAATGCTTTTGAAAAAAATAATTCGGGATGGCATGGGGTTAACTTGTGCCGCATCGGGGTTAAAGGTTGCTGAAAAGTGAAAAAATTAGACAAAACACTGCATTACTACCCAAGTGTTGCCCCTAGAGGGGCAACTGACCAACTCCCATTCAATATTCTTCCCCAAAAAAAAAAAAAAAATTAATTTAAATTAAAAATTCCAAAATTCCT
Organism: Tetanocera ferruginea; assembly: GCA_958299015.1. NCBI lineage: Eukaryota > Metazoa > Arthropoda > Insecta > Diptera > Sciomyzidae > Tetanocera > Tetanocera ferruginea. The sequence continues at coordinate 10,305,695 of OY282641.1, read as the reverse complement.
ACCTTATATCTCCACCGCCTAAAGAGCTCCCTTACAAAAAAAATCTTTTTAGGAAATTAAACCCCACCGCTCCTGGGGTGCGCCTAGAATGGTAAAATGTGTAACTGACCCCAATTGGTTTTTTCTTTTCAACATTTTATCCAAACGTACTTACCCTCTTTTTCCAATCCTTAACCCATTCACGACGAATGGGTAGAAAAATACCCAAAAATAGACCTAACTTAGATTTGAACGAGCTGAAAGAAGAAAGATGTAAGTAAACAAAAAAATTTTTTAAGTCATATTGGGTAAATTTTTTATTTTTATTTTTATTTTTATTTTTATTTTTATTTTTATTTTTATTTTCAATAAGCTTCCAAACAGCTGTTATACAACTTGTAAGAACGGCAGAGTAAACAATTTAATTTTTGACTTAAAGTGTTAAATTTTGCTTAAGAATTATTTTTTAGATTTCCAAATTATTTTGTTATTAGCAGCACTGTTACGTCTCTGAACGTGTACACTGAAAAACTTTTATAACAAATGTAGACTTATTTTAACTTTTGAGTTGCTACGAATTTTAACTTAAAAACTAAGAAATTTGCTGTAAAGAAATAAGAAGTAAGCAAATATTTTCAAATTTCAAGCATAGCGTTAAAAGAGAGCCATGACCACTTCCTACAATAAAAAAGTTCATGAAAACTGAATATAAAAAGTTCTTTGCCGTGTCGTGGATTGAAAAAGTTGCTGATAATAGGAAGAAAACAATTGTTCAAGGCTACCAAAGAAACTTTTTATTGTGGAAGTAGTGAACTGTTTTATGACGGCTGTTAATCGTTTAAAAATTTTGTAAATTTTTGTTTAGAAAAAAGTTTATTATCCCCGAAAGTGTTTTTTTTTTTCCTTTCTCCGGTAATACTGGTTCTAAGCATACCCTAGTGAAAGAAGTAATATCGAGGCTGTTTCTTTTGGAGTGAACCTCTTAATTGGTCCAATTTTCGTAGAAGTTTTTGCGAAAGTGCTTAAAAGGAAGGAAGTGGGCTGCTAACAAAGAAACTATCTCTTAAAAGAATCCAAAATAGATGCTCAACGGAAAGACATGCACACGGCGCACTTAACTTTGTTTTTCATTTGATGAATCTTAAGATGAATTGAACAATGGCTTTTGTCAAGTTTTTTTCGTTGAGTGTACATAAACTGCAGATACGAAGAGGAGGAAATTTTCAGCACATGCCGAGCGCTGTTCAAAAATTGCTACCTCTTCTTAGGGAACCGATTTCAAAAAGAATTGAATGATCTCTAAAAATCTTCGTCGGATAAGAAATGCTCGAATCGAAGTTCGAAATTTTTAAATAATTTATATCGTAAAGAATAATTTTGAGTATTTATTCGAAGAGATTTAATTCTATTAAATAGGATCTGTTCAGTTATTGCAGTTTAAGGAAAAACAAAAAAAAAAGTAAAAATTTGAATTGGTCTGAAGACGAATTGAGAATTTTGGAGGTTTTCAAGATACTCAGAGAGAAGATAACGATCAGAATATATCAGAGTCGAACTTTTTGCATACTTTTAAGCGCTGCCTCCAAAGAGATTGCATTAAAGTTAAGATAAGAATAATTTTTAAATCATTCAAGGATATTATATCAAGCTCATGCGATCAGACTTGGCGAATATTGTATTAACTAGGCACAGGTTTTTGAGCAGATCAACTTCATTTATTTTTGTCATGGAATGAATATTTCTTTCGACTTTTGCCGACGACTTGACGTAAAATTATTTTTTCCTCCTCATTTTGGCATAACAAATTGTTGTAGTCTTCTATTAATTTTACGCCTTTTTGACGGCGTCGTTAATCGGCGACCATACGTAGGATACGCAATATTTCTCGCACGTGTTGGCATTTTTCGCGCACAGTCTAGGTTTCTGGATCGGTAGAAATGAAATCAGTTGAAAATTCAAAGCATGCGAAAATATTGCTGTCTCAGGTGTGAAGTAATGGCTGAAATCTTTTTTCTTTTTTGAATCCTTTTTACACTTTTTAAGTCAACAAAGTTTATTGGACGAGAACCTACTTGATTTTCGTTGCCAACCCTATCCTCGCTATCATCTTCCTCGTCTTCTTCCTCAATATCATCTACGACATCATCTTTCTCTACAACTTCTAGCATCTCACTCTGTTCTTCGTTCATCTCATCGTCAGATAACTCATACTCTTATTTTTGTTAGTATTCTTCTTTCCACAAAATACGGGCCCTGCTTATAACTTCTTCAAGTTTTTCTCAGTTTTTATTTTTGTTAGTTTTCTTCTTTCGACAAAATACAGGCCCTGCTTATAACTTCTTCAATTTTTTCTCAGTTTTTGGACACGTTAAAATATCTGAACCTCCACCCTACTTTTGCGTTACTTATCGTAGTGCATTTCAAAGCCCCTTCCTCCCCTAAATTGATATTTTATTAACGACTCTTTAAGCCCGTCATTGCTCGACTTTGGTGCTGCTTTTTTGGTATTGGTTGATATCCAATATGAATATGATATCTAATATCATTTATACATAACTCTCAATTGAGATAAATACACTGTAACGTTCTTGTTACGTTCGCTGTAACGTGGGATCACTTGATCGTGCCTTTATTTTACCTAATTAAGTCGCTCCTAGGGTCCTGATATCTTCAGAATCTCAGCTTTCTCAGTCAACTTCACTTATCTTCTCGGCTATCTCGATCAACTTTACTTACGATCATTCATAATTATTTGTTTAATTTTTTGTGGTTTCGTCCGTTACAGCATCGTTCGGGCGTCCACTGTGTTAATCGTCTTCGGTGCTCATTTTGCCTCGTTTTAATTTTGGTTTCCACTTCTCAATGGTTGATTTTCCTCGTGCAGACTCCGAATAATTTTTATCAAGCCAAGCTTCGACTTCAACAGTATTTTTTATACCCTAGACCTGAAAGTTCAGGGTATATTAACTTTGTGCAAACGTTTGTAACGCATAGAACGAAGCGAGTCCGTATAGAAAAGAAAATATATATTCTTGATCAGCGTCATCACGTGAGTCGAGCTATCCATGTCCGTCCGTCCGTCTGTATGTTGTCCGTAAATAAAGGATAGGAAGAAGACGTTGAGATAACTTGATGAAACTCGGCACACATAGTCACATAGGTCCAGGGATCTGCACTATTGAATATTTGTGGCATCCGCCAACGGACACACCCACTTCTCATAGAGCCTAAAAATTAAAAAAATCAATAAATAAGCTTATGCTTAACCTACAGATATAAAATTTGGTACGTATTTATATTTTTTATATCAGACCAAAGACGTTCTTGAAAAATTGACGTCATCCGGCCATGGAAACCCCTACCTCCCATACAAACAAAACATTTAAAATTGCATACATAAGCTTATGTTTGTTTTAGACGGATAAAATTTGGTACGTATGTATTTTATATCAAAACAAAAATGCTTTATAAAAATGGGTATCATCCATTTACAAACACGCCATCCTCCCATACAACCCAAAAATTAAAAACTCAATAAATAAACTTATGTTAAATCTACAGTAATTAAAATTGGTACGTATGTTTTCTATAACAGACCAAGACGCTCTTGGAAAATGGGCTTCATCCAACCACGGTGACGTCTACCTCCAATATAGCAAAAAAATTTAAAACTCCATTAATAAGCTTTTGTTTAACCTACAGAGATAAAATTTGGTATGTATCTTGTTGGTACCAAAACTAAGATGTGCTCAAAAATTGGACGTTATCCGTCCACGTACACGCCCACCTCCCATAAAACCCACAATAGCGATAACTTTATAAAGGCATTAACATGTGCGCTACAGGATTAAAACTTGGTATATGTAAATTTTCACCAAAATCGAAATGCATACTTTCGAAATGAACTTCATCAGCCAACGGACCATTTTCAATTCTATTATTGTATTTTGAAAAAGTAGGTTTAGGATATTTCATAGTCGGGCTAGACTGACTTTAGACTTTCTTTACTTGTTTCACCATAGAACAGTGCTTCATTAACACACGAAATTATTTTTGGTTAATTTTTTTTCGCAATAACAAAATTTGTTTCACTCACAATGCTAAGCCACGCGAACCAAAGGTAAAATTTTTACATGTGTTGTTTGAAGGTTAGTCAAGGTTTTGCCTAGGAATTTTTCAGCCCAACCATTATGTACATGATATTATCATGAATAGTTCATATGAATTATGTAATTGGTTACTAGACGAAAATTCGTGAATGCGATTTGTCAACGCCAGCAGGCGTTTTCTCTTTAAAGTATTTGGTTTTTTGTTTATTTAGTGTATTCTTTACTCTGAATTTGTATTTGTAAAATCTAAAATCAAAAATACTATTTTTTCATGAATACTATTTTGCAAGTAAACTTTTAACTTTGAATGTTCTTTCGAACATTAAATTAACTCTTCTTAAATTAACAAAAACAGCCTGAAGCGAAGTTAGTTTACCACTTTCATGGTGGTATTTTTATCATCTTTCTCTTCTTGCAACAACCATCAATGAGTAAGGAATATAGTTCCAAGCCATTATAAGTACTTCTCTATATTCATATATACTCATCTCTAAATATAAAATAAACTTTCCTCTAATATACTTATATTGCGTTTATATTTATGTATGTTAAATATACAATTTTTGTGGAGCTATTTTCTCTAAATGGTACTTCACATTTAAAGAAAATTCCTACAAATCTTGGTGTTCAACAAGAGTCACTTCCTTACATTTCGGGATACCGACATCCTACACAACTATTAAATAGAAAGGTAAAATCTTCTAATTCCCCGACAATTAGACAGTTTCATCACGCCTTTTTCAGGATTCATGAAGGTCATGAAAAAATTCGAAATTGTTAAGTACTTTTTTAGCTAACTTATATAAGTTTGGTTCCTAGAATAGACTTCCTGTGGAACTTTGGACTATGATACGAGATATTGAGATGTAAATTTAAGGAGTGGACTTATGTATAAATAAAGTGATCTTGAGTTATTGAAATGTGGAGATGTAGAGATATTGAAATTGGGAGATAAATTTATAAAGAGATATAGATCTCTAGAAAATTGAAATGTGGATATATAGAGATTAAGACCAGGGACCGTACCAGTTATGGTTTTTATCAAAAATGTCAAATATTAACTGTTATTTTTTAACTTTTATTTTTTCCGCACTTAAAAATAAAAGTTATTTTGTGCCTTTTATTTTTTCGGGCAAACATAACAGTTACTTTTGACTTTTATTTTATCGGTCAAAAATAACAGTTATTTTCTGCCTTTTATTTTATGGGTCAAAAATATCAGGCAATTTGTGTTTTTTCAAAGGCCATTTTACTGACTAAAAAACTATCGATAGCATAATTTTGGTCTCATCTGTGAGCACGTTTTACAAATGGTATCAATACTTTTTTAATCGGACAAGCGGCCTTTAAAAAAACACAGATTGCCTGATATTTTTGACCGAATATATAAAAGTCACAAAATAACTGTTATTTTTGACCGATAAAATATAAGTCAAAGGTAACCGTTATTTTTGTCTGAAAAAATTAAAGGCAAAAAATAACAGTTATTTTTTTACTTTTATAGAATCAGTAGAAAATTTAAAAGGCTCTAAATATTCGTGAAGCTGAGGCCATTTGTATCATAATGGTATATTTGAAAATGTCCTTCGACAATTTTTTCATTGTCTCGTTTTCATTCGAAAATTGTAAAATAACAGTTATTTTCGGTCCCTGATTAAGACATATAGCTAATAAGAGATATGGGCATTTCCAGGAAAATGTCAACCACAGCTAAAAAAATTTAATGTATTTCCAATTTTTTTATCTAGTAAAATAATGTTGTATAATGGTCGAATACTCCCAATATTGAGGGTATACAAAAATATCAATTCTTGTCATTTGTCAATAAAACTTGTATTGAAGTCGCTAAAACGCATTCATCGAAGATGTATATAATTAAAGTGTAGACGTTTTACCTTTAATTTGATGCTTTTTTTAATTTTATTTTTAACTCTTTTAAAACCAGAATTTATACATATGTTGTAATAGAATACATATTGTTTTATATTTAATAATATAAAAATATTTTTAAAAGCCTTAATTGGTCTTCTTAATAACACATTTTCTTAACGGAAATTTTGTCGCGTGGGGTTATGTCGCGTGAGTTACGGCAAAGATTTTTTGGAAACTCTAAATATTTTTAAATAGGCAAAGTTCATCGGTAAAGTGGGTTTATTATGAAACTTCACTGTTCTCCTTTATTTTAAAAATTAAAAACAAAAAAAAATTATTTGGAAAAATTCGCTGAATTTTTACAATATGAACGTGCTTGTAAAACACACTTCCCTTTTTTTTTATCTCGTAAGTTACGCCCATATTTACCACTGCTATTCTTAGTTAGTTAAAGGAACGAAAATTTTGGTAAATTATACCATTAGTATATATTCTTAGATATATATATGTACATTAGAAATGTTTTTTTGTCATTAACAACATACACTTCCGAGAAAACGAAGCTTAATGACGCACGCATGTCGCGTGAGTTACGATGGAAATGCCCATATAGAGATATGAAGATCTAGAGATATCGATATGAAAAGATATGGTGGTAAAGAGATATAAAGATATACACAGAGATGTCATTTTAGAGAGATATGAAGATAAAAGAATCAAGATACAGAGATATAAAGATATATTTTCAAAGAGCTATGGAGATATAAAGATATAGATACATAGATCTATAGTTAGATATATGGTGAGATATGTACAGATGTAGATATATAGCTTAACTTAGCGATGGCAAAAAGATATTTCGGTTTCACAAAAGTATTTTTAATTCTTTTTAAAATAAAAACAATTGAACCAAATGTAACCCTTAATGCTTCAATTAAACTATATTTCCCTAGATATTAAATTTCCAACTCAGCATGTTGATGTTGCTTAAATGAACATACATGTTCAACATAAATAAATACTCTTAATGCTAAAATTGCATGATTTATGGTCACAAATTTCAGTTGGGGCAACTCGTCGAAGTCACACACTCTCATATCACAAGATCTATGGATGCACTCCGAAGTTCAACGCATACGCAGATAAACTTAATGAGGCATTACATGGAACACACAGTTAACATATAAGTATATATCTTACAATAAAAACGGTACCCTCTTAATTTGAGGTTATATTTTGTATGCATTTATGAACTCATAATTCATGCTAGTCTGTCTGACTGACTGGCACTCTTGCTGCCGATGATTAAGTAGTCGTAGCAGCAGGCAAAGTAGGAGGTGAACTAATAAAATTTTCTTTAATTTTCTATTTTATTTCTTAATGACTTAATGCAAGTCGAGCATGGTAAGGGGGGCAACAACAACAACAACAAGCTTAATGTTTACGATACAGTAGTCAAAATAAGTTAATTTCCATTTTTATATGTGTGCTTTTGTATGTTGATCGGTGTGACAAGCAATGGCAACGGTTTCTGCATGCATGCCTGCCTGTTTATCATCCAACCAACCAGTCAGCCAGAGTGTCTATCTGAATGTCGTTCTGTCTGTTTGTCTGCCTGTATGGCACCATATGCAGCAAGCCGCATGCAACATAAACTTAAATGTGTATTAATGATTTAGTATCGCCCCCAGAAGTGGTCACATGGGAAACGGGTTAAGTGCAGGATCGCATTAAGCTATTTGGTGACAGGGTGGCCATTTTTGTTCGAATATTTTAATATTTAAGGATGTGCTGCTAAATAAGAAACAGCAATAAAAAATATAAAACTTATTTTATGCTTTGTAAATGTTTATTTAAAAAAAATTTCTGTGGTTTAACATATCTTAAATATATGTTTGTAATTCAAATCATAGACTTTCAGATTCAGATCTTAGATAGACTTCGTCATCAGGGATTGACATTTTGTCATTGTTTTTTATAGAACATTCATGTCGTACATTTCTTAAAGCTTTATTGAAATTTTACTCTTCCTCTTTTGAGATTTTTGGTTTGCAAATCTTAAACAAATTAAGTTTGTACATGTTCATTAATAGTTTTGACAGCAGCCCTCACCTCTACCCGCTTCCCAATTCCATTATAGTTCAGTAGCAAATTAAAATAAAGCCCAAGTTGATGCATTTAACTGCGGCCTTAAATTTCACACTTCCACCCCCATTGGTTATGGTAACATGCAGCTCCAGCTGTCATCCGCGGTGCCACAAACTCCAACATTTGACATTTCGATGACGGCTGCAAAATTTGCAATTCCACGCTGACAAACGTAATGAATAACGATGGTAGCACAACAGAGTCTACCACTCCGGATATTTACTTCTTAACACTCACCGCTCCCCTAACCGATAGCCACAGCAATATGATAGAGCACTTGCGATATGGTAAACATTTTTAATGATTTCATCTTTTATGCGCTTTCGAAATGTTGTCAGCTGGGGAGCGGCGGCAGCTGTGTGGTTGTTCTTGTTTTTTTTTTTTTTCTCGTCGTTTTGATATTAATTTTGCCATCATCGATTGCAATACGCGGCAAAGTAGGCGAGCTGCACGCCCAGCCAGTGAAACGACAACAACAACAACAACAACAACGACAACAACAACAACTGCAATAACTACAAGCACAATATCGCCATAAATCCTGACTGCAGCGCGCGCATACGACCAAAATACTGTGTGGCAAAAGGTTTCGCCTCATCGTAGTTGCCAACCCAAACGAATTTATTATTTATTTCACCTGACATCATAAACAACAAACTCAATAAATTTTGCACTGCATGCAACAGGGTGGCAGCGGGCGGTCAGGCTGGCAGGGTGGGATGGGGCCAGTCGACAGCAGCCGTGGAAGTTGTGAAACGTTTTGTATGCGGCACGTTGCGCATGCGCGCAGCTTTTACGCGCGGATTATTTACGATGTCGATGCACGCTACGAATGCGCACAGAAATCAAATAAATTGATTCATCTGTGCAGTCTATTATAATACGACATCTGCGAAAAAGAAAGGAAGATTAAAAAAAAATATGCTGTGGGGAAGCTGCAATGGCGAAAGAGGCGAAGAACAGTGGGAAAGAATGTGCAGTGGAGTTTAAGAATTTTATATTTAAAAGATTTTTTTCAAATGCAAATTTTATTTTAGTTAAAATTTGCTAGTTTTGTGAAAACAGTGAACTTTTTGGGAGAAAAAACTCATAGTTTATATAGATTACTAGCTTACCCGACAAACTTCATTTCAATCAAAAAATTTTTTTATTGAACTAATTTTAGGTATTCCTAATGTCGTAATGCAGTTGCTAGAAGTGTGCGCCATAAATGTGGAAATATAATGCTTTTCACACGGCTTTTTGACGGCTTCTAATGGAATAAACCAATTCTGCTACAGAAAACAGATGAATGGACTCACCGACTTAGCAGTGGTAGAATCAGGATAAATAGATGAGTTAAATTTTGCGAATTTATACATCAAACTGAACGAAGTATTCGTGCCTAGCACTGGACTTGTATGAAAATTCTAAAAAACTATTGGCGACAAACAACGTAGACATTTATGAATAAGTAAGTATTTTTAAATAGTATAGCTAAATCTGTTTTTATAAAATTTTGCAACTTGATCAAAAAGCTTTATTATAAAAACGAAAAAAACCGACATGCAAATGCAAAACAACAGCAGAAACAACAACTGATGAAGAAGGAAGTTCAGAAGAAGGGAGTACGGAAGTAGGAAGCTTGGAAGAAGGATGTTAGTATGACAATGCATTGGCCAAAAGACGTACAACTAGCAAGCTGACAGTGAAAAAAACAGTTACTCTATCGCGACATTTGTAGGGCTGTAAATCTATTATTTGTTCATCGAACTAAACTAAAGGTCGATATGCACAGATTTTGATCTGTTTATTTCTGAAAAAGGAGAAAAATTCTGACATTGTTTCGAAAAAGTGGCAAAAAAACACAATCAGCCCAATCATGAAACATTTTCTCCCGGGAGTTGTAAATGGGATTTTCCGGTTTTAAGATAGCAGATAAAGATATTTTGTTTTTATACCCTAAACCTGAAAGGTCAGGGTATATTAACTTTGTGCAAACGTTTGTAACGCATAGAACGAAGCGAGTACGGTATGGAAAAGTATATATATTCTTGATCAGCGTCACCACGTGAGTCGAGCTATCCATGTCCGTCCGTCCGTCCGTCCGTCCGTCCGTCAGTGTGTTGTCCGTATACACAGGATAAGAAGAAGGAGTTGAGATAATTGGATGAAACTTGGTACACATGGTCACATGGATCCAAGGATCTGCACTATTGAATATTTTTGGAATCCGCTCACGGACACGCCTACCTCCCGTACAACAGAAAATTGAAAACTGCATAACTCAGCTCATAATTAGCCTTTAACAATAAAATTTGGTATGTATGTGTTTTATATCAACACAAAAATGTTTTTGAAAAATAGACGTCATCCGCTTACAGACACGCCCACCTCCCATACAACCCAAAAATTGAAAACGCAATATATAAGCCTCTGTTTAACCTACAGAGCTAAAATTTGGCACATATGTTTTTGTAACAAAACAAAGATAGTTTTGAAAAGTGGACATCATCCGCCCACGGACACGCCTACCTCCCATACAACGCGAAAATTGAAAACTGCATAACTCAGCTCATAATTAGCCAACTACAATAAAATTTGATTTGTATACAAACACAAAGATGTCTTCGAAAACTGGACGTCATCCGCTAACGGACACGCCCACCTCCCATACAACCCAAAAATTGAAAACGCAATAAATAAGCCTCTGTTTAACCTACAGAGCTAAAATTTAGCACGTATGTTTTTTATGACAAGACAAAGATTTTTTTGAAAAATGGACGTAATCCGCCTACGGACACGCCTACCTCCCATACAACCCAAAAAGTTTTACACTCAATAAATGAGGTTATGTTTGTCATAGAGAAATTGAATTTGGTATGCATGTATTTTATACCAAAACTAAGGTGTGTTCAAAAATTGGAAGTAATCCGTCCATGAATACGCCCATCTCCCATAGCGAAAGCACAATAAAGGCATTAACTGTGAGCTACAGGAATAAAACTTGGTATGTGTAAATTTTTAATCAACATTTAAATGCATATTAAATATAGGCTTTATCCGCCCTTGGAGACGCCCATTTACAATAAAAAATTTTTTTTTTTGAAAAGTGGGTTTAGGGTATTTCATAGTCGGCCTAGACCAACTTTAGACTTTCTTTACTTGTTTTATTTTATACTCATGAGTATTGGCGGTTGATGAACAAAATTGCATTGAAAATTTCCAAAAAGTATTTTAATTTTATCTTAAAAACGGAAATTCCCATTTACAACTCCCGGGAGAAAATGTTTCATGATTGAGCTGAATATTGTAAAAGTCGTAATTATACGGGGCAGAGCCAAAAAAGGGGCATTTTGCCACTTTAGTCGACAAACGGTCAAGCTGCTTGAGACCTCTTTATGGTAATCGCAAATGCAAGTTTCGCTGGGTAGTAGAGTTTTCTGGGAACTAGAGTAGAGTTGTTTCAAACAACACGTGAACACGGAAGTTCCAATGGTTCTCAAATTCTTTGTTTATTAGTTAAGATACGTGAATGCCATGAAAAGAACCCATGCTCGTGTACTCGTGTAGACAGAAACGCATACTTTTGCCACTACACTTGTATTTCGTGCTTAGCATTCACGTCTAATTCGAGTTCGTGGGTTTCGTAAAATTTCTTAAAAACATGTTTCATATTTTAAAAACACGAACTGCATGCGCTTGAACGGGAACGGCAAATCGGTTGACGTTAAGGGAATTTCCAGAATTAAGCATTCTTCGCACTTGAATAGCCCTTTCAATATGCTTACCACAAGTGTTGCCATGTGTTTTTTGAAAATCCTGTAATATAAAAAAAAAAATCCTGTATTTTTAAAGAGAATACTGCTCTTGTGAAAAGACTAACAACATGCATTTTAACAATTTTTGTTCTATAACATTTTAAATATTTTATTTAAAGTACCTAAATTATAATTTTACAAAATATATCACATACTTATTAGGAATGAAATAAAATTAACAAAAATAAATAAAATAATTAATTTTTAGAGCAATACATTCCCAATATTGCGATTATTTAAAATATATGGTGAAATTTTTTTTTCATAAGCAATTATTCCAAACTTCTTCATCATTTCTGATGACTATTCAAATCCCAAAATCATATTCTAACAAGGCAAGGTCCCCAGGTGACCTTCCGATTTGAATGATTTTTGGATATGTGATAGAAGACAAAAATCTAAGGTCGACGTATTTTTTTATACGCGCTCAATCGATGGTTTAAAGTTTCAAACTCGCGTTCAAAAATCAGCGAAAATTTCGTTTTTTTGCTATAATTCGCTATTTTCCATGGAAACATTTACAAAATTTGGTACCAAACGAAAGCTCTTACAAAACCATACACGATGGCATCAATTTTTCATAAGAAAATTTTGTTGTTGTAATTTTAAGTAATGTTTAGTCGATATCAAAGAAGTATGTTGACACAGTAATTTCATATTAATTTATGTTGGACGTAAGGCAATTCGTAAACTTACCTTTTTTTTGTTTTTTTTTAAATTTGTTACTGTTTATAATAAAATTTTTGTTTTATTCAAATGCATTTATTTAACTCAAAGAAAAAATTTCATTACATTAACCCTCACTTTGGCACTATTTACATATGTAAATATCCCAATTTTAAATTTGCCATAACTCCTTTCTTTTTTATTCGATTTGAATATGGCTTGGACTCTGTGGCTATTTTTTGGTTTTCTTTCTGAAAATTCAAAAGTTGTTTTTAATTTTAGAATTTTTTGATACTTTTTGAAAATTTTTCATTTCTATAACGTAGTTTGGTACATATTTACATATGTAAATATTTTGTATTTTAAAGGCTTTTCTGGTGTTTTACCGCATTTTTTGTATTATTTATAGAAAAAAATGATAAAGAAAAACTCTTCACATATTTTTTATATACACATATTTCGTATTTGATAGCTTTTATTGGGAAAATATTAATGAACAAAAATTTTTGGTTCGCTGGCACAACAATATGTCATGTTCTGATATTGTTGCTGGAAGTACTAATTTAATGAAAAAAGTATATTTTCTGTTGAAATGGGTTTTTGTTTATTCATTGGAACTATAAATTTTTTTTAATTTGATCTACATACTTACATTTTGATTATTCGTAAAGGGCTGGACCGTCAAGTGTGCATAATATGTAAAACGATATATCGTAAGAAGTAATGCATGGATTTGATTGGTTAATAATTTTTTGAATAGGTTACAGAAAAACCTTTCTTTTGATACCCATAAAGCTAGATATTGTTGGAAAAAAAACACGACTTTTCCAGGCCCATTTTCCCAACTTGCGAACCCTATAACTTCTAAACCATTTGACAACGGTGTGAAATTTTTCCGGAATTGGACTTAGAAGGTGTTAATACATATATTCCACCTAAAAAATCATGCAAATTGAGAGGTTCTGTTTATCTTTAATGATGACAAAAAAAAATATTTACAAATGTAAATATGTGCCAGATTACGAAGTAAAAGATTGGTGCCAAAGTGAGGGTTAAAAGTACCCAATATGGGTATCACAAATATTATTTTTTTTTTATGGAATATTCTCATGTTTAAATATTTTATCGGAAAAGTTGACATTCATAGGGCTTCCATAAAAAATGTGTGTTTTTTTCTTGTAAGTCTCATTGCACCAGTAAACAATAGTTTAAAACATCCAAAGTACTAAATATGGCCATTTTTACGATATGCAAAAGAAATGGAATGAATTTTTTCATATATCTTAAAAAAAAAATTTTTGATTTTTAGCAGGAAAAATCTTAAAAATCTTCTTCTAATTTAAAAACCTCAACTTTGTGAATAAAAAACTCATCAGATATGAAAATAATTTTTTTATTTAAATTTTATAATAAAAAACATTAATTTTAAAATAAGTCCTTCAAAGAGCTTTTCGGCTTAAATTCGTTTTGATATGGTTTTTTTAAAAAAAGCATTATATAATTGATAGATCTTTAAAAAAGTACCTTTCCCTGTAATTTTCATAATCCCTTTCATAATTCTTTTGGTATTAGTTCTGTATATTTCTTTATAACTTCTGATAATATTAATAAGTAATACTTTGACGACTTTTGTTGCCAGTTTCAAGACCCAATTAACTATTGGAGTTGTCTTGAAGGTTAGGCGACGCATTTTTGTATTACGTTCATTTTATCACGTATACCTATTCGTTCACTTTGAAATAAAGTAAGTAGTATCCGCTCACAATTAATGGTCTGGAAATATCATATTTTATAATTTATCGCATTTTAAATGTTGGAGGTGTATGGGTGGCACCAAACCCCGTCCCATTTACAGAACTGTGTTAAAGTGTGTCGACGAAGAGAAGTTAAATTTGTGGCTGTCAGTAGTTGCTTATTTGAAATTTGATATAAATTAATTTAAAAACCCTTACTTACAATTATTTAAATATATTAAAAAAAAATTTGCAGATCTCGAACAAAACAAGACGAAACTATATTATAAGACGAAACTTTCCATATCCAATGACGAAATTCTTTTTAAATCGGTGGGCTAGTTTCGGAGGTTAGCGAGTACCAGCGCATTAAAACTTGATTTCTATATATTCGGCCATTTCGAAGTGGTATTGCTTGAAAATTGTAATCCTTGTTTTGGATTAAAAACCATTTTTTGTTTTGCTCAGCACGTCCTATTTGAAATAAAAAAAAAGTTTCAAATTCAATCCTGTACTGTTCACTGAATCACTTTTAACGTTTTTTCAAAATTATGTAAAAAAAACAAAAAATATTAAAGTCTTTCGGGAAAAATTTCTTTGAGAAATGCTTCGGTTATGAAATTAAGTTTTTTCTTTTTAATGATTTTAAGCTAAAATATGATGATTTATTATAAATCTAACTATGATTGCATATAAAAGCTTTAACAGAATACACAAAAATTTTGGAAAAATACAATCTATATAACGAAATTGAAATATAACTTATAATTACACAAGCCTTGGGAGTTGTCTACAAGGTAATTTTGATTTATTACTTAATATCATTAATAAGACGTTTCAGAAATTAAAACCGTTGAAAAAAGTCCACATGAGTAATAAAACTAGTTAGTATAATAGGGGTCTTGCTAATCTTAAAAATATAATGTACAAACAACATTAGAAATTTAAGATAAGTAATATATTCTATCATGAATATTGCCAGGCACGCAAAAATTATGAGTGTCTTGAAAAGTTTTTATATAGAAGTTATTAACTAACCTTAGAATCAAATATAAAAAGTAATCCTTAATCATTTTGGGCTTTTCTGAATAATAAAAGAAATACCAAATAACCAAAAAATATGGTTTAGCAAGATATATGTATGGATAACCTTCAAAACATTTGTGAGTTATTTGCTTAATTTTTTCAATCAAACTACACTCAGAAAAAAGTGTCTCGGAATATGATAAAAAAGGCATAATATTTAGAGAAAAATGGAATAGACTTTGCTCCAGAGAATGCTATTCTCTAATTGCGATACTTAAAATTCTCTAAAAATGATAAAAAGGTTCCATGATATAGAAAAATATATCGTTTTTAGAGAAATATACTTTTTCTTTTGAGAAAATATTTGTTGTTATTGAAGAAAATACTTCTCATAGTGAATTTTTTATCAAAATATAAGAAAAGTTTTTTATTTTCAATAAAATTTCTCTATAAATGAGAAATTTTTTGTGCGAGAAAAATACTTATCATTATTAGAGACATTGAAATATTTCCATTTCCTAGAAGTAAAGAAATATTTCTTCGAAAATGTGAAAATTTATTCTAATTGAAGAAAATTTTATTTGAAAAAGAGAAAATTGCTATTATCAAAAATAGAGAAATTTTTTACCGGAGCAGGGTATGTGTTTTTTTCTCAGTGTATGTTTGTGATAATACATCATCCAATCATGAACGTATTTCTCCCAATTATATGTCAATTACCGACATTGGCTCAATTACCTTTTCGGAGTATGATGTTTGGGACGCTTTAGTTAGTCTCGATGTTAATAAGGGTTGTGGACCGGTTTATATACCACCCATAAACAAAAAAAAAACAAATTGGCCATTTCAGCCCTTGAAAGGACTTTGACCGAGCTTCTTATGATCAATTGTGTTGTGTGTGTTATTAAATGTTTTGCACACAATTGACCGAGAACTGGACCTACATGTTTTATGCCGACTCCGAACGGCTAAGGTTCATGTTCTCAAGAAGCTTTACATGGCATTATTTACTCTCTGAGGCTTGCCATTGTCTGCAGAGAGGTGGTGACCGATCAGAAAAATTTTGTATGGAAAAAAACTTTTCGCCGCGGCTGAGGATCGAACCCGGGCTCCGAGCATGCTAAGTCACACACTTAACCTGCATGCCACGGTCACCACCCATATATCTAAAAAATAATGTGCTTTTGCCATGCGCAAGCTATTGACTCATAATTTCAATATTTTCCTTCCTCTGTGAGGAAGATATCTCGAAGATATCGGCAATCACTCCAATTTTTAGACACGGATCAAGGAAAAATATTGCAAATTATCGACCGATAGCTAAATTATCACTTATTCCGAAAAGTTTTGAATTTCTGGTAAAAAATAAAATTTAAAACTCCATTAAAAACAGATTGTCTGAGAAGCAGCACGGATTCTATCTATCTAAGGAAATGTACCTCTACTAATCTAACCGTTTTTACATACTTTCTGTCCAATAATATAGAAAAAGGTCATCAAATATTCACGGATTTCACAAAGGCTTTCGATAGAGTTCAACACTCTCTTTTGATAAATAAGTTAAGTAACTTCGGCTTTAATTCCTCGTTACTGCTGAGGTAAGAGAGCTACCTTGTTGGTCGTCAGCAATATGTTCAAATTGGTGAAAATTCATCGAAAAACATTAAAAATTATTCAGGGGTACTCCAAGGCAGCCTCCTAGGTCCCCTGTTGTTTGGTCTATTAACAACGATCTTCCGAATTATGTCAGCTTTTCTGAGTGTCTGATGTATACTGATGATGTTTGGTACTTAAGATGTGTGGAATCTCACAAAGACCTTCTATTGCTTCAACGTGACATGGATAGTCTTCAATTTTCGGCGAGACCAATAAACTGTATTTTTAATGTGCTTAAATGTAATGTCATGTCTTTCTCTATGAAGAACCTACATTTCGAAGAATGCTATTAATTCGATATTACTCGAGAGAGTCGCCTTGAAGAAAGATTTAGGCATTTTATTTGAGCGAAAGTTAAGCTTTGCCTTACATTTTGATGCTATGATATCAAAAGAGAATACGATGATGGGATTTTTATCACGCAATACTAGGGAGTTTTCTGATCACTTTACCGCGACGACCATTTTCTTTTCAATAGTCATATAGGTTTTAGAATACAATTGGGTTATCTGGGACCCTTAATATTCTGTAAATATTAAAAAGATTGAAAATATTCAAAGGCGTTTCACTTTATGTTTAAGACCAAAGAAAAAGTGTGTTGTGAAAATATTGCTTTTGAGCTGAAAAATTAAATGATTTTAAAGAAAAAACTACAACAGCTACGACCTTTAAAATTAACACAAAATATCTTCGTAACCAAAGCTTCAAAATGACATAAAATTTTGAAATAGCAGACAAGCCACTTTTGAGAAATCACCAAGGCTACATTTTTCATTTAAGACTTTTGCATGCTTAAATCATAAAATATAAAATAGTTAAGTGCTCAGTTGTTTTAATTTCAAACTGCTTTTCCACACTTTTGCCCCACTGTACATTAGCACATATTAACCGCCAAATAACCATTCATTCAAACTGTCTCGTTTGCCAATTGTTTATAATCAACGCATTATTCAAAACTGCTAGATTATAAGAAATAATAAAAAATTTTGCACAAAATAAAAAAAATTGCCACAACCAGAGCCAACAAAAGCCATAGAGAGATGAAAAGAGCATAAAAAAAGGGGAAAAAATAAGTTATTTTTTCCTGCGGCACAGTAAACAACTTTATTATTATTTGTTATTGAGGCAACAACGAATTCCCAACACAAGAAAATAAACAAAAATAAAAAACAAAACACATGCATGGCAAAAATAAAAAATATGCTCAGGAGCTCAAGAAAAATGGTGCATAGCAGTGTATAGCTTGCTGAGTATATTTGTTAGTTGTTGCAACTGTGAAGAAAACAGAAAGAAAAAACACACAAAATATTGGCCAAAGTTCCGCCAAGTTGCTCCAAGTGCAATGGCAACAAATTCATGTGAGGCAACAACAGCAACAACAACACCAAGCAATGAGGCAACTTTAACCTTATATCCTGCTTATGCACATAACTTGGCTGTGAACGCTGGCTGCTGCTCTCTTTGCCACTCCGAATTTTCGCTCAAACAGCACTGTTGGCCATGTTGCCAGCTTTAGACGTTTAGCTTATTGGAACCTTCCGTTTACTGCCACAGCGTAAAACTTGCAAAGGACTTGCTGAAGCACGCCTTTTAAGGCGTTAGGTTATGGAGGAAGGTAGGAGGGGGGGCAGCCAAGTAGACACCATCGCATATATTTTATTATAAATTGCTTCTAACGATGTTCCATATTTCATGAGCGCATTCATATTTTTTCGCCAACCTTGCAGACTCCACGAGTGCGTGTATGTTTGTGTGCTTTCTTGATGAAGTATACCACTCCACTTTAGTCTACTCCACACTTATATGTGTTTGTGTGTTTTTTTGAATTATTACATTGTTTGGCGTTCGAATTTCTCGCGCACTCTTGCTGTGTGTGTGTATCGGGCTTTATTTTATTTCTATGCTTGTTGTTTTTGTGATAATGATGCCGCCACCATGAAAGGATTTCTGTTCAGCACTGCATAGTCGTGTCGTCCTTGCATTGCTGCTTAAAGCGTTTTTTGTTTGTTGCCCCCGCAGCTTGCTAGTTTGCTCGCATAGCCGCTTACAATGCCCGCTTTCAGCTCAGCTCAGCTCTGCTCAGCTTGGTACACAAATCATAAATTGCCGCCTTAAAATTTATCTTCAATTTCGAGACCCCATGTGGAGGAGCTCAGCGCATGGTGTTTGAAAATTTATTGCTGCATTTGCAATAAATATTGTCAGTATGGGAATCGCTTGCTAGTTGACTGGCTGGCTGAGTGTGTTTGTGGATTTCCGAGTTGTTTATGTTGGCTCATTATTAATATACGTTGATTGCGCTCTGCTCTTGCTCTTTGGTCGCTGGCTGCAGCATAGTTTTGCATCTTACCTCTATTCTATTCTCAGACGTAACCAGCTGCCTGTGCTGCATTTATCTCAGCATTTTTATTTATTGTTTTCTTTGTTTTTTTTTTAATTTTTTGTATTTTGTATTAAAAATTAATACAAAGCTATGAGAAATCATTTGTTTGCAAATTCAAAAACTAGGTGGTTTTGGGTTGGGTTCGCGTGTTGAAAGTGGCTTTCATTTCTTGTTCACAGCAGATTTTTAGATGCATGTTTGGAGATTGATGGGTGCGGTTTTGGTTATCTTAAAGTGCCTGACTACTAGGTGACTAGTATGAGTAAGAAGTTTAACATTTAAGAAGATGTGGGTATGCGTTCTGTGAAAAATAAAAAGTTACAATCAAAAAACATGTTTTTTTTACCAAAAAGGACCTTCAGGAGGATCAAAATTGCTTCGGCGGTTTTTCTCTGATTTGAAAAAAAAATATGCAGAAATCATTTTAATGAGTTCCTCTTACTTTTGAGACCCCGACCGGTTGAAATTTTTTTTATCTTTATAAGAATGATCCGGTCTAGTATACGTTCATCAAAAACATGCAAGAATTTTGCATCTTCAAAACATCTCGTTAATAGTGGCAGCCTTAAAAACTAAAATTGTTTTCTCATTAACGCAAGTGCGGACATGTACCTGAAAGCTAAACAAATTATGAAGGCAATTTTTTTCAAAAAAATTATAAGAAGCACAAGGAATTGAAACCAAAGTAATAATGCATCGCGAATGGATGTTTTTTGAATGTTTTAAAAATTACACAGAGAAAATAGGAATGGACTAAAATCAAGCTCAAAGCGTTTGTAACTCAAATAATCAGCTCAATAGAGCTCAAAAGCATTTCAAACCATGCTATTCTTGTTCGCAGTTTATGCCAGAAATTGGGCTTGAAAAATTTTTTTGATAAACACGGCAACTTGTGCTAAATACGTGTAATCTTGGGCTTGTTTGTCAAAAATTAATTTTTGTTGTTGTTTATGCACATCAAAAATATGTGCAACCGAACGATATAATTCTCAATTGGTTGTTGTTCCTGTGGTGGTGACCGTGGCATGCAGGTTAAGTGTGTGGCTTAGCATGCTCGGAGCCCGGGTTCGATCCCCAGCCGTGGCGAAAAGTTTTTTCAATCAAAAATTTTTCTGATCGGTCACCACTTCTCTGCAGACAATGGCAAACCTCAGAGAGTAAATAATGCCATGTAAAGCTTCTAGAGAACATGAGCCGTTCGGAGTCGGCATAAAACATGTAGGTCCAGTTCTCGGTCAATTGTGTGCAAAAATTTAATAACACACACAACACAATCGATCCTAAGAAGCTCGGTCAAAGTCCTTTCTAGGGCTGAAATGGCCAATTTGTTTTTGTTTGTTGTTGTTCCTGTTAGTATAAAAGTATATAAAAGAACAAATTAATAATATTATATTTTCCTGTCCGAATTGGATGAAACATGTCTAATTTGGACAATGATAATATAATTTTTATTTTAATTAAGGAGGGACATAACATTCGCGGCAGAAAAAACAGACCTTTTTAAAAAATTCATAACTCAGGCAAAAACAAATATTTTTCCAAAATTATATTATTATTGTAGAGAATTGAACAAATTACGAGAAAAAAAATTAAAAAGAATATATTTTTTTTACCCCAACATGGTTTTATAGAGCTCTAAACTGGAGGCAGAGAAAAAAACGGGATCTCGTGGTTGCAGCGCAGGGAGTCGTAAAAATTGTCCGATCTGGAAAAAAATTACTTAATTAAATCTTATCAAAAATGGTTATCGTATGACAGGAGCTTTTTTTTAAATTTTTTTAAAATTTGTTTTTGAATTTTTGGTGATGTTCTAAATTTGAAAGTATGTTTTTTGGAAAAAAATATTGACTTTAAAATTTCATTAAAAATCGAACAAAAATTTAAAAAAGCTCATGTCATACGATAGCGAATCAAGTTTAAAAAAAAAATAAAAAAAAAATTTCGTCAAAAAATGAACCCGGTAGTGCCGCTACCAGTACGAAAAACATGGTTTCGAGATAAACGCGTTCAAAGTTTGTGAACAAAGAAAAGTAAAAGTGCGCTCTCACTAATCCGGCTGTAAATTTTGAACCCGTTAGAATTTTTTCATGAAATTTTTTTCTTAGAATTTTAAGAATATTTACAAAATTATAAAAAAGTCAATTTTTAAAAACGGCCAATGTCATGTCCCCCGTTAATGTAATTTTTATTTTTTTTTGTGTTCTTTATTGCTTAAGAACAAGGGCATAACTCAGCGTTTTGATATATTTTTTATTTTGTTTTTTTTTGTTTATTTTAAAATTTGACATTTGCCATATTTTGATAAAAAATTACAAAATTCTTCAAATATCTTTCTTTTAATATCCATCCATAAGTAGCATGCATTGGACACAAATGAGTATGTTTTTTGTTTTTATAAACAATACCAAAATGACTTAATTTGGGCACATATTAGAATATTAAATTTTTGATAAATGATCCAAGCATCACGTTAATTATGCACGAATGGGCGTGTTAATTTTTTGATAAACAATCACATTGGGGCTTGATATTAAGAACATTATGGCTTAGCTTAGAATCCCACCCAAAATTAATTGGTTTGGGATTATTTTCAGCTCAAATTTCTCTCCGTAATAATTGACAAGTAATAATTTAACATGTTTAGTTTATTGATTGTGTAAAGACCGATCCATTCTAATCTGTAAAGAATGTATTAGTATTGATCTTAAAATGCATAAAAAAGTTCCGCTTCTACTTTATGAGTGCATGAATTTTTTGAATTTTTGACTCTTATTGTATGAACTATGCATACTGCCCTTGTATTTGTACATAACAAAAAAAAAAAAAACAAATTGGCCATTTCAGCCCTTGAAAGGACTTTGGCCGAGCTTCTTATGATCAATTGTGTTGTGTGTGTTATTAAATGTTTACACACAATGACCAAGAACTGGACCTACATGTTTTATGCCGACTCCGAACGGCTAAAGTTCATGTTCTCAAGAAGCTTTACACGGCATTGTTTACTCTCTGAGGTTTGCCATTGTCTGCAGAGAGGTGGTGACCCATCAGAAAAATTTTTTATTGAAAAAAACTTTTCGCCGCGGCTGGGGATCGAACCCGGGTTCCGAACATGCTTTTGAATTTTTTCTCGACCACAACTTACGCTGTAAAAAGTAAATAAGTAATCGTAAAGTAAACATTTTAAAATAACTGTGTCTCGGAACCCAGATGTGACCCAGACCTCCGACGACCTATATTGCATTCCTAGAAGTGCTTACTTTCATGATTTTTTGGAATTACTCTAGAAGATTTTATTGGTCTTAATTTGGTCACTCCGTATTATTATAATATTTTGTTTTTTATTATTTTTTAAAAAATTCAAAACTTTGGGAAAAAAGGTCAATAAATGATTTCTTTCAGACAGCCGCCATTTTGTAAAAACATTTTTGGTTTAATGTTCACTGAAAAATTTTTTTGTTCTTGTTCAGACAAGAGCTACATTCTTGCTTAATAAGAATCTTTTTTCTTTTCTATTTTATCTATTTTAGATTACCAGAAGTATTGGAATCATGTCAAGAAGCATGCACTCTTATTTTTACCCCCCCCCCCCCCCCCCACTGTATGAGCTTGTAATTTTTTCAATTTAAAAAAAAAATTGTTTTTAATATTTTTTGTATTGTTAAAACATCAATAATTATCTTGTAAAAAATACATGTCTACTAAAAATATTGCTATATATTTTTATAGAATTTAAAAAAAACACCCAAAATTTATGCCCCTAGACTAGAAAACTTCCTGGTACTCTAGCCTAGGTCTATGGTACTCTGTTTAGTTTCATGTCAAATTTGACTCGAATCTCTACATAACAAATAATAGCTATGAAAAATGCATGGAATTTTTTACAACATGTTCGTCAAAGTAGTACTCTGTTCCGCTGCGAAATATATTGGCAACATGTTGCTTGGCAACATTTTTTCCACGACAATTAAGCCTTGTACTCTATTCGGTTGCGTAAAATTTGGCGGAAGCATTAATTTTTTTGTTGCGTGCAAATTCTGACAAATAATTTGTTGCGTAGAAATTGTAAAATTTGATAAATTGACTCTGGAAGCCTAGCACTCTGTTCAGTTTCATGTGAAATTTCACTCGAATATACATACAAAAAACGTTAGCTGTGAAATATGCTTGAAAATATTCACTACATGTTTGTCAAAGTAGTACAGTATTCCGCTGTGAAATATACTCGCAACATTTCTCTTGCAACATTTTTTTTACGACAACTTAATTGAACTGCTTATTTATTTTGAAGTGAAGAGAGACAGTTTACGGTATTTTTTGTTTTTATTTATTTATTTTCTCTATTTTGAGAAGTCATGCTTTCTCAAATTTTTCAATTTCTGCGCAACAGAATATTTGTCAGAATTTTCACACAAAAAAAAATAATGTTTACGTTAATTTTAACGGTAACCGAAATATTTTTTTGTTTCGTTGAAACGAAATCAAAAAATAACGTTAATTCAAAAAAAGAAAACGATATAAAATTTTTTCGTTTTTGTTCCCAATCAACCGTTGAAAATAACGTTAATTTCAACAAAAAAATTTCGTTTTTTTTTGTATCAGAAGAAATTTTTTAAGCATAGGAGAAAATATAAGAAAATTTTTCGTTTTTCAACGAAACAAAATTTGATTTGATAAATTTTTAACGTTATTTAAAAACCGAAATAATTTTGATAATATATTTTTCTGCCTCAACGAAACGAAAAAATTTTGTTGATTTCGTTGTGCATGTCTGGTACTAGGCTTTACGCTACGACATATGCTCGCAACATGTTTATTGGCAGCATTTTTTCAAGACAATTAAGCCTAGTACTAATAAGTTGCGTGAAAATTCTGAAAAAAATTATGTTGCGTAGAAATTGAAAAACTTGTAAAGTCACGCTTTAAGGAACTCTGTTCGTTTGTGTGAACTTTGGCTGGCAGCATTAAATTTTTTGTTGCGTGCAAATTCTGACAAATATTTTGTTGCGTAGAAATTATATAATTTGAGAAAGTCATGCTTTTCTTTTCAAAATAGAGAAAAATAAATATAAATAAATATATTATATCAAAAATGTGCGACAACTCTCACTTTTCATATCAAAATAAATAAGCAGTTCAATAAAATTGTCGTGAACAAATGTTGCAAGAGAAATGTTGCGAGCATTTTTTACAACGGAACAGATTACTACTTTGACAAACATGTTGTGAAAATTTTCACACGTGTTTTATAGCGAAATGTGAAATTTCACATGAAACTGTACACAGTACTATTCAATAGGCCTTAAAATTAAAAATGTGTACCATGATTTGGTTTCAATATTACGGCCAAATTAATTATTTCAATTTTATGATCATGATGATAAACTATATGAATATAAAACTATAGAGGCAAAAACTATATCAAGAATTCACATGCATTTCGAAGAACATTGTCTATTGCATGGCATTTGTGAAAAAAATTAATATGAAGGGTCCATATTTTTCTTTTTTTTTTATCAAAGCAACAAAAAATTGAATCACAAAATTGTGTATTCGTTTAGAAGATATAGACTTTTGACTGCCGAATGCCAAAAAACCAGCCTTTTCGACTATTCGATACATTTGAATCTTCTGCAACGAATGGAGTAGAGAAACTCTTGTCGTGAAAATCTTGTGTGAAAACGGTCAGATGAACTACCAATGGCGAATAAGATGGTTGTCTATTTCGGTTGCAAAAGGTTCAACTCTTTAAGTTTGCTGGACAGAAATATAATTTTTGGAACCAAATGTCTAAAATTTGATAAAATTGTAGAAGCGTGTTAGTCAATACGATTAAATTGCAGTAGTCTTTGGAATACTGGAATTTAGTCAAAAGTTTTTTTTCTTTAACTAAATAAAAATTGTTCAAGAAAAAAACTGCCGAAATTTTTTTTAAATGTCATTTGGTACCTAACTAATTTGTTGTTTATTTGCCAAAACTAAATTCGACTAAACTTTGCCTAAGACCATAATCTTTGTAAATTTTGTGAATTGCGTTTTTCACGCACTGTTGCCTCTTTGATGTTGGATAACTTAGCGAAATGTTTTTGCAAATTCCGTTGACAGACAGTGCAAAAACAATACACGGCAGAACGTCTAATCGTTTTTGTGTTGTCAACATATTGATAGCAATTGTTGCCAGCAAATTGTTGGCATTTTTTTACCATACACACACACACATACAACTGTATTGTCGAATTTAAAAGATTAACAAGTGAAAAATTTCAAAAGTGAAATTTGCCAAATATTCGCACTGAAATGTCAAATGTTGACAGCGAACTGAATGACAGATTGTTGCCAAAGTAAAATAAATAAATGAGCAAAAAACAAAACAAAAAAAAAAACAAAATGTTCAATGAACAAATAAGAGAGGAGTGGTTGCGCGGGTAAACAACAATTTTCACCCTACATCAATCTTATCACAAAATGAGTGACACTAACATGGCTTCCGTGGTTTCGGGCTCAATTTAAATTGATTTTCAAATTGCTGCCGCCTGACGTTTGTTGTTTGTTGTCGGCTGATGTTGCTGTTGTTGTTATCAATAGAGTGCTTGGTGTGTTCAATGTTGTTGTTGTTGTTTTGTTTGATGATACAGTATAGTATGTTGCTCATATGCAAACATTTTCACTTCCTTTCTTATATTTTTTTGCTTCTTCACTTTATTGCATGGCGTTCATTTGTCATGTCAAAAAGTTGTCAATGATTGATGACTGCTGTCAACGTTTAAGCATACCACAAGGGCACTACAACAAAAACAACATTGGGCTACAGTTGACATTTGTCACTCAAACTAGAAATAAAAAAAAAATAAACAAAAAAAAAAAGACAGGACAGCGATTGATGTGCTTGCTTTGCTGCTAACAAATTAATAAAAAGTATCTACGATATATGTAAATATATATCGAGCCTTTCTACTCTTGAACACTGACAACATTTTTAAAAGTGTGATGGATGAGTAACAAAACCTTTAGCAAAATTCTTGTGGTTTTTGTTTTTTTTGTAAATCAGCCAAAGAAGTTTTATTGAAGTAAGTTATGAGAAGTAAGAGTAAATTAACAGCAGCTCAGTCCACATTGTTGAATATCCTTTTTCAGCTGCTAATGACCCACTGTGCTTAACACATGACAGCCTTTGTCTCTCATCAATTTTTATTTTATGACACATCAATTTATAAATCAAGGCCACAACCGCAATCGTCTCTTATATAACTTTTCTTACCACCAGGATCATAATAAAATAAAATCAAAAAAATGCAGTAACTGCACCAGTACATAATTATTAATTAATCACTTTTGTTGCACTCATTTTGCTGGTTCCTTTAAACACGGGCTTGTTGCTGGCTGTTGCAGCAACATACAACACACAAAAAAAAAGGAAAACAACAGACAATGCACATCATCATAATCGTCATCAATTCCAATCAGATAACATTAGCACGTCACGCAGTGCAAAATTATTATTCATTGAATTTGTGATGAATGTGACAGTTACAACAACAACAACAAGAAAGGTCTAAAAAGTCGAAGCTGTCAAAATTTGTTGCATGCTTACGCTGTTGATGTTGCAAGATGTTATCGTTCAACAGTAAAATTCAACACATACACGAGCCACACACACACACTCACTCATTCACTCACACTTATAACACAGTCATCAATAATAACGTTTGCTTGGTGGTAGCTTGTTGACCAAGATCGATTGCCCTTCATTACTCGTATTTTTTTTTATTTTTTGTTCTGGCTGCAATGCTTTTTGTTGTCAGTGTGCCGTTGATGTTGCTGATAAATGAGCTTTGTTGCTTGGCCTCTTTTTTGCTCTAAGCATGCGCGATATTACAGACACGTTCATTTTGACAATGACGATGACGATGATGATAATGATGATGATGATGGTGATGACCATGTTGACAGCCAACTTGGTGTGGTTATGTTCACGCACATTATCGAACTGACAGAAGGACAAGAAAATCGCCTTCAAGCAGTTGTACATGGCAGAACTTTTTTCAGGTTGAAATTTCAGTCTGAAGTGCCTCTGCTTGAGGCAAAACTTTATTTATTGCTCATTGCTGGGATACCATAGATAACCACTCCTGTCTATCTATGGTTATCGATGTTTCTTGAGACACAATAGGTTCAAAACAAGGTACAATCATGGATATATATTATTTTGATTAAGTTTAACGATTTTTCAGAGCCTGCTTCCTATTCCCTGATAGATTAAGATCATTTTTCAAAAATCCATCCTCCAACAAACGCCAAAATGAGCAAAGGAAGATTTTGAAAATTTTTGTGACTCGCGCATTCATTGCTTAAGCATTTGAAAAGTGATGCATTTTCCCAAAAACACTTAGGCGAATTACTGGTGCATCGCAAAATTCACTTCTCTGCCAAATGTTTGCAGGGAAATGATTTCAAATTTGAGAGTGAATTCTCTCTTCATTTGAACACGACCTGCCAGTGATGCTAATCGTGCAGCCAATCGCAAGAATATCCAATAATTTGACATGTGACATCTCGAATCACGTGGCACATAAGAGTATGCAACAATGTATATAACTTTGATCATTGAAAGTAATTGTGGTTTGTTTTCAAAAGTAAAATTAAGCAAGACAGCATGGAAAAGTAAGTTGACGAGCACTCCGCCACACATAAAAAATTCTTCACTTGTTTCACTTGATTTCACTTTCTCACCTACTTATCTTTCTCCCATTTCTGAACCAAGGCAGACTTGGCTGAATAGGTTTGACACCTGAAATCCTTGGTTCGAAGCTAAACAAAAATGCAATACTTTTTTTTACTTCCGAGAATGCAAACCTTACTTTTATAAAGTTTTCTCTACTCTTATCAAGTTTAAAATAAATGAGCTAAGGTCCTTCTATATTAAAGGTCCGTCTATTTAAAGGATATATGCCCTAAATATGTTTAAAACATGCTCTTATATTTTAAATATATAATTTTATATAACATATTTCAAAACAAACATGTTTGTAAATCTATTTCCAGTAAAAAACGGTACTATGTTGTAAAAAAACAAGTTAGTTAAAAAAGGTATGAATGTTAGTTTTGTTTTTTTTTTCTTATACAATTAATTAATCTATTGGCTATTTTTTTACATTTTGGCTATTTTTATGTTGTGTTTTGGATATAAAATTAAATTTACTCCGGCAACACTGTTCAGGCAGCGCAGCAAGCAGAACGAGCTTATAATTTTTCTGATGTGAAGGCGGCTAAAAAATTTGCGAGAAGCCAAGGTTCAGACAGCACAGTAAGCAGAGAATACGATTTATCTGGTTGCGAGGGTAGACGAAAGGTGAAATACTGCAAGGTTCGCTCTACAAGCTTTTCGGAATATACCATAAAACTTTAAGTGAAGTAAGGTACGACGAGTCACTCCAGTTGCAACAATCTGTGCTTACTTAATCATTTGACATTCAAAACCAGTTGTGAATCATATCATTGAAAGGTTACATCAATCGAAGGTTGGCTGCGTGTTCTAATTTAGCTGTCAATAGTTTGTTCGAAGGTGTGCTGTATGTGTGTGTATGTTGCTTCTTAAGCTAGTTTTACAATAGTTGTTGCTTTTGTTTTTGTTTGTACTAATTATGCCTGGGTTCGAACCCCACAGCGGTCGTTGACAAAAATATATTTTTATTTTTATTATTTTTTTTTAAAATTTTGTTTTCACTTTGTTTCTTTTTAATAATAATAATAATTCATATACAATAATAATATGACAATTTAAAAATAATACATAATAAGTATAACATATCTTATATATTAAGACATGAACATTAAAGTTTGTCGTACGCTTTTTTGGTATTAATTAAAACTCAAAATAAATGAAACTTATATCATTCGAAAGGTTATGTTGCCCAGATGTGCAGAATGTATATATAAATGATATATCTAATAAAGGGGGTTCCCAACCTTCTAAGAGAGAAATTAAATTTTTGAGAAAAAACCCGCTCTTTGATTAATATGAAATTTGGTTGGGGGAGAGTTTTTGAGTTGGTCGAATTTGAATTTTTTTTAAAAGTAACAATTTCTTAAAAAACTGTAGTTTTATCCATTCGTCAATTGTAAAATTTGTAAAAACATGTATTTTGAATTAAAAAAAATTACTTTCCATGTGGTCGGATTTTAGCGGTTTTTCAATTTTTCTAATTTTTTCTAAAAGATTGTTAAATTTTCTTTCAAATGTGAAAAAAATTACAGCAAAGTTCTAATCAAAAGTATTTTTAATGAATTTTCTTAATATTGTCGTTAGTTATTTAGCGTGTTTTTCAGCCAAATGCCAAGAGAGAGAAAAAAACTGTCTCAAATTGAATGTTCTAAATTGGAAAGCCAATATCTCCGCTATCTGTGCAAAGTTTTTATTTATTTCTTTTTTGTATTTAAGTTTTATCATTTAACTTAAAAAAACTTTTAAAAATAATACCGTTTTTTGTTTGTTTATATTTAAACTATTCCGTTTAAAAAAAAACCTTCAAAACCAAATAGGCTAAGGTTTTTGTTGTGACTTCCACTCCTCCCAGACCAATGGACCGATTCTATCGATTTAGATGTCATTAAATCAGGTTAAGGCTGTACATGTGCAAACCACTTTTAAAAATTGTGATTTCACGTCAGGGGGTTCCCAACCTTTTAAAACAGAAATACAATTTTTGTACAAAAATCCGTTATTTTATCGATTTAAAATTTAATTTAAGAAGAGCTTATGAATTGATCGAATTTGAATTTTTTTCAAAACTAAAAATTTTTAACCAAAATTATCTTTTATGCATTCCTCAAATGTCAATTGTCCGAAAAATGCAGTTCCAAAATCAAAAAATTCCACTTTCCGTGCAAACAAGTCAGTCAAATTTTAACAGTTTTCACATTTTTTTTGTTTTTCTAAATTTTTGTTTAATTTTCTTTGAAATGTGTTGGCAATTACGGTAATTATCTTGCCAAATGTATTTTTAATGAATTTTCTTAATATTTTCTTTAGTTGTTTAACGTGTATTTTTATCAAACGCCAAGACAGAGAAAAAAACTCTCTGAAATTTAAAGTTCTGTATTTGGAAGCGAATATCTCTGCCACTTTTTAAAAAATTTCATTTATTTCTTTTTTGTATTTAATTGCAATTAATTGACTTTAAAATAATAACAAAGTTTTTACCGTTGCTTTATTATTTATATTTTAATCATTGCCTTTAAAAAGAGTCCAATAAAATGAATGTTTCCTCAAAAAATGTATTCAAAATAGTTTTTATTGTAAAAATAAAAAAAATTCAAATTTGCATTTTTGATTTTCTTTCATTTAATATAGTTTATTTAAGACGAATTTGTTTTTGTTTGACAGAAAAATTAATAAATACTATGTGTCATCGAAAAAACAAGGCTACCCCCTATGGTTTTTTGCTCGAAATTGTTTTTTTTTAAATGTTGTTCTTATAATTTTTAAATCTTCAACAAGCTTCAAAAACAATATATTTGAAAAAAATTTCATTATAGCTACAACCAATTAAAAGTTATAGCCACGAATCTGTTTTAATCATCCTGCTTATCTATATAATTAATAGGCTAAGGTTTTTTTTGTGACTTCAACTCCTCCCAGACCAATGGACCGATTCTATCAATTTAGATGTCATTAAATCAGGTTTAAGCTGTATATGTGCAAACCACTTTTAAAAATTGTGATTTCACTTCAAGGGGTTCCCAACCTTTTAAAACAGAAATAAAATTTTTGTACAAAAATCCGTTATTTTATCGATTTGAAATTTAATTTAAGAAGAGCTTATGAATTGATCGAATTTGAATTTTTTTCAAAACTAAAAATTTTTAACCAAAATTATCTTTTATGCATTCCTCAAATGTCAATTGTCCAAAAAATGCAGTTCCAAAATCAAAAATTCCACTTTCCGAGCAAACAAGTTAGTCAAATTTTAACGGTTTTCAAAAAAAAAAGAAACGGTTTTTTTTTTGGTTTTTTGGTGTTTTTTCATCTAAATGTGTTATAAATCGATGTTGTAGGTGTTCTGTAAGTACCTTTTATTAATTTCTGAAATATATCTTAGTATTATTTCTTAAATCTATTTTTTAATGCGTTTTTTTTTAACATTAGTTATTTTTTATAGCTGGAAGAGTTAAGCTGCGATGTTTTCGAATAGTAATAATGTTTTTCTCAGTTGTTATATAAGTATAAGTCCGTCTTCGTATGTTGACAGTTACATTAAAAAAGTTAGTGTCAGATCATACGTTTCAAGTCAAACCATTCAGATAATGATCTTTTATATCATTATTGAGACTGAATATATAGAATTATTTATTCTTTAAATAGATAAATAGAATTATTTCTGTTTTGTATTTTAGTTTATAATGTATTTTTTTTTTTTTTTTTTTTGTTTTTATATATAATTTTTTACACATGTAATATAATTTAATATATATATATAAAATAAAATATAAATATTATAAGGATATAATAAGACCAAAAAAATAAATTTAGCTCATTTGTAACGCGCCGTTACAGTGCCAAGCGGAAACCAAAACCATGTGCTCCGATACTGTTAAGTCTAGAAATATCCTAGCAAGCAAAGACGCAATATATGCATTGATCACTTCAAAGATAGTGTGCATCTACTAGGTTCCAACCCAGTAGACAATGACATCGCTGCTAGCAGGCCTTCTTGTGTATTTTGTAGTACTGCCGCACTCATGTACGATTACACTTTCTTTTTTATATGAAGTGGGAAAATTTCGCAGGCCTTCCGCTCCGATAGCTCAAAAGAGGCCTGATAGAAGCACTTCTTTAGAATGGCTAAAAGTAGGGGTAAACAAAAAGTGTTGAAAAAATATATTTTCTTTTACACCTTTTTCTATTTATTTATATATTCTATGATTTTATCTTCTCTCCTATGTTTTTTTTAAGTTAGATTAATTTCAATCTATAATTTTTGATATAGCAGTAAGAAGGGCCATTATTGCGTCATATTTTTAAACTTATATATATATATTCTAACTTTTAACGAAAAAGTTGCCCTGAAGTATATGAAAAGCCAGTCTTTGTAGGGAAAACAAATTTGTTGTGCTGCCTTTTGTGCAGAAAAAGAAGGCCTTCAAGAAGTGCTCATAAGAGCAGCGAGGAACGGATGTGTTTAGTCTTCAAAAGAAGCAGTCAATGCAGGCCTTCGTATAGGCTAGAACACATAGAAGGCATGCATGATTCGAGACTTTTGAGGCATGCTTTTTGAAACACATAGCAGCCATGCATGAACAATAACAACATAAGAAGAAAATGTCAAATATAAACAAAATCAGCTGTTTCCTAGCTGCCAATGCCTTGATGCTTGAGAAAAGTTCAAAGATCGCCAACTTCAAGCATGCATAATGATGCTTGATGCGTGCATGCTTTCTTTATGCGTTGCCTCATAAGCTTACATGATTTCGAATTAAACGTCAGATGCTTTGATGCAAGCATGTCTTCTATGTGTTTCTGCCTTATGAAGAGCGCTGGTTTAATTGCCTATTGGGAAGCCACCGGTGCAATGACAGAGATTAGTGCCAGGCTGGGATCAGAGCTCATAGAACACGTAGCTATTCCACTACAGACATTGTTCAAAAACTAAAGCCAAGCAAGCAGGTAGTTGGTGATGAAAAGATACGGCAAGATGAAAGATCTCGAGAATCATGTGTGATATGGCATGTGAAAAACGGACTTTGTTTAACCTGGCACGACGCCGAAGGGACAGCAAGACAGCTGAGTATTACTACAGATGAAAACTGCAAGACATGCAATGAACCAGGTATTCAAGTATCCTCCTCCTTTGCACATGCCCTTCTTCCTTAAATCCAGGCTTAAACACTTAGGCTCACTGACTTTATCGTCACTTCAAGATGCGACCAAAATTCTTCTAGGTTCCCTCCTAAGATTTACTAATTCCACACAAATCTTTTACGATTTCCACTAACTTCCTAAAGGCTTTCAGCAACCAACACTACTAAGGAGCGTATGATCTCTGTGAGACCCCAAAGAAAGACAGCCGGACTTACTTTGTCTTATAAACTGTTATTGTTCGCCTCATATTTGTACATGAATTTTATGAATTTCATTCACAAAAATTATGTATGATTCATGTTCTCGTTGTATTTTTTATAAAATTCTTTTATGGCTTAATGTACTTGTACATACACTGCATGAACTTTAAACAGTAGACTTTTATTATTTCTTTTATGTATTTTGTACATAGATATAATGAATAGTTCATGTGACTCAGGCGCCTGAACCAAAATTCATAAATGCTATTCATGGATATCATGTAAAAATTCATAGTTTTTAAGTCCTTTTCTGTTTGAGTGTAGCTTTCTACAGCTTTATGTAAATTATATTAGTTTTTATAAAACAACAAAATAATTGACTGTTGTGTCTTATAAAAGTCATAACGAGCGGTTAAAGAAGTAACATTTTTTCATAACAAAAAAATAAAAAACGTTATGTGCAAATAAAAGCATTCCGTTTTTCAATAAAAAATAAATTTTTGACAAAACTCAAAAATCAGCTTTTTTGCAATATATCTTTTTGACTTAAAAAAAAATAACAACAAAAGCTATGTAAAAACACCTCAACGAAAACTAAAACCATCTAAGTGTGACATTGACATTGATAAGTAACTCATATAAACACTCGTACAAATATTTACTCCTTACATTGCCCGAAACAAACACAGAGCAAAAGTTTCACGGACTCTAGATGACAAGATGGTAAACAAAAGATTAACGCCAAAGCATACACCTCAAAAACTTACCGTAATATTTATGACTAGGAAACAGACATAGACGAACCAATGCAATTAAATAATTGAACCCTTAAAAAAAGAGGGCCACAAATCGATTAATAGTCACAAATAATATATAACTCCACCGAGAACAAATGACCAGCAGGTTAGATAAAGTCATAATTCATTATTATTAATATTAATGTTTGAGCTGTTTGGTTTCGCTTCATCAGCGACTCGCCCCAGTTGTCAAATACGCTGGCGCTCATTCTTATCAAGTTCTTCCTGCTGACTATACATAGTGTTTGGTTGCTGCTATAAATCAATTAATTTGAAATGTCAGTGAGCTGTCAAACAGTAGCTGTCAGTCTGTCTGTTCTTAAGTGCAGTTAAGAGTGTAAAGATTGTCCAGCAAAAGGGATTTATATAATGATTGATAGCATTAGTCGAATTAACCTAAGAAAAAAAGGTAGCTGCAATGAATCATCGGGGTTCATAAAGTTGATTTCATTTTTGTTTTTTTAGTTTAATGTTACTGATATGAAAACATGAATATTGAAAGTTTGTGCTTGTTCCAAGTTGATAAAAAAATAAAAAAAAAGTCACACAACCAACTTGGTCAAGAATGCGGAGACAGCTTTAAAACTCATTAGTCAACCTCAACTTTTATAGTTGGGCTGAACAAAATAATGATAACTGCCGCCAAAATGCATTAAATATACAACTTGCTGCGATTGAGTGACCATCAATTGATGGTCAGCTGCCCAGGCCAGGCCGCCTGCTGTTTGATGTCTGACTGTTGCCCTCACCAGCAATAATATTACGAATTAATTTTTTACAAGCTGTTGACAGCGAACAAAGAATAATATATAATTTTTATTGCCTCTACTTTTGTATTTTTTTTTTAAGGGAAGGGCTGGTAAGATCTTCACTGAGTATCTTCATCATCTGATCACCATGATTGGTTAGTGTTTATGATTATTTTTTGTTAAAGAAAACACAGTTATAATAAAGCTTAGGTTACCAGTTACTAGTGATGTGCCTAGACTTAATAAATTTTCACTCAGGACTGACCAGACAGCTTAATTTTATTATAAAAGTTTTCCAAATTATTGTTGAATGTTGAATATTTTTATTGAAATTTACTTTAGCAGTAAATTTAAGATCAAGTTGTTCGATTGAATCTTTCGCTTTATAAATGACATCCAGAGTAAGAGAGAGCAAATAAAATGCTAGAAGCTCAATAATTTCAGGTAAATTTTTGGTGTAGGGACCATTTTACCCAATAGGTTTTTCTGGGTAAGCTCTAATAAACGATTTTCAAAATAAAATTTAAAAGCTAAAAAGATAATAGAACAAGAAATAAGATGAACATTCTGGTTCTTTAATACTTTTAACAAAGCACAAATTTTAATTTGAGCACTTGAGTAAAGTTATTTCAATTTACTTGTCCCAAAAAGTTGGCACTAAAACTATCCCGAGGAGTTCGAAAAGACCTTCAACGTACAGTAATGATCATTACCAAGAAAACTCTTTAAAAATCTATGTTTCTCTACACTCAGAAAAAAGCTTATCGGAATATGATAAAAAAAGCATCATATTTAGAGAAAAATGGCATAGACTTTGCTCCAGAGAATGCTATTCTCTAATTGCGATACTAAAAAATCTCTAAAAATGATAAAAAGCTTCCTTGAAAAAGAAAAATATATAAAAATATATCGTTTTTAGAGAAAAATACTTTTTATTTTTGAGAAAAGATTTATTTTTATTGAAGAAAATACTTCTCATAGTGAATTTTTTATCAAAATATAAGAAAAGTTTTTCATTTTCAATAAATTTGTCTCTATAAATGAGAAATTTTTTGTGCGAGAAAAATACTTATCATTATTAGAGACATTGAAATATTTCCGTTTCCTAGAAGTAAAGAAATATTTCTTCGAAAATATGAAAAATTATTCTAATTGAAGAAAATTTTATTTGAAAAAGAGAAAATTGCTATTATCGAAAACAGTGAAATTTTTTACCGGAGCGAGGCGAAGTTTTTTTCTCAGTGTATCTAAATCTTTTATAAAGAATCGATATTAATATATACTAGTATAAAGAATAGTAACTTTTATATTCACTTCGACTGTTATGTTTCAGTCGTTGTCAATGCGTCCTTACTGATTAATTATTTGTGTGCATACTTTCAGGCTTACAATATTGTTCGCGTAATAAAAGCCTTTTAATAGCAAGAATGAAAAGTTTGAGTGTTTTTAGGTGCGAGGTCAGGCTAGACAGGTTCAGGTTCAGTTATTGGATAGAACTTAGGAAGCACTGTAATAGCAAGACATAATTATGTACAGTTTGATGTATAATAGTTTAGGAAAATGTCGCTACTCTTCATGTCCTAAGATTTCCAATGCATAATTTAAGAAAAGGTTCTGGTTCAGGCTGAATAGGTTTTGAAAAGCTTAGCAATAATAATTATGAACAGTTTGAGCGATTTAGTGCACTGGAAATCGCCTTTTTGCATTTCCTTGAAAAATGTTTCGAATTACATATAAAGTTTTTATATAAATTTATTATATTTTAAAATCTTTCATAACTTATGCTAAGCATTTGTAAAATATGGCAATCAGGATTTCCAAACATTGCTAAAGAACTGTGCTCAGCAAAATAATAGCAATTAACTTCACAATATCGTTACAGTCTTTTATTATAACTGGTCGTTGGGCAATTTTAACATTCCATGCCATCGAATTCATTCGATCATTGGCAATTTTGAATTGAAAAGAGTGACCTCCCGAATGCTTTTTTGCCCCAACATCACTTTTGGTCGATAGCAACGCACATATTATTTTCCATCACGTGGTCTTATTCATCACTTCATGCCACGTTACACTCAGAAAAAAGTGTCTCGGAATATGATAAAAAAGGCATCATATTTAGAGAAAAATGGTATAGACTTTGCTCCAGACAATGCTATTCTCTAATTGCGATACTTAAAATTCTCTAAGAATGATAAAAAGCTACCATGAAATAGAAAAATATATCATTTTTAGAAAAAAATACTTTTTTTTGAGAAAATGTTTGTTTTTATTGAAGAAAATACTTCTCATAGTGAATTTTTTATCAAAATATAAGAAAAGTTTTTAATTTTCAATAAAATTTCTCTATAAATGAGAAATTTTTTGTGCGAGAAAAATACTTATCAATATTAGAGACATTGAAATGTTTCCATTTCCTAGAAGTAAAGAAATATTTCTACGAAAATGTGAAAATTTATTCTAATTGAAGAAAATTTAATTTGAAAAAGAGAAAATTGCTATTATCAAAAATAGGGAAATTTTTTACCAGAGCAAGGTATGTGTTTTTTTCTCAGTGTATGACATATTTTGTACATTCGAAATGTCAATCGGCAAGAAATTCTTTTTGCTCTTCACAACTTCGACGTGTGGTCATGGGAACAAGTTTAACGATAAAAGTAAACAATAAATTGAATACAAAAGTAAAGAGTTCTGTGTTACTTGCAAAAAAAATAACAACATTGGACAAAAACTGTTGCTAAAATGAGCAAAATGTTGGTAAAATATTGGCAGCATTCTGCTATAAGAACGTGATAAACGACAGTTCGCCACTTTGTACCACAAAATTCCCAACAATAAAGCTCTGTCCTCAGTTGTAAAGCAGCATTTTTCAAATATTTAGCATTCTTCTGTTCAGGACTTAGTGATGATCTCACAACACTGTATATCAATGTTTTTGGCGTACAAATAAAAAGCTTTTATGAGTGTCATTTCTTGTATCAGTAAAAATAATGTCAGCCGGACGGGACATCAAAAGTTAAAGTCAAATTGGAGAAAATCCGCTAAATCAATTTTAGATTCTTCTGCAGGTCCAGGAAAAAATACATTGGATCATTTAAATAACCTCCAGCAAACGATTTCGCGATGCATTATTTCTTAGACATAATATCCTTCCTGGATTTTTTTGCAAAAAATGCCTTCATGATTTTTAACGTTAAGCAGCATTTCCACACTAGACTCAACCTAAAAACGCGAGATGCTTTAAAAACTAACGATTCCAATATATGTGAAAATTAGGGGAGAAGTCTGTAAGTTGAACACGTCCGTAAGTTGAACACCAATCATTTATGACATTTTCGACGATGGCAACACTGGTATTTCGACTATCATCTTTTTTTTCGTAGACTTAAATTTTCAAGTGGTCAAAAAGCAACCATTGTTGCCGCTCGAGAATTTTAAAACGAAGTAAACTAGGCTACAAGAAGGAAGTACTTTCAGAGATTTGTAAGTGTTCAAATGTACTCGAGAATTTTAAAACGAAGTAAACTAGGCTACAAGAAGGAAGTATTTTCAGAGATTTCGAAGTGTTCAAATGAATTAAGGTGGGACATAACATTCGCGGCAGAGAAAGCAAACTTTTTTTGAAAAATTCATAACTCAGTCAAAAACAAGCATTTTTCAAAAATTAAAAAAAATATATTTTTTACTCCAACATGGTTTTATAGAGCTCCAAACTGGCGGCAGAGAAAAAAAAGGGGACTCGTGGTTGCAGCGCTGGGAGTCGCAAAAATTGTCCGATCTGGAAAAGAAATTACTTTTTTAAATCTTATTAAAATTGGTTATCGTATGACAAGAGCGTTTTTTTAAATTTTTTTTTTCAATTTTTGGTGATTTTCCAAATTTGAAAGTATTTTTTCCAAAAAAAAAATTTACTTTAAAAATGCAAAAAAACTCGAAAAAAAATTGCAGTTTGCACCCTGCTTCCACATGCTGAAAATATAAATTTAAGAATTTTTTAATATTAAAAATTAGAAATTAAGAAATTGCCAACTCTGACAAACTTTGTATTAAAAAATTGTTAATTTGTGAAAAATTTTGAATGTGAAATGGACGATTTTGAAGCATTGGTCAATTCAAAAAGAACTCATTATTCTTTCATTATTTGCACAATGAATTATAGTATAAAAATTCATTAGAAGAAATAAACTTTGGCAATCATACATTTTGTACATGGAGTTTAATGTTTTTTTTTTTTTGTGATTTTGATGGGGTGTTCAACTTACGGACGAAAAAAATTTTTCCCAATTTCAGGCTTTTCAGAAGAATGGTCATCATTTTCTTTTTTTGTTTTGAATAATCCTATCAGTTTCTTCAGGAAAGTTGTAGCTGATGACATGCTCTTTCGAAAAATATTCATTTGGAGATAAGTTATGGCTAAACAAGCTAGGGGTTTTCAACTAACAGACCTCTCCCCTACATTTCTGTTGTGAGTTTCAGTCAGTGCAGCAATTAGAACCAACTGATAGTTTTCTAATGTGCGTCAGGCTGAAAAGATTACAGAAAGCGAGGTTTTGGCAGCGCAACAAGCAGAGGTAGAACCATTTATTCGATTGCGAGTGTAGACAGAGGGAAGAATTCAGCAAGGTTCGAATTAAAAGCTTTCCGGAATATGTGAAAGAACTACAAGTGAAGTGAGGTATGGTATGGTGACACTTGAGAAAGGTTATGCACCGACAAGTCACACCAGATGTATCAATCTGAGCGATTATAAGAATTCGTTTACCAAAACCCGTTAAGAATCATATCTGCCAAATGTGTACGTGTTCTGCTTTAGTTGTCTGCTTTAATAGTTTGTACGTAGGTGTGCTGTCTGTGTGTGTAGGTTGTTTGTAAATCTAGTTTTACAATTGTTGTTTTAATTTATAATGATGCCTGGGTTCGAACTCAAGGCGGGCATTGACAAAATTAAGTAATTTTTTTATTTCAAGTTTTCTATTTTGTTTTTTTTTACTGTTTTTTCTTACAAGTTTTTTTTATAATAATAATAATAAAATTAAAATAAAGAAAAAAATAATTTCAACTTCCAAATTATGATATATGCTTGGTCGGTTAAGGAGACCTGGGTTCGATCCGCACTTCGAGAAAAACAACATTATTTTATTTTATTCGATCAGCACTTCGAGAAAATCAACATTATTTTATTATATATATATATAATATTGATTAACTTGACTTGCTCTGGTATTTTACATGGCCTTGTGTATGAATACACTCACGGCATGTATGATTACTTGGAACTTATGTAGCACATGATAAGTGAACGCAAAATTCATGTAGGTTTAAACATAATTTATACTTTGAGTGCACATACTTGCATTAAACTCTCAGTAATGTTTTTATGTTTTATATATTGATTTTATATCTTAAGTATGCAATCGTTTGAGAATTTTGATAATTTTAAAATCAAATTGTTAAATGCAAATCAATCCATCATATCCAACCTCAAAGTGGTTATATTCGTTAGTAGTTTAAAATGTTCAATAAATAATAAACATATGTCTTAAAAAATTTGTTTAATTGTCCAACATTACTTGATAAAAAAACAAAAAAATCATTAAGAAAAAAATCATTATTAACTTGGTAAATGCCATAAATCATAGGTTTGTTCTATCGTTGCATCAATATCACGGATCAAACAAAAATATTAGCTCCGCATACATATGTTTATAAATATTTAAAAGCTACATACATATTTATATTGGCGCCTACTGGTGTTACCCGTTGATGTTTTCATGACATGTAATCGATCAATCGACCATAGAGTAAACAATTTACCTCGAGCTAAAAAAGTGAAGTGTACAATATTTGTACTATGTGTGTCGATGCCATGGCACTGATATACACCGACCAACCTTATTGGAGCCACAAAGCAGAGGAAACCAGACAGTAGCAGCAGCAGCAGCAGCAGAACAACCAGTATAACAGCAATAACAGCGCATTTGATATATCATTAAACAATCAATACATCAATCAATAATTCATATTTTATTATTTATTATAACATATTTGTTGATATAACTTAGCTCGTTGGCTGACTGCCACGATGCGGATTTGTTTGCATTCTCGCGCTATACGAGTATCATTCATTGCATTCATGGCAGCGCATACAAGAGTTCATATTAGGCATGAAATGGCAGGAGTTGGAGTTGAAAAGCCATATCATGCCATGCCATCCGGTATCTAGTGGATTTTGTTGGTTGGTTGTGGTGCTGGGTTCTTGTTCTGTGTGTGAAGCCATGAAGGCTGGTAGCTGTTGTCGATGTTTATCAATTCAATTCAATTTATTTAAAACTGGCGACAGCATATCATGTGCTGATGGTTGTGTTATTGATATAAGATTTTTCTCTATTGATCATAAAGGCTGTTAAGTGTTTGTTGTTGTTTGTTCTGGGATGATTTGTCTTTGCTGAGCTATGGATTATATTGTTTATTTTCTTTGAAACACTTGAATAGATACAGCTGATTTCAAATTATAAGAATATGTTAAATTTATTGATACAAAAAGTGCGTTTTCAACTTTTGTATTTCATTTAAAACATACAATTTTGGCATGAAGTGCTTTTATTTCTTTAAAAAACATCATTTAGGACATCAAATTTCAATTAAAGTGCTCTTATTTCCAAAATATGTTTAGGAAAAACAAAATATTTGTTCAATCTTTAAATTTTTGGTAATGATTTTGTGACCTTGTATATAACTTAATGTCAAGTGAGTGCATGGATACAAATGTGAGTGTGCTTGGTTATAAATTTTCGCAACAATTGGTTGGGCTTACTTTGACTCCAGACCTTAATCTAGTATAGTGAATACCCTTTAAACACTGGCGAATATAACAAAGTTAGTTATAGAACAAGTAAAGAAAGTCTAAAGTCGGTCTAGGCCGACTATGAAATAACCTAAACCCACTTTTCAAAAACAAAAAATTTTTATTGTAAATGGGCGTCTCCAAGGGCGGATGAAGCCTTTATTTAATATGCATTTAAATGTTGATGAAAAATTTACACATACCAAGTTTTATTCCTGTAGCTTACAGTTAATGCCTTGATTGCGCTTTCGCTATGGGAGGTGTGCGTATTAATGGACGGACTACTCCCAATTTTTTAACACACCTTAGTTTTGGTATAAAATACATACATACCAAATTTAATTTCTCTATGACAAACATAACCTTATTTATTGAGTTTAAAACTTTTTGGGTTGTATGGGAGGTAGGCGTGTCCGTAGGCGGATTACGTCCATTTTTCAAAAACATCTTTGTCTTGTCATAAAAAACATACGTGCTAAATTTTAGCTCTGTAGGTTAAACAGAGGCTTATTTATTGCGTTTTCAATTTTTGGGTTGTATTGGAGGTGGGCGTGTCCGTTAGCGGATGACGTCCATTTTTCGAAGACATCTTTGTGTTGATATAAAACACATACATATAAAATTTTATTGTTGAAGGCTAGTTATGAGCTGAGTTATGCAGTTTTCAATTTTCGCGTTGTACGGGAGGTAGGCGTGTCCGTGGGCGGATGATGTCCACTTTTCAAAACTATCTTTTTTTTGTTACAAAAAACATATGTGTCAAATTTTAGCTCTGTAGGTTAAACAGAGGCTTATTTATTGCGTTTTCAATTTTTGGGTTGTATGGGAGGTGGGCGTGTCTGTAAGCGGATGACGTTCATTTTTCAAAGACAGCTTTGTGTTGATATAAAACACATACATACCAAATTTTATTGTTGTAGGCTAATTATCAGCTGAGTTATGCAGTTTTCAATTTTCGCGTTGTACGGGAGGTAGGCGTGTCCGTGGGCGGATTCTAAAAATATTCAATAGTGCCAATCCTTGGGTCCATGTGACCATCTGTACCAAGTTTCATCCAATTATCTCAACTCCTTCTTCTTATTCTGTGTATACGGACAACACACAGACGGACGGACGGACGGACGGATGGACGGACATGGATAGCTCGACTCACGTGGTGACGCTGATCAAGAATATATATACTTTTCTATACCGGACTCGCTTCGTTCTATGCGTTACAAACGTTTGCACAAAGTTAATATACCCTGACCTTTCAGGTTTAGGGTATAATAAACTATGGAAGTTAACTCTGCAGTGAAGATACGCGTGAGACAGAGTGTCAGACAATATCGAAGAGCTCATTCTGAAAGGATGTGGGTGGTAGAAGACTTTCTAACCAACAGTTTGGGTTCAACGACCAAAGCTATTAATCTTATAACGAACATCACTCAGGAAGTTATCAAGGAAAAAAGCAGGACGAGAGGAGCAAAGCTGAATTTCCTTGTATATCTTGATTTCCTTGTAGCAACGTAATGATACAAATTCGGCTAATTGAAACCAGATCTGGATGGCTCTAGGTTATGTTGGAGTGGCACTATATCTGGCGAAGGTCATAGCAAATTATTTTTATGAAATACTCCTGCCCTACGGCATAGAAGAAGGTACGGTGACATACAATGCCTTCCGTGAAATTCAACTGAGGTCGATTCTGAACTCTCTGCTGTTGAACATTATGAACGACACCGATCTTAAGCCTATATACCTATAATGTCTCCGATGGTTTTCCTCAGGGGTCAGTTTAAAACCTCTTCTATGGAATGTCATTTATGATGCTGATCAAAGGGTCATAGAACCTACAGGCGTCAAGATTGTCAGATTTGTGAATGATTTGGTGGTTCTGGTATCAGTAAAACATCTGGAAGAAGCAGAGTGCCTTTGTAGTGCTTCTATTAATACAATCTACGAGTGGCCAAAGCTCAGTTAAGTTAAGTCAAACACAATACTGAGACGGTGCTCATAAGTAGCCGGATAAAGTCCGAGACCGCAATAATCAGCGTGCGTGCGTTGGCGGTACAACCAAAGATGTTCATAAAGTACTTCGGCGTGCTGATCTACTCTCGACTCTGTTTTAAGCAGCACCTAGAGAACACTCGAAGAACAG
Source organism: Tetanocera ferruginea (assembly GCA_958299015.1). Lineage (NCBI taxonomy): Eukaryota > Metazoa > Arthropoda > Insecta > Diptera > Sciomyzidae > Tetanocera > Tetanocera ferruginea. The sequence goes on along the minus strand of OY282641.1, from coordinate 10,261,738 downwards.
CAGCCAATTCATGCCTGGCGCTATCAAGAATGTTGCCCAAATCTCGCAATGTAAAGCAATCTCGCAGGACACTCCTTGGGCTGCAGCTATGAAAATAACGTTCTTCCAAAAAGGAGTAGAGTAAGTGTAAAGATTAGGTGCTTTAAGAGTGTGTTGCACTTTCAGTAACACAAACAGTAACTGAGGATGCAGCATTGTTGTAAGCTAGCTCTATCCCCATCGGCCTCTTGCTGGATGAGGCCCAGTCACAAGCAGGCAGCAGAAACAGTGCATGATGCAGTGACAGGCACTTTGGGATAGTTCGAAGAAGAGACGCTGGACCCATCATCTAATCCCAAACCTATCTATGTGGTATGGTAGACGTCAGGGATCAGAGAACTTTTACCTCATCCAAATTCTGAGCGGATGATGGCTGCTTTAAAGTAAATTTGAATATTAAAGCATGCCAGAAAACCTTATTGCACCCATTGGTAACTCCGCCTAGTGGTGATGATGGTAAGCCACTGGCCTCTCCGAAGCCAGTGAAAAGGAAGAGAGTTTTGACATGCGTATTTGGACTACGGTTCAATTATGTATGTCACTTAAAACAAAGGTTGCCATGAGTCTTCGCTTTGAGATGCAAAATCATGGAAGTTGGACATAAAATCTGGTTGTTGTACCTGCGTATCCGTAGCAAATTATAAAAAAACATACTCTTAGCACGGGGATAGTCAATAAACTTGGTTTATCAACTGATAATTACTGGCATGAATAAAAATCTGATATTCTCTATGGGTTTATGAGAAAAAGTAATGACAAATAAATTTCCAACGATCTTTATGACGGAAAAAGTGGTTCAAAAGCATGGTCATGGAGGTCGAGGAGTATTATAAGGGAGGTTGAAAAAGAAGTATTGTCAGCAGTATGAAGGAGCATAAAAGATCCTGTGTTCGAACATGCTATCATTGTGGTAATGTTGTATGCTGGCTGATCAAGTTTTCTAATTTAATTAAGATAAGATGATCAGTTTTGGAATACCTAAAACAAGTGTTCAACAGTGCAGTATTTGCTGGTAATGCCCGAGGCGTTCAACAGGATTGGCTGTACTGCTTGCACTTTATATCTTCGATTTGGTTGAATTTTGATTGGTCATTCCAAGTCATAGCAAATACCGGACTAGTGTCTATCGGTGTAGAATATCGGGATACTAAGAAAAGCTTGCTTATCAAGTCATGTGTGCTCAAAACTATCAATTCATGTCTGGTTGGAAGCTTATTCCAAGGTGGAAACCCTTTTGCTGGGCGACTATCGTGGGCTGGCCCTTCGGGGAGTTTCGTGCTGGCTGTGGTAAGCTTAATGTCGCAAACTAGACAATGAGTCGACGTGGCGTTGAATCTCTGTACAACCAGGCTGGCATATCCTATATGCAAGAGATTTTAGGTCGGTCGCGCTCTTTACCAATGGAGGTGAATTAAATTTAACCTCAAATTAAATGTTCACATATTGGTACTGGGGAATAGGTGGATGAGTAAAGTGCTTATAGCAGAATTGGCAAACGGCGCCTTGTCATAGTAAGCTGTTAATACTTGAAAACGCGAAAACCTAGGGCATTTCGCATGTCCGGAAAATAAATAATTTTCATATGGCGATAATGGCGATCGAATTCTACATGAAATGATTGAAAAGAAGGGTTGCTAAGTAGAAATCTTGGATGCTGAGTGCCTGGAAACTTGTCAATAAATTTAATTATATTCCACAAACCATTGAACTTGAGAAAACGACTCTCAAGAAAAGTATTGGTCTAAGTTATTGCACTGCTAATTTATAAGTCTGTCCAGTGAGAAATAAAATAGGTGCTGAGTCCGTATAGGTCTGAAGTCTGAAAGCCGTCTGTTGAGAGTTGATTTCGAAAGTTCATGACACCTCGCCATGGGACAAGTAGTACTAAAACCGTACGGTAGGTGTCTACTATAAAGATGTTACTAATGTAATGTACCCATTGCTCTGGTAGTACAGAAGAGAACACTGCCTAAGTCATATTCGAGTACCTAAGATTCGACAATTGAGCAGTGAAGCTTTGGCTCCCCTCAGCGAAATGGTAATGTCCCAAAACTTGGTAAACCATCATTTAATTGTTCCGAGTTTTGCAGACACGTTTCAAAAAACCCTCGATTTTGTTTCGGGTTTCTTCTAAGAACATACTTTAGGCAAATGGCTTAAAACTATTTTCTACTCGATCAGGGCCGGCCCGAGAATTTGTGGCACCCTAGGCCAAGGGTTAAAATTGCGCCCTTAAAAGTTTAATAAACTTACTTTAATGTAGAAAATTTAGAACTAAAAGTAAAACAAAATGAAAATAATATGAAATTTTCAACTATTTAAGTAAAATAATTAAAGTTTTTGGTCAAATTACACTATGGAACAAATTTTGGTTAGCAAAAGTAAGGTCGATGCTGAGAGTGAGGGTCGATGACTGCAAAGTTCGAAGGTCGATTAATAAAAAATTCAAACTAACATAAGCAAACGCTGCGATACGGGTCTTCTAATTTAACTTCTATTTTCGTCCGTCACTCTCAGAATCGACCTAAATTTTCTCAGAATCGACCTAAAAGGTTGAAAATTTCAACTACAAACTTTAAAAACGAAAATTTTTATCGAATAAAAAATTGAAAAATTCAACAGAAAGGTTGACTTTCTCAACCCAAGTAGTAAGCAATACAGTTAAAAGACCAACTTTTCAAGCGAAAAAGTTGGAAAATTTATCTTAAAGTTGACAACAAGATAAAAAATTTAACAAAAAGGCTTTTTCAACGCTAGAAGATAACATTTCAACTAGGAGGCAAATTCTTTAAACGAAAAAGTTGAAAAATTTAAAACAAAAGTTGAACTTTTCAACCCTTAAAATTTAGAAAGTCAACTGAAAGGTTGTTTTTATTCCATTATATATAATCCTTGACGGGGAACATGACATTGGCCGTTTTTTGAAATTTACCTTTTTTATAATTCTGTATTTTAGTAAATATTCTTAACATTCTAAGAAAAAAAATTTCATGGAAAAATTCTTACGAGTTCAAAAGTTACAGCCGGATTAGTGAGAGCGCATTTTTGTTTTTCAACCTTTTTTTTCTTTGTTCACAAACTTTGAACGCGTTTATCTCGAAACCATGTTTTTCGTACTGGTTGCGGCACTAGAGGGTTAATTTTTTGACGAAATTATTTTGTTTTTGTATGTTTTTAAACTTGATTCGCTATCGTATGACACGAGCTTTTGTTTAAATTTTTTTTCGATTTTTTATGAATATTTAAAGTCAATATTTTTTCGAAAAAGCACACTTTCAAATTTGGAAAAAATCCAAATATTGAAAAAAAAATTTTAAAAAACTCCTGTCATACGATAAGCAATTTTGTTAAGATTTAAAAAAGTAATTTTTTTCCAGATCGGACAATTTTGCGACCAAAAGCTAGAACCACGAGCCCCGTTTTTTTCTTTGCCGCCAGTTTGGAGCTCTATAAAACCATGTTTGAGTGAAAAATATATTTTTTTGAATTTTGTTTCTTGTAATTAGTTCAATTCTCTACAATAATAAAATTTTGGAAAAAGGTACTCAAGGTACTCAAATAATTTGAATTCACTGCAGCAGGCTGCGTAAACAGAAAAAAATTTAAATATAGAAAATTTCATCATTCATGGCTTAAAATTTAAAAACATGTTGACCTTTTCAATAAATTTTTCAACCTATAAAGATGAGAATCTGAACTAAAATAGTTGAAGAAATAAATTTTAAAGATGCTCCATCTTAGGTTGAAATACTTCATGTTCATGGACTCAGCCATGAAGAAAGACCTTTGTCAAAAAAGTTGAAAAAGTTTACTAAAAAGTTGAAAAATTTATTGTCTAAAGTTCTAATTAGTTTTATTAACTTAGGAAAGTTTAAAATTTCACGTAAATAGTTGAAAAATTAAAAATGAAAAATTAGTCGCTTTCGTTTAAATAATTTAAAAACTAAAAAAAAAATAAAAAAATTAACTCAAATAGATTAAAAATTTAACTTAAATGTTGAAAAAAATAATCTTTTACGTTTAAATTTTAAAAATTTATTCATTTCAACTAATGAAAGGTTTAACATTTGAACTTTAAAGTTGAAAATATAATATTATGTAGGAAAAATTTTGGTTTCAACATATCAAACCAAACAAAAAATAAACATATCTCTAAAAATAAAAAAGTTGACTGTACTAAAAAAATATACTTATTAGAAAACATAACGAGGTAGGATAAAATATCATAAGATAATATCATTGTTTACTTATAAGTATAATTTTTTTAGTACAGTCAACTTTTTTACTTTTAGAGATATGTTTATGTTTAAAGTGTCATTGAAAAGAAAATTGAATTAATTACAAGATTTATTACAAAAAAAAATGTAACTTATTACTTGAAATTCTGAGAAATTTGGACTCAAAGTTGAAATTTAATAGTTTCCACCGATTGATTTCATCTGCAGACGAGCACAGCTCAGAAACGGTTAAGTCGGTGGGGTTTGTTGATATACCGTAAGAAACGCGATTTTATTGCCTTTATAATGAGCATTCGGAATAAGTTTTCTGTGAGTTAGTTTTTGTGCTAAAAACAATAGTTTGAATCAAAATCGTGAAATACTAATTAACCCTGTAGCTCCTAAGAATGTGAAAATAGATCCTCCTTCCCATACGATTTTTTGCTCAACTTGACATAACCTTTCACCTCCGTAAATAGTTGCACTCAGTTGCGGGACACCCTGTATATGGCGCCCTTATCTGCATGCGCCTCGATCCAGGGCCTTACTGGCTTGGATCTAGGGCCGGCACTGTACTCGTTGTACATTCAGTTCCTTAGTGATGTCTTGACTGCACACATGAAGGTTTTCTTTGTCCTTATCTATAATTTCATTGACTTTTTCGGTGAGAGATCGAACTTTCGGGGTGAAGAACATCTTTCAAAATTTCAAACGAAAGTTGGCGATAAATTTTCTGACAGTTGATTGGTAGTTTTCTTCACATGATTCAAAATTTAGGTTCTACTCAATCGGGGCAAACCGGCAGACGAGTCATGATCATGCTGCCTACTATGACTGTTGATCATAACCATGAAAACTGCTATCCTAAGACGATGTCATACGAGTCATGATCATACTGCCTGCTATGACTGTTGATCATGACCATGAAAACTGCTATCCCAAATAGGTTACTTCTATTCATAGAAAGCAATAACGGTCTCTCTGATAACACCATGGGTTGCTTAAAGCACGTTCAACTATTAACGAAATATTATCAGCTGGCCCAACAAGCTGCAGAAATCATTTGAAATAAATATTAAAAGTCTCGTGAAAATTAATTGTCTCCTGAAAAGTACTTTCAATACTACTTTATTTCGAATGTATTCGAAATTATTCGAAATACAAACTTGCGGGTTACCTCAAACAAAAAACTGCCAATAATTTTCAGTAAAGATTCTGGAGAGCACAAAGCGAAACAAGGAGTTGATTATAAGAGCTGGTCTTTCACAGGGTTACGTTCTAGAGCCCCTATCCGTACCTCTATCACCGTCGAGAAAAGCAGTTGAAGAGTTCTAAGATAATAACAGCTTTCTCAAAAGAACTTTTTGTTAAAAACAGAGCATAACTGTTCACCAATATTTTAACCCATTTGGCGTATTCTCTAACCATCATGCGTGTTATTCCAAATCTTAACTCCACACATAACTCTCTTTATGTCGCATCATGTTGCCGACTTTTGAATACATACTACATATGTATAGCTTAAACATGCTTATTCATTAAATTGTTGGTTCCTGTTGTCAGCTTTTTCAACCAAAATAAACCAAAAAAAATCAACAAAATAAAATAAACACACAACATTTATTAAGTTATCAACGGGCAGAAAGATAATCCTTTTCATGCCATCACGCAGACAGCTGCAAGTGATGGAGAAGTAAAGCAAGCCGGCAACCGAAATAAAGAAGGCCTCATCATAATTATGGGTGCAGAACAACAACAAAAAAACAAACCAAAAAAAAAACAACAACTTGATGAGGAGAAGATGATGGGACGAGTACCTGCAGACAGACAGCCAGTAAGATAGACAGACAGCGTAATTAAGAATGACATGCAAAAGTATGAATTATCGCCGAAGTGTCACTACAGAACAGGCCATGATGAAATGCGGCAAGGCGGCAAGGCGGCAGAGCGGTTGGCTGGCTCAGCTTGACTGATGATGAAGTTGAGAACGCCGCGTGTGGGATTAGCGCAGGCATATTTATGAGTTGGAAGATGTACAAATTTTTTAAGACAAATAAAAAAAAAATAAAGTAAAATTCAGTCACTTATTTTGAGTTGGTTGCGCTTCGTTGATAATTTTGGGGATTTCATTCTTTAGTGTTGTGTTCAACCAGCTCAAGCATTCAACTGAAGATGACAAATGATTTTGAAATGTGACAAAAAGCACTCGAGTGGGATTATTTAGAAGCTGTCGTCTCTTGTTTTGGATGGATAGCAATGTTTGCCAGCGACGTTTACAGAGCAGACAGGGCAGACAGCGAGATGTAGCGGCAAGGGTTAAGCAGAGCTATTTGTAGTGTATAAATATTTAAGTTTTATGTTTGTTGGTTATTTTTTGTGTGACGATGTTGGCACTGTTGTAATTGTTTGAAGCATTGTTTTAAATGTTGTGTAGCATTTAGCTATAAAATTTATAATTAATTAGAAAAACAGATGAGCGCCATAATTTGTGCAATTTGTACAAGTCTAAAGCTTGCAGTGTATTTCGATATAATTTTTTTTTGCAATTTATACACTTTGTTTTTAATAATTGGCTCATTGCTTTGTTGCTGCTGCGCTGTTTGTTGTTAATCCAACAGTTCATTAATCATTTTTCGCTTATGACACCGCAACCAACTTCTTCAGCATGATGAATAATGTGTACATCTTTGAATAAGCAGAACCAAAAAAGGGTTTTTCCTCTAACACACAAACACACAGAGCTTGTCAAACATGCATTCATCGATCAATCAATCAATCAATCAATTGCATTGGCAACACACTGTCTCAATCAGCACTCACAACTTTTGGTTGTGAGCACCATTACCAATGTGGTTGCAAAAAACTTGAGCAAAAATCAATAATAGACAAAAAATAACAACAAGAAAATAAAACAAAAACAACCAAATTAGTAGAACGTCATCAACATTGTCGCCGCATGTGTATGTAGTTGACCAACTTGATCCAAGTTGATTGACAGACCACATCAGCTTTACCTACTGATGTAATATGTGTGTTTGAATGTGTGTTAAAGCTGTGTGCTTTTTTCCATGTCTAACGTTGGCTTGGGTCATCAATCTAAAATCTTTAAGCTCAACATTGCTGCCAAACATAACGACCACAAAAAAAAAAATAATATCAACAACAAGCCAACACTTTGACTTCGAAAACATTGAACAGACATAATTCGCCTTACGTCGGTGTTCTTCCATTCAGCCATACATACAGCTCAGCTAGTCATACAGTCAGTCAGTCAGTCGGTCGTCCATCCATCATGCATCAATCATAATTTATTATTTAGGTCTTTGGTATGCTCCATGTCAACAGCACCAAGTCAAGCTAAATGATAAATTTTTTTTTTTTTTTGCTAACTTGACTAAGTTTGGAGCATAGGCCAGAGCGGCTAAGCAGAGCCATCGTCATTGATGGCTTTGGTTTTTGCAAAAGTCAGGCATGGAAGATAAAGCGATATTGCCTGTCAGTTTGCAGAAAATTAACGAGTTCGTGTTAAATACTTTTCTTTTGCAATGTTCGTGTAATCAATTTTCAGTTGCGTATCCATAATTCCGGCGCATTCACAATTTTATAATTTAGAAAAAAAAATATATCTTAAGGCTACATTTTTTGCAATATTGTATGACTTATTAAATTGTTTTCTCAAGCTTCGAAATTTTGCAAATCATGGAACAATTAACATAGTTTAGAAAATAAAATTAAAAATCAAGAGCTGCTAAAGAATCGTTAAAACAACCTACAGTGGTCGAAAAAATAATAGAAAGTATAATTTTCGTAAACAATTAGTCAAAAAAAATGTTGTTTTCATAAATTATTATAAATGAAGTATGTTTTTTTTTTTCAAATATTTCATAAATTTAATAAGATTAATGAGCAAAAACTCAAGTAAAAATTAATTTTTATTCATTTTGTAAATTCATCCTGCGGAAAAAATGTTAGAAACAAAGCTCTGCTTTGGCAATACTTCTGCATATTTTCTAATAATTAAATTTTTCCTAAGTTGGACAGTTATGGAGTGAGTATTTAGCTTTTTCTCCATTAGATTTAATTACTTCATGACAAGTGGAGACACTTCATAGAATTAATGACATTGGCAAAAGTAACCACCGGTATAAAAAATACCACGATTCCTTGATTTTATGCCAAAACTCTTCTTTGTTTTTCTTTTTTATAAACCTAAATGTGATGCTATAGAACTACCCACATGACCTCTCTGTGATTAAGATCCGGAGACACTCATTCAGTAATACTAATTTTTCCTCTTCGAAACCATTTTTTATAGTTTGAGGAAAGTTTTGTATCATAACTATACATAAACTTTCATCTCAAAAACATTTCCTGCTTGACCTACGACAGCATTATTGTTTCAAATATTTTGACATAGTCCACAGCAGACAGGGTATCTTTAGTCAAAAAAATTGAACCTACAACAATTGAAGAAGCAGCTCGATTATGGCATTTCCACCCCACATGTTATCGGTTTTTATGGTGTGTACTAGGGTCGCATAATATATTTTTTTTTATCGTCTCACCCCCATGTCCTTATCAGATCGGCAGATATTAACAATTGTTACATCTTACTAAACAACGTTTTGACAATTTTATAGAAAGACAGGTTTGTTCGCAAAAACAGTTTCAGTTTATGTTCTTGAGGCTCAAATAAAGAGCTCTTCTCGAACTTCTATCTATTAATAATACTTCATTCAATCGATACCTAATTATACGGTTAATTGCTGGTGCTTTTTAATCATTTTAGAGTTCTTCTGAAAAAAAAACTTACTTTTTTTAAAAGTAGGAAGTCATGCAGCTATCAACTTGATGTTAAAATTGCTGAAATACACGTTTATGTAAAGATACATTCATTCTGTTTTTTGCATTGGATAAATTGATAAAAACAATTATATTAGATTCAATATGACGTCAATTCAAAATCCAATAAGAGCTTCCTATTTTTTTCTTCTAAATAAAATACATTAAAACCAATGTGTTCATGCAAAAATTATTTCCTTCAAATATTGCCCACGACTAACTCTTAAATGGTCCAATTTTCGACAACACTTTCGAGTATATCGGCCGGTATTCCTTGAATAACACGTGTTATATTGGTTTCCAAAGCGTCAATAGTTTCGGCTTTGTCCACACAAATAAGTGATTAAACATATCCTCAAAGAAACTAATGCAATGACGTCAAATCACATGATCTCGTTGACCAATTAACAGGACCATTTCTTGAGATGATTTCGAAGTTTCTCTCAATAAAACGATTGTTTCTTCAGTTGTTGACTGATTTTCGAATTAAATTTCGACAACCAAAAAACTTTTTCAGGAGTAAGTCTATTTATGACTGAGTCGTATTGAATACTAAACAATAACGGCATATGAACAAGCCATTTGACACATAACAGCTGTTAAAGCAACACAGTTGAAAATGGGACCCTCATATTGTATTGGATCACCCCTGAATTTATACAAGATTACTTAAATAATAACCGAGACACACAAAAACTGACCTCAATTCATGACGTCACATGACTAACATCACATCACATCACATCACATCACATAACATAACATCACATGACATCACATCACATCACATGACATCACATCACATCACATCACATCACATCACATCACATCACATCACATCACATCACATCACATCACATCACATCACATCACATCACATCACATCACATCACATCACATCACATCACATCACATCACATCACATCACATCACATCACATCACATCACATCACATCACATCACATCACATCACATCACATCACATCACATCACATCACATCACATCACATCACATCACATCACATCACATCACATCACATCACATCACATCACATCACATCACATCACATCACATCACATCACATCACATCACATCACATCACATCACACCACATCACATAACATCACAACACATCACATCACATCACATCACATCACATCACATCACATCACATCACATCACATCACATCACATCACATCACATCACATCACATCATATCACATCACATCACATCACATCACATCACATCACATCACATCACATCACATCACATCACATCACATCACATCACATCACATCACATCACATCACAAATTGCGAAAGCCGACTGGTATAAAACAAACCAGCTATTCCAAACGAACCAGCCAGGAATAAGTTTTCCGGGTGGAACTAAGGCCTGTCAGACATGACAGTTCCTTGCAAACAGCTACGATTTCTTCATTTCCTAAAAAGAGCATTACCGCCTCTTGAAACCTGAAATTTTGTAAACATATTTAGAAAAGTCGTGTATGATTTCTGATCTAAAAATGATGGATCATGATGTATATCATGGAAAAGACGGAATAGAATTTTTTATTGATTTTGTGCCTGAAATACAAACATAACCGTGACATTTGCAGCAAGAATTTAAAACTAAAGGTCGGAATAATATTAAAATATCAGTCCAGAAATCACAATTGAAAAATGGAAATCACAATTGAAACTTGGAAGTCTGATTATTTGTTTAAATTACAAGAATAAGTTACAGGCTTTGTAAAACAATTTTCTGCTTAATTTTGATTTGTAGCGGCCGTGGTCGTGCATGCGCTGTGTGTGGCGTGAAAACCAAAGAACTTCGAGTTCAATTCTCACCTGGAGCAAAAGTTTGTTCAATAAAAATAAATTTCTCTGTTCGGCCATCACCTCTGTGCAGACAATTGCAAGCCGCAGAGAGTAAACAATGCCATGTAAAGCCCTCGAGAACATGAACATTAGCCATTCGAAGTCGGCATAAAGTTTGTAGGTTCTCCAGTTCTCGGTTAATTGTGTGCAAACATTAATTGACACTTACAACACAATTTGATCTTAAGAAGCTCGGTCAAAGTCCTTTCAAGTATTGAAATAGCCAATTTGTTCTGTTAGTTTTACTTATGAATTTTTACATGATCTCTATGAATTTTATTGATAAATTATGGTCCAGTAGCGAATTACAAGAATCACATGAACTATTCATAATATCAATGAACTATCTTTCATAAGCCTAGTTCACAAAGTGTGTGTATAAATACATGAAAAAATAAAAAAATTCGCTAACGCCATGAAAAAATACAACTGGAAATAAGAAAAAAAATTCTGTACAAATACGAGCAGAACAAGAACGAGTTCACGAGAGAAGTGACAAAATGCATGAATATCATGCACATATACACGGGAAACGTGAACGACTTGAAGAGCTAAGTAACCGAAATTCATGAAATGCACTTGCAAATAAAAGGACAGCAAGAATAGTTCATAAAATAAGAATCAAAAATGTATGAAAGTCATGTATTTATATATTAGAAGCGTGAACTACTTCATGCACTTAAGTACATTAGAACGGGTACATTAGAAAAAAAAAATTGGGTTAAAATATTGCATGGCTCATTTTATTAACCTTCTCGGAACAATTTGGCGATACATTACTGACATTCCTTCCATAGGTTTCCTGGTGTTTTTTGAAAAATATGCCCTCATATTTTGTAAGCGTTAAAAATCATGTCCGCACTAGAATCAACGCGATAACAAATCGAATTTTATGACTGACGCAAACAAAAAAAATGAACGGCTCCAATATTTTTTAATAATTTCGAATGAATAGTTTGCTCATTCATGACCTCACGTATGAGTGACCGCTTGCATGAATACGGCAGTACTTTATACACAGGCTAATATAAGTGTACACTCAGCTCGTGAACAGAAACACTAAACCAGTTTTAGACACTCCTCAGAACAACTTCTATCTGTAAACATACATTCATACCTACACAATACACTTAAACCGTGAATAAATTCTCAAAAACAGTGTTCGCCTTCAAGGATTTTGTGTAAGACATATTTTTGAACGTTTTTTATTGTACTTGTTTATGAATGCACTTAAGTCTTGCGTAATTACTTGCAGCTTATGTACAAGTACATATGATCAGTGAACGCAAAATTCATGTAGGGATTTTTACCAAAGCATACAAAATTTATATTTTTAGTGAATTTATTTAATTTTTTTTTTAGTTAACAAATTATAATGCATTTTTGCACTGATGTTCTTACTGCACGTTAACTTACATTCGTGTTTTCAGTGGAATATATAATTTTGTATTTTATGTTCATGCAACATTGTTACTTATGTTAAAGCAAGGAAGTGTTACTATTTCGTGCCTATAATTCTTAACAAGCTTAAAAATTGCATTCTATCGAAAGATAATAAATAAGTAGCTGAAGAAAGTTTGCAACAAAAAAAAAATAATTAAATCCACTATATAACAAAAATTAAAAAAAAATTTCAGAGCTTGTAATCATTGTAAAGTTAATTTTCAAAACCTTATCTTGTAAAATAATTAAATTCTGTTAAGCAGTGTTTTTAAAAGCTTCTTTACCAACGTCAATAAAGCTGTGAATGACCTTAATAGCGAAAATTAAATAAATTTTTATTATATATTACATGTGTGTATGTAAGTTTATTATGTTTACAAAATATATGCTACCAAAAAGCTTCGTAAGTGTTTTTGTTTTGTTTTTATTAAGCACTCACTTGAGATTCCATCATTGATGCCATCACTGATATGTCATTTTAATTTAAATGCCGACAACAGAACTTGAAAGCTTTTCAATTGCCTGTCAATTGCATGCCCGACAGCAAATGTCAATCAATCAAAAGCCCACCAGTAACAACATCAAAAGCAACAACACACCAACTGAATTTACACAGATCGTATACCTACCTACCATAATATATTTAATCTTAAGTAGCGCAAAAGCAAACAAGCTTTCAATTTGATAAAAGCTCTTGAGAATTACTTTAATTAACATGTGTTAATAAAATGCCTTTAAAAAAAAAACAAAAAAAACAAAACGATATGTTGTGGGAAGTAAGTGAAGCAGCAGTGTATGTGTGTCTGTGTTGGTCCCACACATTGAAATATGTCTGAAAAAATATTTGACATATTTAAGAAAAATTTACAACTCATTGCAAAAGCTCATTAATAATATGAGCTCAAAATGACAGCTTAATTGCGTGCAACAGCTACTACAACAACAACAACAGCTCAGTAGCACTGACTACAATGATGTAAATGTGTTAAAATATTTCAAATTCAACCGAGTGAAACGTAGAAAAACATTCTGAGTGCACCCCAAACAGAAAAAATAAAAACAAATAGCCGTTGGTTGTGCTTTTTTTTTTTTTGTTATAATATTTTCAAAAATTAATTTCAATTTATTTGCTATGACAAATGCGCGCCATTTTGTACTCATTACAAGCGCTAAACATTAATTTGTATTCGTCTGTCTAATAAAATGTCACTCGAGGCATGATGGCAAGCCTGTTGGAGGAGAACGACACACCGTCACACGCGATCCTTCTGCGAGCTGCAACATTTCTTTAGTTAATTTATGCGCAAAAATGTTCAAAACGAACTGTTTAGAGCGGAATATAATTATAGAAAATTGCAACTTGTCTACACTGCAAGGAAAATGTTCAGAAAAACTTATAAAAATGCTGAATTACAAATAATTTATGAATAGAATTTGAATGAATTAATTATGAAGGAATCAAACTTTAATGAATAGCTTTTAAACTTTTATAAAAAATTTTGAAATTTTTCGAAATAAAATCTGAAAGTCTGCGAAAATACTATAAAAAGCTTTGAAGCTTACATGAAGAGCTTTGACACTTTTATGAAAAACTTGGAAGCTTTTATGAAGAGCTTTGAAGCTTTTATGAAAAGCTTTGAAGCTTTTAGGAAAAGCTTTGTTGTTTCATGAAAAATTTAAAATTTTTATTTTTGAAGAATTTAAAGAAATCTGTAAAAATAAATTAAAAACTTTAAAGCTTTTATGAAAAAATTTAAAGTTTTTCTGAAAAGCTTTGAAGATTTTATGAAAACTTTAAGATTTTATGAAAAGCTATGAAGCTGCAATACAAAGTTTTGATTATTTATTCTAAATTTTGAAATTTTATGAAAAGCTCTGACACTTTAATGAAAACAGTTTTGTGAAAAATTTTTAAATTTTATAAAAGTTTTAAGGTTTTAGAAAAAACATTAAGCTTTTATAAAAATTTAAGAAACTTTTATGAAAAGCTTTGAAGCTTTTATGAATTGTTTTGAGTTTTAAGGAACAGCTTTGAATTTTTATAAAAAACTTTGAAGTTGGACAAAAAAATTAAAATTTTATGCAAGCTTTAAATCATTTTATAAATTTTTTGAAGATTTTATAAAAATCTGTCAAGCTTTTTAGAAAAACTAGGGGCTTTTATGAAAACCTCTCAAACTTTAAAAAAAAAACTTTTAAGAAAAGCGTTGCATTCTTTAGAAAAATATTTCAATTTTAATGAAAAATTTTAAAGTTTTAATAAAAATTTTGAAATTTAATGAAATGAAATCTGAAAGTCTGTGAAAATAATATAAATTCTAAAAAGCTTTGTTGTTTTTCTTGAACAATTTTGAATTTTTATTTTTTAAAAATTTATAGAAATCTGTGATATAAAGGTATTAAAATCTTTGAAGCTTTTTTGAAAAGCTTTTAAGATTTATAGAAAACAATGAAGATTTTTTTAAAAGCTTTAAGATTTTAAGAATTATTTATTAATTATTAAATAAATATTATTAAATAAATAAATTAAATAAATAATTAATTATTAAATAAATAAATTTATTTATTAAATAAATATTACTATTTATTTATTCTTCATCTTTAAATTTTATGAAAAGCTTTGACACTTTTATCAGAAGCTCAAGAGTCTTTTTTTTTTAATTTTGAATTTTTTAAATTTTAAAAAAGCTTTAAGGTTTTCTAAAAACTTTAAGCTTTAAAAAAAATTGAGGAAACTTTTACGAAAAGCTTTCAAGCTTTTATGAATAGTTTTGAGTTTTTAGGAATAACTTTGAGTTTAAATAAAAAGTTTTGATGTTGGACAAGAAAAATTTTAATTTTAAGCAAGCTTTGAATAATTTTAGAAATTTTTTGAAGATTTTATGTTAATCTCCCAAGCTTTTTAGAAAAAAAAGGCTTTTATGATAACATATTTGAAATATTTGAATAAAATTTTTGAATTTTAATGAAAATTTTTTTAGTTTTAAAAAAATGTTTAATTTTAAGAAAAATTTGATTAATTTTGAAAAACTTCCACGCTTTTATGGATACCTATGAAGCTTTGATGAAAAACTTTAAAGCTTTGAAGCTGTATTGCAAAGCTTTTGAAGTTTTAGATTATTTTGAAGTTTAATGAAAGCTTTGAAGTATTTATGAAAATCTTTGAAGCTTTTGTCAAAAGCTTTTGAGATTAAATGAAGAGCTTTTAAGTTTAACTTAAAAGCTTTAAAATTGTATTAAAACTTTTGGAATTCAACTAAAGTTGTAAGCATTTTTGAAAAGCTTGAAAGCTCTAATGAAAATCTCTAAAGGTTTTATGAAAAACTTGGAAGCTTTAATGTAAAAATTTTAAATTATTTGTTCATAATTTAAAATTTTATGAAAATCCTTGAAACTTCAATGAAAAGCTGTACAGTTTCGTGAATTACTTTTAAATTTAATGAAAAGCTTTGAAGTTTGTATGAAAATATGTAAAAATTTGAAGCTTTTAAGAAAATATTTGACTTTTAATGAAAAATTTTGAACATTTCAGAAACATTTTGAAATTTAATGAATGCTTTGAACCATTTTTAAAATGCTTTAAAGCTTTTTATAAGTTTGTAAAGATTCTGTGGAATACTTGGAATCTCTTAGGAAAATCTTTAATAAAATGCTTTGAAATTCATGAAAAAATTGGAAATTTAATGAAAGCTACGAAATATTTTTGAAAATCTTTGAAGCAATTTTGAAAGCTTTAAAGGTTTTATGAAGAACATAAAAGCTTTTATGAAATGCTTTGAAGACTTTTAGATAGGTTTGAAATTGTATGAAAGTTTAAAGCATTTATGAAATGCTTTGAAGCTTTTATGTAAAGAGTTGAAGATTTTATAATAAACTTTTACGAAAAGCTTTGCAACTTTATTGAAAATCTCTTAAGTTTATGAACATTTTTGAAATTTTATAAAAAGTTTTAAAAGTTTTATTTAAACCTTTGAAATTTTATGAAAGCTTTTGGCTTTTATCAAATGCTTTAAGTGATTTATGAAAAGCTTTAAAGATTTTGTTAAAAACTCTGAAGCTTTCATTAAAAACTTTGAAGTTTTATTGAAGAGCTTTTGAAGTTTATGAAAAATTATGAAATTAAATGAAAAGTTTTCAAGTTTTAATGAAAAGCTTAGAAGTTTTATTAAAAGTTTTGAAATTTTATGTAAGCTTTTGACATTTATGAAATGCTTTAGAGCTTTAATGAACAACTTTAAAGATATTTTAAAAAGCTCTGAAGCTTTCATTAAAAGCTTTGTAGCGTTTATGAAAAATTTTCAATTTTGTGAAAAGTTTTAAAGCATTTGTGAATTGTTTTGAAGTTTCAATGAAAAGCTTTGAAGTTTTAATAAAGGGCTATAAAGGGTTTTTGTGAATTTCAATCTCAATTTGAAATAAAAAATTTTAATGGAAATCCTTAAAACTCTAATGAAAGCTTAAATGGATAGCTTTGCAGCTTTTATGCAAAGTTTAAAAGCTTTCATGAAAAGTTTTGAGTCTTTTATGATAAGTTTTCAACTATTATGTTTAAAAAAAAAGTTTAATTTTAAATTAAATTGGAATTTTTTAAGTTTCATTAGGATTTAAATATTTAATTAATTTATTTTGTGTATTTCAGAAATTATTTTGTTACGGTTGGTAAGCTTAAATTTTCTTTTCTAGATTATAAATTGTTTTCAGTGTCATTTTTGCATTGCACAGAAAATTCTTTCTTATGAAATTTTCTTTGATTTTTTTTTGTATTTTATTTAGTTTTATTTCATTTTAATTTTTCGGCTCATATATAAATTGTTATTAAGTGCATCAATAAACTTAATTAACCCACCAACTTATAAACTTGTGCACATTTAAAGATTTCTTGTTATTTATTTGTCGCGTTTAATTTTTGTTTGCTGTTTTTTTTTTTTGGGTTTTTGTTTTTTTTTTCTGTTCGTACTATGCGAAATTTTCGTGTAATTTGCATATTTTTAGGCTGATGACAAATGGCCAACAACTGAGTCTGTGACAGTTTAAAAGAATTAATGTTGCATGCCGCGCACAGTTGTACTTAATAACTTTTATAATTTATGCTACCTTTTGACAGGTGCCTCAAGCGGCTGTCATTGTGGGCCTTAACATGACAACGTCGTAGGTCGTTCGTTGTTTCCGTGTTCTTTACCCTGCCGTTTTTCGTTTTTGTTTCTTTTTCAGTCACGGTAGATGATAATGTTGTTGTTTGCAATGTAATTAATTTTATGTGTGTGTGCTTTCTTAAAATGCTGACTCAATATTATTGAAATAGAGATTTCTTAAAGCTTTCTGCTCTATATAAGGTTGGGAATTGGCGAAATTTCAGGATGTCGAAAATTGTTTTTTTTCATCAAATAAAAACAATAATTCTTATTTTGGTTCACTTTGAAGAAGTGTAGAATTATTCAAAATATTATATAATTAAAAAATGTAATTTTTAATTTTTTCAATAATTTCTAAAACACAAAAATTTTAAGATTTTATTAAAATTGAGTTCGAGTTCTAGTAGTTTCATGAAAAAAAAAGTTAAAATAACTTAATTTTTTTTTAAATTTATAAAAATTTTCGTAATAATGTAGTTGTTTGATTAAAACGTTTATGTGCTGTAAAACGGATATCATTTTTGAACACTGTGCGTTGGTTGAGAACCATTTAGAGTAAAAAATACGACAAAAAAGTCATTAAATTTATTCACATTATTTTTTGTATAGAATTAATTTGTTGTGCATACTTTCAGGCTGCAGTTTTTTTGGAATTTTCTCGAATAGTTTAAAGTAAAAAGTTTGAAAGCACTGTAATAATAAGAAATAATAACAGTTTGAGCGATATTAGGTGCGGTGCATGACTCTTGTAAACTACCAACCCAAGAAGTAAAGTGTGCTTCGGGTTTAAAAGTGGAGTTCATAAACTTGTCATAAAAATAAATCAACCTTATAACGCCCTACCATAAAATAAACCGATTTAAGGAAAACAAATTAATTTATGAATCAATTGAGATACTTGAGGCAGCACGTATCATACATAAACAACAGGCTTGAGGAATAGATAAAAAAAAACCCACTTCTCATGAGCAAAATTGCAAATAAAGACTAGAATACAGCGTATGAACAAGGTGCTGCAGAAGTTCTTGCCTTTGGCATCAAAACGATGAACAGTCACTCAAATGCGTGATGAAATCAATAGCAAAATCATTGGCATAAATTGCACCATGACGATGATGACGACAATGACTGCAATAAGCGCACAACAGCAAAAACAACGACAACAGTGGTAGCAACTAGAATTAGAGGCGTTGCAGCATGCAACACGCAACACGCGCGCCGTCAACCGACTCGTCGACCAAATTAACAATTTAATTTCTAAGAAAACTAATTAAAAATCAGACAAACATACACTCACACACACAAACTCACACGCATGTCAAGCATAAATATTAATGCAGCAACATGCGTTTGGCATATGCAATTAGCAGAGGGCGCAGCTCTAGCGGCAACATATGAATTACAGCAACTGCAGCAGCAGCAGCAGCAACGGCAAAAGATGTATTGGTATTATTATGAAAATGTTGTTTGTTTGATGCCAAGCATCAAATTGCCACTTTATAAAGTCAACAATTGCAGCAAGTAGCAGCAGCAATGGTAGCTAGTAAATTGCTGCAACAAAAACAACAAACTTATTGAGTAAAGCTTGAAGCTATAATTAATGCATCAAATGTTGCTGCCTCTGTTTTACTAGAAGATTGCTGTGTTTTTTTACTCCCAAGACAGGCAGCAGCTACTTAGTTGCAATAACAACACTTTGTTGTTGTAGGATTGTTTTTTTTTTTGTTTGGACGCGCTCACATCAACTTCAGAACGTCTAATATAGGCAGTCACGAACAACTCGATGCCACACATCTGGTTGCTGTTAGTTGTTGGTGCATAAAATTAATTTGATGTTATGTTGTAGCAACTAGTTGTTTTGTTAATTTTTGTAACGTACTCTTTATTTGCTAAAGAACGAAACAATAATTCATGGCTATTCATGGTACTATTGAGTTTAAGGGGCTACTTTAGAGTTTACAATATATTTCTACATATTTTGCTAAAGAACTCGTCATGATTCAGCAACTAGGCCAAGAGCGAAGCTTCGGTGAGAATGAAGAGTATAGTTCAGTGGAACATATTACATCAAATTTTTTTAATATCCAAAAAATTATTAAAAAATCAACTGTGAACACCCCACAAAAACTGAATATTTTGTATGAACTCCATAAAAGGCTCATTAGCGTCAAAAACATACCAATGAATAGTGATTTTTTTAACGAAAATAAAACAAGCAAAAACTAAAAAAAAACAGAATATCACAAAATATAAACGCATTTGTCACCAACACATACCAAATTCATAAATCACATGCAACAATATATGACTGAATATATATATTTACATTACTTAAGCTTTTGACAAACATTTATCATCGGAGATGCTGACAGCTGTCAACACGTTGCTGTCAGAGCAAATACACATTGACACAAGCGAAAGCCAGGCAAAAAGAAAAATAAAAAATATCAACGAGTACTACCCAAAATGTAAGGAAGTGTTGTAAAAAAAAACAAAATAAATGAACTCATTTATTTCTTGACATTTTTCAAGGGCTTAAGCCACAAAAAAACACAAAATAAAAACAAATTATGGCATGAGAGTATAAAAAATAAGCATAATATTAAGTGTAGAGCATAAAAGCAAAAAAAAAAAAAAAAAAAAAATTTGGAAAGTGGAGGAACTACAAGTAATATGAAAATAAATTGCAACCGTCATGCATTTCGTGTTTCAAACTGAATTGCGAAATATAGAAAAATGAACTGCAATTCAGAATGAAGAATAATGAAGTCACTATTAGAAAGAAATGGCAGGCTAAATGTGTGCAGAGCATATGCAAAAATACAGAGGCGTTTTATTTATACATTGGACAAACGAGACAACTTACTTGTTTTGACATTTGTAGTCCTAGAATCTCTTATATGTAATTGCAAGTGGGCGTAACTCTCCCATCTGAATGACATGTTGTCAAGAACATGTTAAAACGGAAAGTCAAAAATAAAATTTAATATAAAAGGCACTTACATAGCTAGGGGAAGAGTGGCATGAAAGAGCCAGTTTTAAAAAAGTTACAAAATATATAAAAATAATTAATAAAATTATAATTCTTGTATCAAACGTATTTTCTCATTCATTTATGAACGTAATACCATGAAATATTTTCCAAAATCAACATTATTCTTGGACCTGTAGCCATTTATAAAAAACATGAAATTCGGCTCTTTCATAACACATGGGCATTGAAAGAGCCAACCAAAGTTTTGAAAGAGCCATCTTCTTATTACAAGACTTAACACGAAAAATAACGAATATTTTATTAAAAATATTAATTGTTGTTATAAAAAGTATTGTTTTTACAAAAACAAATTAAATAAATAAAAAAAAATTCAAAACTAAAAATAAAAAATAGTTAAAAAACTTAAAAATAATTTTAGCAAAAAAATTAAATCGCTTTAAAGAAAATCTATAATAATAAGACCTATTCCAAAAACAAAATAAGAGGTTTAAAACACTTAAAAACATTTTTGACAAAAATAATTTAAACTTCCTTTACGCTTCTTCATACCACCGCAACCAGCTCTTTCAAAACATATTGTCCAAAGAAACATAACCTCAAAAATTAATATGAAATCAAGAATTTTCCGGCAAAATAAATATGTTATTGGTAGGCCTAATATATCCATAAAATTATAGTATAATAATATTACTGTTAGTTTTAAAGGTGAAGACGTCACAAAACAAATAAAATGTTCTGAAGAACTTACTAAATGATGAAGAAATCCAAAATACGATACACCATCGTCGTTTATTATCAGTGAACTGTCAAATGTTCGAGAGTGCCATATGGCGAGTATTGCTTCTTAAAAATTATAATTTAAGAAGCATTTGTATGAAAACTACCGCGTAAATCAAGATGGCTCTTTCAAAACTTGGCTCTTTCATGCCACTCTTCCCCTACTATCGTAATTTATAAATAGTTGTAGTACTTATGATTATTACTTTGTCGAATGAAAATACTTGATATGGCTTAATATCTCATTATTGAAAAACATTATTTCGAGCAGTTGATAGTTTAATGTTTTTGATAAACTTGCGAGAGTTCTTAAGTAAATCAGGGTAATCGATATTATCTTCATTACCAATATTGCTCATTTCAATATCAGTGCCTGCATCAAAAGAATCTTTTTCATCATGATCATTACCACAGGTCGCTCAAATATTCAGTATCAGATTGTTTCTTATCAAGAATTTCACACACTTCAAAAAAACGCAGAGAAAACAGACCTTTTTTCAAAATTCATAACTCTGTCAAAAGCAAACGTTTTTCCAAAATTTATTATTGAAGAGCATGATATAATTACTCCAAGGTAGTGCTGACGTTTCTGTTGGTAACGGACTTTTGTAAAAAAATATAACAAGAAAGAGAGCGCTCACAGTCTGTCATTGCATACAATTAATTTTCACTGGTCACATTCAGCGAACTCAACAGTTGGCAACTGTTAAGTCAAAACTTGATGCACATTAATATGAAGTTGCGCATTAAAATGCGTTTAAAAATAGAAAATTTGTAATTTGTCGGTAAAATTTCCATTCGTATTTGATACAAAGCTTGATATTTCATAAACTTGAAAATTTTTCTGAAACTTCAATACCAATAATAGCGCTCCCCGATGTGTTGCTGTCACAACAGTTGACACAGCTGAATGTGGCCAACGAATATAACAAAGAACAGCTGTTTTTGACAAAGGTTCGTTTACTTGTAGCTGAGAGAATCAACATTACTACCTGGTAAAATTATTCTATCATGATTGAAGAGTCCGCCCCGGGTACCACCATTTTAGGGGTGACACCATTTCGATATTTTTTTTATTTCTCAAACAATCAAAAAAGTGAAAAAATATTTAACGCTAAAAACTGTGTATCTCATTTTTTTAATAGCTGTTTTAAAATTTAAAATTCTGCTTGCAAGTCGAAACAATGAGAAGAAAACATTGTGGAAACGTTTTCCAAGCTAAAACTAATTAAAACTTATTCAAGGTCTTCCAAGGGAGAGCCAAGAGTTCTCTATCTTGCTATTTTATCCATTGAAAACGAGCTTCCAAGTAATATTGATTTCGATGAGTTTATTTCGAAAGTTATTTATTTGTTAAGCCTACAATGCATCGAAATGGTACAAGAATAGAAAAAATGTTAGGCTATAACAAAAAAAAAAGAAGGTTTTGGATTTTAGCAAAACTTTTCTGTAATTTTATTTTAAGTATTTATTTTTATTTTAAAAGTATTATTTGCACTTTTTTATAAACAAGAAAGATTTGCAAATTTAAAAAGTGATTTTTTACGCAAAAATGTAAATTTTAAACAGAAAAATATTAAAAATTTATCAAATTTCCAATTTATTTCCAAAATATTATGTGCACCTTTTTATAAACAAGAAAGTTATACAGGTTTAATAAAGTGACTTTTTGTGAAAACTTATAATTTTTGCATAGAAATATAATTTAGCAAAGTTCAAAAGGGAATTACAAAAAAAAAAAAAAGGATTCTTTAATTTTGTAGTGAATCTCACGAAGAAATTATGGTGATGAAAGGCAATAGTGATATGAGTGATAAAAAAAAGTTACCATATTTATTTTTCTATTATAAATAACATAAAATGTGTCTTAAATTGGATTTTTAAAAAACAAATAATATTGGTGCAAGAGTGGTACCCTTAAGGTTTTACCAATTTCTATCATATTTAGTTCACATCTGTTACTCTTCTTGTCGCGCATTCTCACTGAGTTTTGATAGGATCGGGCTACTTTTGTATGTACTTCCCAACTTTTGTAAGCACGCGCATTCAAAATAATGTTTAAAATATATATACGTCCAAGGAATGTACCCCTAGGAACTTATCGATCTTAACCATTTTTGCAATTTTGCTTATTTAGTTTAAATTATTCAATCATACAAAATTTAATAATCATCGGAGCACTCCTTCTATTTTTGTACCAATTTTATATAGGATGAATACTCTGTGCAGCGCCACTAAAAAGCATACTCTCAAGAATTTTTTATGACTTATTGTTATTACAGATTTATTGTGAAAACATTGAAACAACTTTTGAAGATTTTTTAAAAAATTTGGTACAAAAATATAAAGTAACAACCGATTTATTGCAGTTGTCCGCTGGTGCCTCAAAAAAATTGGTTTTTGCAGTGAACGCGATGAAATGTTGATGTTTTTTACAATAAAATCGACCTATTTTTTATTGTAAGATAGATACTAATCGAAAAATTTAAACGTCATTTGAGAGTTATTTGAATGTACAATATGTGAAGAAATTTTTAAAATGATCGGTTCAGTAGTTTTCTCCAAATCGTGGTCACCGACTTTAAAAATTACATGTTTGGGGAATTCGATTTAAAGTTTTGTTCACTGGTATAGCTGAGTTGAAGGCGATTGTCCTCAAAATTCAATACAACATTATTGAGATGTTCAAAACTTTACTCCGCCCTTAATAGGTTTTCTTTATTTAACCTTTTTTTTCGAAAAACATGAAGATAATAATAAAAACACTAAATCACATCAAATTGGTTTCTTACTGCATTTAAAAACTTCTTATCTATAGGGGTGACACCAAGAGTACCCGCCCCGGGTGAAACCAAGCGCAGGAACGCCTATGGTTTCCTGAACACATCATAAATGTATTGCAATGCTCACATTGTTTTTCTAAGACTTTCGTAGTTGAAATTTTCCGTTTTAGTACATAATTCCAGAATAAAATTACCAAGAGTATAAAGTAGTAGAGTCCCAATTCAAATTGTAACGAGGAGTGATTCGCTTGTAAATATTTTTTTCGTATTATTTTCGAATAGTTTGGTTTTATCTGAATCAAAGATTGGCTGTATGCTTAAAGAAATCACCGTTTGTTATTATTTTTTTTGTTTTCGTTTCAAGGACTTGCTATCGAATCGCAATATTTATGACTCGCTGGCAAATCGCATTTTTTAGCCTCTGTCATTCGTTAGCAATTCGCTTATCTCATTTTATGAACCGTTTGTTACAAGAATACTGATATTAATGAATATTGAATAGCCGTTATCAGTTTAAATTTTTGGAAAAGTAAATATTGACTACGAATATTTTTTTCTGGGTTCTTAAACGTAAAAAGTAAATGATTTTCTGAATTTTCAGGCACAAAAGAAATTCCCAAATGAATCTTTAAACATTGTGGACGAAAAGCCCAAGAAATTTTTTCCAAGAAAAACCTATTCAAAAATTAAATAAATGTTCAAATGTACATAAATTAATAAATGTTCAAATAAATTACACATAACATGTATAAAACTTACAGGGATTTTTAATTTTTTGTTTTGTTTTTTGAACTTGGGTGATTCATGAAAGAATAGCTTCTTTTTAATTCGATTATTTTTTAATGAATTGCTTCTTTTAAAGTTTACGATTCATTAACGAATTGCTGCTTTTAAATATGAAGATTCGTCAGCAAATTGCTTCTTTTAAATATGAAGATTCGTTAACGAACTAATTTTCTTAGGTTTGGCGACTCGTACAAGAAATGTTTTGTCGGTTTGAACGATTCGTTAACGGCGGTGAAATTTTTCCGGCTCACGATATTATAAGTGAATTGTATATGATAACTGCTATTGAAGGAAATGTACGAGAAACCGATTCATAAGCGATATCATAAGTGAATTATTTTGTTTGTTGGGGTAATACTAAAAAAATGGAAATGTTAAAAAATAATCAAATAAGTTATGACTCACTAATAGTGAATTCGTTAGAATTTTCATAAAAAATTTTGAAAAAAAAATTTTCAATCTTCCAAATATATGTATATCTATATACATATATTTAATCTTTAAAACGCCACTGTTTCCAAACTACTCGCCAAAAGGCAAAGAGAAAGAAATTGTGTAAAATAGTGTACTCTGCGCTCTGAGTAAGTAAATAATAAACTCGTTAATCATGTCAGTTGGCAGTTGAGTTCTTGTATTGTTATTGTTATTGTAATCCAACTTAACGTCTGTTCAAATGTCAGTTGTAACAAATATGGAAAAGTGTTTTTCACGCCCTAGTCAAAAATGAAAAATTGCAAAAAAAAAAAGAACAACAACAACAACAACAACCTAGTGCACAGTTTAGTCACGCACACACTAGTCAGCATAACGCTGAGGTTATTTTTCATTATTTAAAATAGATTTCTGTCAAAAGTAGGTGGGCAACCCTAACAAATTGTATGCAAGACTCCATGTATGACTGTGTGTGTGTGTGTGTGTGTGTTTGTGTCCTTTAGGCAGACAGGAAATATCGACGGGAAATTTTTTGCCAAATGTCATTAGGTTAAAATTTTCATAAGTCTGCGCTTTTGCCGTTTTAATGGAAAGAAATGACAAATGAATTGTTAGATCAGCTGACAGTGAGTTGAGAGCGAATTTTGGCAGTCTTTCTTTGAAAGAAACGATTTGTCGATAATTTTCGAAAATTTTCTATACAGCAATAAGTTGCTGCTGCTCCGCCCTTTTGTATTGATGGCAAGTCTGCATATTTTCCTGTTGCTCTCATACATAATATATCATTGTCTACGTGTAGATTTTTCGCATTTGAATTGTTGCCAGCATTCTATGACATTTTGATTGATGTCTGTCTGTTCCTGCTTTGCCCTGACTTCCACTATATCCCTTTCCCTAGGATTCGTTCTTTTTTACACGCATACATAAAGACAATGAGTTGGCTTGTCTGTCTTTTTGTTAAACCAGTAATCATTTTTCTTGCATGGCTTATAAATTGCTTACATTTTTCTCTGGCTTTTGCTTTTTTTTTGCACTTTTTCTTGTTCATGGCAGACTTTTATTGATGGCTAAAAAATATGTATGAAAAGCAAACATAATATAGAAAACAATTGTAAAATAAAATATAAATGGAAGCTATTTAAATGCACTTTTCATATCGTTAAATAATTCTTAAATAATTATTAAAGAATCAATGTTCTTTTTGAACAGACATTTTTCAATGAAACTGTAACCAACTGTACCTGTAACTAGCTACCCTGTAAAACACTTCACTAGCCAACATTTAACGCTACAATCAAGTGCATTAAGCTATTTACATTTATTACAAAAACTATCAGCAACACAAACATCGATACACCCCAATAAGACCAACAAAAACAACTAACAACCATCAACATCAAAATCAACACTATTACGATAAGCATTCTTGTCATTTACTGCTAAACGAAAAATCCAACCAAATTACTTCCGACACGATATGGTATGTTAGTACTTCCGCTAGACAAGACAGAAACATATGAAAATCTTTGATATAAAAAAAAATCACTAAAAAAAGTTAAAGTAAGAAGCGTGGCATAAAGGTGTTAACAATCACATGGCAGAATTTTCAAAACCCATTTTCACATTCTCAAAAACTATTTAGTACAAGTCGCTGCAGAATGGAACTGAGGCATTTTTTTTTTTTTGGTCTTTCTTGCTGTACAAATGAGCTGTGAATAGTGCTATTGCATAAAATGGTGAAAAAGGTCGAATGGTGTACACTCAAAGAAAAGTTGTGCACAGATGCGAAAATGTGCTGAACATGGTCTTAAAATACGATATTGATATTGGTGTACAGCCAGACAAAAAGGTGGATAATGTTAAATTTATAATACTTAAATACCTACATAAAATTCTTTGTTCTAAAATGTTTTGCATTAAATTAGTATTTTTATTATTTATAAAAATATAAATTAATAATCTTTGCATTAAAAAATAAAATTTCCCTTTTGGGAAATTTTTTGGGAAATTTCTCAAATCCATGCTAAATGAAATTTAAACCTTGAATTCTTAATTTTATGATGTGAAAATAGTATTACAAAAATTTTTTAAACAATTTTTCTTTAGTGAATATTCTTGGAAGAAAGCAAAAATACTAAATTAAAACCAAATGCTGTTGAAAGCGCAAAAATATGAGTATCAATATATAAAATAATTTATACTATGATAAAATAGCTTTAATGACATTATCCTATATTAATTTAAAAAGCAATAATTTGTGTAAATAAAATATAGAGCCATAACGGTGAAAAATATGTTACCAGCAATTAACAAAATTTGCTCTTATCGAAACGTATAATTTAATTCATTTTCAATAGTTTTTAGTTATAAAATAATGGAAATTTTTGATAATATAATTATTTATATGTTAGGATTGTGAAAAAACACTTTCGTTACCAAAAATTTAAGTTGAAAATAATTAAAAGAAATCTTCTTCTTTAAAATTTTAATTTTGATGGTTACACCTTTTTCACGGTTATGGCTCTATATATTTTATCACGAAAAAATAGAATTTTTGCATTGTAACGTTTGCATGCTGCCCTTTGCTTTATTTTGTATTTAAAAAGTAAAATTTCCCTTTTAGGAATTTTTTTGGGAAATTTTTCAAAATCATGAAAAATTTAATTTTAGCTTAAATTCAACAGGTTTTAAACTGGAAAGAGAATTTCAACAATATTTCAAACAATGTTTTGCTTGCAAATGTTCATAAGCTTCATACTTAAAATAAAACGCTATTCAAAGCGCACAAAATATGAATATAAATTTTGAAAACACGATACCAGCCAATTTTAACTTTAGTAGCATTTTCTTTTATTAATGTAAAAGACCAAAAATGTGTGTAAATAAAATATATTTAATAGCGAAAAAATAAAATTTGTGCTTTCTAATGTTAAAATCAAGCAATAAGCTTAAAAATAAAAATTTCCCTTATAGAAAATTTTTGGGAAATTTTTTAAATCCATTTTTGAATGAATTATCTTTAATTCAAAAGGTTTTGATATGAACAAAGAAGTTCAACAATTTTTTAAACAACTTTTCTATGCGAGTGTTCATAAAAGGCAGCAAATTAATCTTACTTAAAACAAAACGCTATTCAAAGCGCTAAAAATATGAGTATACGTTTTAAAAATAAAGTGGATATCAGCAACTTTGAACTCTAATAACATTATTAAAAAAAATTTGTTTACATAAAATAATATTTTTTAACGGATAAAATGAATTTAAGTTTTACAATCTTAAAATCACGACACACGTTTCATTTTGCGCTTAAAAATAAAAATTTCCCTTTGGGGAAATTTTTTGGGAAATTTGGAAAATTAAATTTAAACTTAAATCAAATAAGTTTTTGAAGTGAAAAAATATGTACAAACATTTGTGGAACATTTTTGTTTTGTTTTTGTTTTTTGAGAACTATGTTTTATTATAATTATAAGTATTTTAAGTATTAAAAAAAAGCAAATTCTCAAATCAAACAAATTGCTATTTAAAGCAAAAAAAAATTAGTTTAAATTGGTTTAATATAATTTTAACAGCATTTTAAACTTAAATATATTTCTTGTAGCAGATTTAGCAACGTCAATATTTTATAATTGTTTTTTTTCCATAAAAGACTAAAATAAAGCATATGACTAAGAAAAATATATTGTGAAAATCACTTAAAACAAATTTAAATTGGTATAAGTGTGAATTTGGAAGTATTTAAAAATTTCCCACATAATTTCCTTAATGGGAAATTTTGAATTTCTGAACGGAAAAGGCAAAATTTCAAATTTGCTAAGTTTTGAAAATTTCCCACAGAATTTCTCAAATGGAAATTGATTTATTCTTGCGAAATACCTTGAATTGGCAGAGAGAGGTATATATATAAAACATTTTAAAGTTTTGAAAATTTCCTATTTTTGAAATTTATTTTTGTCAAAAATTCATAACGCAGTATTTTAAATTAATTTTCTTTCATACTTTCTCTATTTTGACCAATACCGATTTAAAAGATTATACAATTCAAAATTTTTGTGGTGACCGTGGCATGCAGGTATAGTGTGTAGCTTAGCATGCTCGGAGCCCGGGTTCGATCCCCAGTCGCGGCGAAAAGTTTTTTCAAACAAAAAATTTTTCTGATGGGTCACCACCTCTCTGCAGACAATGGCAAACCTCAGAGAGTAAATAATGCCATGTAAAGCTTCTTGAGAACATGAACTTTAGCCGTTCGGAGTCGGCATAAAACATGTAGGTCCAGTTCTCGGTCAATTGTGTGCAAACATTTAGAAACACACACAACACAATTGATCATAAGAAGCTCGGTCAAAGTCCTTTCAAGGGCTGAAATGGCCAATTTGTTTGTTTTTGTTTTTTTTTGTTTATACAATTCTCACATGGTTCTTAAAAGAACAATTTTAAAACATTTTCAGACAGAATTTTATCAAAGATATAATTAACATGTAAATTTGATAAGCTTCAAAGTTGTAATCATAAAGTATGCAACCAGAGAATAAAATAGATTAAATTGACCAAATTTCAGAAAAAAATTTCCATCATGATTCGTTAGGTTATGGTAACCACATGATTTTTATGTGCATTTAACCTATATTTACGGCTTAATTAAACTGAGAAATGTTGTTTATTTAAACAAATATTTAGCTTTTCTTATGGTTAAATGAACTACTAATAAAAAATTATTAGTCTTCAAAACCGTTCAGTACAAGAATCGAACCTGAACTCTCGTAACTATCGCATTCATCGCTTAACCAATAAGCCTTGCTATTGCATGTTTGAACGTGAGCAAAATGTAGAGAAAAAGCATGCGATTGTTTTACACATGCTTCTGTTTGACAGCTCAGTCAGATTAAAGTAGCTTGAATCGGGTTAATAAAATGAGGTAATAATCAAATTGGTCGGGAAAAAAACGTAGGTCAGAAAAAATAATTTTTTTCTGAGTATATGTCAAGAAATATAGCACAAGCAGACATTGTTTTTTATTATATCAAAAATTAATGTACAGCCAAAACATTAATTTTAAGTATCATTCAATAAGAAAATATTTGCACTCCATAAAAATCATACCTTTGAAGAAAACTAGCTTTCCATTGCGGCACATGTTAGCGCACATCCAGCACATTACAGCACATTTTATGTTTTTAAGATAATCAAATATGGCTTAGCTAAATTCATGCACACTTTTTTGTCTAATGGCGTTTTCGTTTCTACCAAAAAATGTTGCCCTGTCGCAGTGCAAAATGTTTTCAATGTTGCCCGCAACCCTGTAAAAGTGCATGTTTTTGCCTACTCGAAAAATGTCAACTTAAATAAACGAATGTAACCATCCTTGTCTAACGCACGCATGTCATAATATTGTCGTTTTAAAAACAGCTGATATGCAGGGCAATCATCTACCCTGAGAAAGTTTGCAGGGCAGAAAATGCGCCTTTTTTGCCCTCTGTGAGTGTGACATTTTAAGAAACGAACACAGAATTTACTCACCCGTTTGCACTTATTTTAGAATCGAACACGAAAAAAGGCAAGGGCAATGAAAAGGCAACATTTTTTGGTAGAAACGAAAACGCCATAAGTGTTGATTATGTCACAACGACTCAAGCAATGTGCTTAACTTTAGCAAAACATTTTAAATTAAGTTCATGCTGGCCATATTGGTTGGTAGTAGTGGTAAATAGCGCACATTCTGTGAGTCAACATCATGAAAGCTTGACACAACGGCTACAACACACACACAAACTGTGCTATTTCCATCTGCCTCTCTCACACAAGCTATTTGAAGACACTTAAAACTTTTGCGGAAATGCTTCGATAAATAATCTGCATATCCTTGCCGTAACAAGCAATTCACTTAATATCCTTTTTAACTGTTATATGCCGCCACTGTATCCAGGCCAGCCAGTCAGCTAGCTAGCTAGTAGCTAGGTAAGCAAAACTTAACAAGCAACTCTTTTTCCAACCACATCGCATACCATCCGGTCAAAACGATTAAATTTTGCTCGTTTATAGAGCTGTTCAGATGCTGCCATGTAAATTGCTAACAACGCGTTGTTCTTGCTCTGCTGTTGCTGCTGCTGCTGCGCGTATACTGTGTGTGTGTCCTTTATGCCAACACTCGACGTCGTCGTCATTGTCCTTGTCGTCTTTTTGTTGGCATTTGCCAGAGAATGTAAACTTTGATTTCTATAAACTCAGCCAGCCGATGCTGTGTGTTCACACAATGTTGCTTGGTTGACTTTGTTGGCTTTGCATAACAAAGCAAAAATTTCTGCATATTTGTAACTCTCTAACTGTAACTACAAATATTGCTATGTATTGAACTGTAAATGCCTGGTTTTATTGTTGTTCTTCTTGTTGTTTTTGTTGTTGTTGCTGAGGTTCTTGTTAGCATTATAAATGAAATCTGCGACAAAACCGCAATGAAATTGTTAAAACGTCAGGATTAAGTTGTGCGGAATGTGTTGTTGCCACACACACTCACACAGAGTTCTTGCTTGTTGGTTAAACTTTAGACTGCGAAATCGAAATACTCCGATTTTACATTGCAAACTTTTACAACAATTTAATATACAAATTGAGCTGTGAATGCTAACAATGTCAGCATTATTAGAGAAAAGTCATTGCTGACTTCATTGAACTCATATAACTGATGATAATTGTTCGACTTCATAAATGTATGCAGAGTTTATTTTAAGCATAGCAACATATTTTGAAATGTTGTAGCTAAAATTATTATAAATTTGTATTAGAACTTTTAAATGTTAGGTAGGAACAAATTTAGTTTTTTCTCGGAATTTTAAGATTTTTCATTTATTGATTTTGTAACTCACGTTTCACGTCGGTGTCACTCACGTTTCAAGTCAGTTTTAATGGTCTTTTTCTTGCAACCTGGTTAATCTGGTGAACTTTTTTAAACATAATTTGTAAAAACGAAATCTTTTAACGTAAAGGACATTTTTACAAAAAAAAAAAAATTATTAAAAAAGGTTATGTAAAGCAACAAATAATTCATAATATAAAAACAACACAAAACTTTAAAAGAAATATAATATTTTAACAAAATTTATTAAATTTAATTTATTATTAAATTACAAAAAATGAGAACCTGGAATTTTTTTAACTTGCTACAGATTAAAAATACATTCAATAAAAGCAGTTAAAATTTAAAGATTAAATAATAATTTAAGGAAATAAATACATTGTTTATTTCAAAATGCTTTTACCGTAGGAAAACTCAAGCAATATTCTTAACGTTCCATGTATTTTTATTGAACTTAAAGCATTTTTATTTTTCAAGGTTTAGGTAAACTTTTCTACATCCAAATTTATATATATATCACTAATTTTGTGATATTTCGAATTTGTATATATATCACTAAGCCTAATTCGTTGATCCTTACGCTCATTAAAAATCAAAGACCATGCCAAATATGACTATATGTCTGGCCTATTAGCAATTCCGTCAATACCAACGGCTTAAAATGATGATTTAATTAGATATTTTTAGTCTTTGCGAAGTTTGTTTTCTAATATGAATCCGGAGGGTCGGCTTTCACTTTTTCTTGATGTTTTCATTACTTCTTTCATTTCTGATACAAAACAAACAAAAAAGAAATTAAATGTCACTCACGCTTCATTCCTTCAAATGCCATTTTAATGAAAAATAATTGCGTCTGCTTGATTTAAAAAATATCCATTTTTCCAAACAATTCCATAACAAAATCCATTAATCTTATATATAAAGTAAGTCCGAGGCATAAATTGTGCCAGTCAATTATTTTCCAAGATAATCCCACATATCAATAAGAATGGTCGCTCACGTTTCACTCTTGAATCACTTTTTTAAAAAATATATTTTTCAATAGAAAATGATTTTTCAAAAAATTTTAATATGCACTTTTCTATAAAAAATGGTTATTTTAATTGCCAAATACCAAATTACAAAAAATAAAAATCAACACTTTTTTTAACATGCTACAGATTAAAAGTTCATTTAATAAAATAAGTTAAAATTTAAGAATGCAATGTGTTTATTTCAAAATGCTTTTACCGTAGGAAAACTCAAGCAATATCCTTAACGTTCCATGTATTTTTATTGAACTTAAAGCATTTTTATTTTTCAAGGTTTAGGTAAACTTTTTCTGCATATGTCGAGTGGCTAGAAATTAAAATTTTTGGTCAAAAAGTGGATTTTAACAATATGAAAAAAACATGATAACACCTAAATTCGGAGTAGTTCTTGTCTTCGGGAACCTATATAAAAATTATCCTAAGAATACATAAACTTTAAGAACGCATAAATTCTTCGTTGAAAAAAGAGACAAAAAAACATACATGACCGAGTACGATATCATAGAATTCGAACTTGTTTTATTTTGAATGAAGGTATTGTTTACTTTCAGTTTTTTGTCAGTGAAAAAAAACTGTAAATTAGAAACTGTGGATTCTGAAAATAACAAAGCAAGTGGAATTTGCTTTGGCTGTTATAAATTTTGTGAGTTTTAATTATTTCATTTGTCTTTATTTCTTTTTGCAAGTTAGAATAAGTGTTTAATAAGAAATGTACAGCAAGAGACATTGGCTGCAACGCTTGACTGCAATGGAGCATAACCCTTAATGTATACCGCAAGTGCTTTGATGATGTGCTTCAGATATTTAAGTCACGAAATATCAGTGTTCCAATTTCATCAAAAACAACCATCATCAATCAGCTGGTATGTTGTTTAAGGACAGTATCCCCTGGTTCGTACCTGCACATTGGCCAAGAAATTGTCGACACTGCTGTTTTGATGAAGTATAATGGACTATTATGATGGACTGAAGCAGATGAAGCCCTTTAAGAATTGTGAACATTTAAGTTCGGCAATATTTGGTAAATGGTTGATTTTATTTTCATATCTTAAATATTACATATCTTTGAAAAATTTTGTTTATTTCTTCCAGAGTGTTTGTCAGAGGAGGGCTACACTATGCGGAACTACGCAAGTGATATACGTACTGCTTTCAAACGATTAAAAGCACGACGTTACAAGCAGAACCATCTGGCAAAACAAAAAAACAGCACACAACAAGCGTCCCATCATTTATTTATAATCCAAAACTTACACAAATAATGTTATTTTTAACTAGAAATAAAATAAATTATAAACAAGTAAAGAAAGTCTAAAGTCGGTCTAGGCCGACTATGAAATACCCTAAACCCAATTTTCAAAAACAAAAAAATTTTTATTGTAAAAGGTCGTGTCCGTGGGTGCATGAAACCTATATTTTATATGCATTTAAATTTTGATGAAAAATTTACACATACCAAGTTTTATTCCTGCAGCTCACAGTTAATGCCTTTATTGTGCTTTCGCAATGGGAGGTGGGCGTGTTCATGGACGGACTACTCCCAATTTTTGAACACACCTTAGTTTTGGTATAAAATACAAACATACCAAATTTAATTTCTCTATGACAAACATAACCTTATTTATTGAGTTTTAAACTTTTTGTGTTGTATGGAAGGTAGGCGTGTTCGTAAGCGGATGACATCCATTTTTCAAAACCATCTTTGTCTTGTCATAAAAAACATATGTGCCAAATTTTGGCTCTGTAGGTTAAACAGAGGCTTATTTATTGCGGTTTCAATTTTTGGGTTGTATTGGAGGTTGGCGTGTCCGTGAGCGGATGACGTCCATTTTTCAAAAACATCTTTGTGTTGATATAAAACACACACATAACAAATTTAATTGTTGTAGGCTAATTATGAGCTGAGTTATGCAGTTTTCAATTTTTGCGTTGTATGGGAGGCAGACATGTCCGTAGGCGGACGATGTCCATTTTTCCAAACCAATTTTTTTTTTTTTTTTTGTTTTGTTATGAAAAACACACGTGCCAAATTTTATTTCTATAGGCAAAACAGAGGCTTATTTATTGCGTTTTCAATTTTTGAGTTGTATGGGAGGTGGGCGTGTCCGTGGGCGCACGACACCCATTTATCGAAGACATCTTTCTTTTGATACAAAACACAAACACGCCAAATTTTATTGTTGCAGGTTAATAATGAGCTTATTTATACAGTTTTCAATGTTTGCGTTGTATGGAAGGTAGGCGTGTCCGTAGGCGGATTCCAAAAATATTCAATAGTGCAGATCCTTGGGTCCATTTGACCATGTGTACCAAGTTTCATCCAATTATCTTAACTCCTTCTTCTTATCCTGTGTATACGGACAACACACAGACGGACAGACGGAGGGACGGACGGACGGACATGGATAGCTCGACTCACGTGGTGACGCTGATCAAGAATATATATTCTTTTCTATAGCGGACTCGCTTCGTTCTATGCGTTACAAACGTTTGCACAAAGTTAATATACCCTGACCTTTCAGGTTTAGGGTATAATTAATTTTCAAAAAATTTTTATAAGCATTTTTCAATAGAAAATGTTTCAATTATGAATATAATAGAACTGTGCTCTGTTATTTTAATTGCAAAATACAAAATTACAAAAAATAAGAACCTGGAATTTTTTTAACTTGCTACGGATTAAAAATACATTCAATAAAATCAGTTAAAATTTAAGGATTAAATAATAATTTAAGGATATAAATACATTGTTTATTTCAAAATGCTTTTACCGTAGGAAAACACAAGCAATATCCTTAACGTTACATATATTTTTATTGAATTTAAAGCATTTTTATTTTTCAAGGTTTAGGTGTACTTTTTCTGGATATGCCGAATTGCTAGAAATTAAAATTTTTGGTCAAAAAGTGGATTTTAACAATATGAAAAACATGATAACAACTTAATTCGGAATAGTTCTTGTCTTCGGGAACCTATATTAATATTATCCTAAGAATATTTTGTCAGAAAATTTTAACTCTCTATCTCTCTCTCATTCACATGTGTCATTTATGGTATTTTTTTTTAGAACTCCCTAAATGTCAACTTTGAAAGAAGATCAAGGGTTCATACAAATAATCTGTAGGAATTTTGATAGCAAATCTTCTATTGCTAAAATAATAATGAAAAAAAATACATTTTATCTTTTTAGATATGTTAGATTTGGGTGCTTAGCAATATTTCCTTTAGTTTTTAAATATATAAATGAAAAATTTCAGTATTTACGGTATGCTTTTCTGTTAAAAAAAAACGATGGTGAACAGAAATCTGAATTTTATTTTCAAATTCATCAGTTAAAAAAAGAGTACTTTTTTCACAAAAAAAAAAAATAGTATCGAAAATTACCACCTTTTGCGTTGATAACAAATTTCTACTCAAGAAGACATGTTAGTCAGACAGTTTATTTATTAAATTTTCACAACTATCGTTCAAACAAGTGAATACAATAACCTCCTTTAGCTGTGACTACCTTAAAAACTTATTGTATCGAATTTTTTGTTGAATAATATCCTAAACGTTCTTAATGGCATTCAAGTCGGAACTGTTATCGGGTCACATTATTGCATACCCAAAAATTTTTTTGAATTCTTTAACATACGAGAAGTTAACGAACAACATTTAAAAAAAAAATTTCCCATAAATGTTCATTCGTCTGGAAAAGTATGTAGCTATTTTTGTGACATGGAGCAGAATGTCTTTAAAAATAACATTGGGAATGCGCTCAGACAAAGTTACCATGGAAGGCAATATAAATCTAATAGATACTAACCATTGTCAGATTTGGATTAATATCTACTTCATTATACAAGTAAGATGTATTAACAAGTAAAATTTGACTCATAAAAATTTAAAAATCGCAAAAATCTTTTAAGTCAATCTGATCTTCTGGCAGTATCTCCAACTCTGTTTTAACATCAGTGTTCAAAACATAAATTAGATTATTACCACCTATATGAAATGAATTCGAATGATCCTCCACTTTTTTGATATTGTTCAAATTAGGCGCCATGAAACATGATTGTTTATTATTAACGAATTTATTAAGTGTTTTGTAAGAAACTTCAAATGATTTTGTAACTTCACACAAATTAATATTGAATTTCTGTAAAAAATTGCGACCAAGAATTAGTGGAATGGCCATTGTTTCATCTGGAACAATATTCAAAATGACTCTTTCACATCGTTTTCTAAATTTTATGCAAACTACAACAGTCCCATATGTCATCAGTGCACATTTACTGAGACCAGAATATTCGGACTTGACAGCGATTTTATAAACATTAAATGGCACCTCACATCTTCGAACGAAATTAGTTGGGCTGCCAGTATCAAAAAGACATGAACACTTAATAAACTTTTTGCGCAAAACTATATCAAAATCATAGGCAACACTTACAGAATTAAGAGCTTCTACGGTTGGATTTTCGTCACCACTACCTTCATTCTTGCCAGATTCTTCAGTGTTTACATTAGTAAAAGCAGCTGCAGTACAATTAAGCAGTAACGGGTTCTTCTTCGAATACGTGCAGTTGCGTTGTTCGTGTCCAACTTTCCAACATCTAAAACAGCTACCATCTGGCCTTACCGCAAATGGAAAATTTCTTTTCATGTGGCCTTTTCGCATGCAATTAAAGCACCGGACATCACCTTCTTCATATTTGGAGTTGGATATTTTGGGCAGTTTTGTAGACACACCAGTAAATGTATGCTGGACCTGACGCTGAGAACGTCGTTTCTCGTACAAATTGAATGACTCTTAAAACTGCGACATTGTTCGGGCGTTCAGCAGCAGAAAAGTTTCAGGCGAGTTGTCTTGCATTCCATCGATGAATTAAATCGACAATTAATTCAAATTCGTCAACGTAGTCAAAACGTGCAGCGATGTTCTCCATCTCGATTGAGTAACGGCGAATGCTTTCTTTCTTGTCCCATTTGCGATTGGATAGGATATGGTAAATTTCTTGTCGACTAACTGCATGACCGAATTCTCTGAGTAATAAGGACTTGAGATCTTGATAGTTGAGCACATCTCTGCTGAGAAGCAGTTTAGCTGTGCCAGCAGTGTTGCCGCGACGGTTCTAAAAAAAGTATCCATAAAAAGGTCAGAAATGGATCCAAATGTATCCACTTAAAAAAAAATAAGTATCCAGGTATCAAATTGCAAAAAACTATACTTTTCGAGGCTAGATTTAGCCTTTTTATTTGCGGTTTAGCCTCGAAATTTACGATTTAGCTTCGTGATTTTTTAGCCTTTTTTTACTTTGAAAACAGCCTTTTTTTAGATTTATTAACAATTTAAAAATTTGCCGATTAAATGCAAAAATAAGTACACACTAAAAAATTTCCAAAATAAATTTACACCGGTGAGCGAATATCTACATTTTTTACACCGAACGGTGTTTATTTACACCACTTACCCGGTGTGATATGACAAACTTATCCGATCGGTGTAAAATAAGAAAGGCATAGAAGAAAAGCAACATGGAAATCAAGTTCGCATTGACAAACAAATTGAAAATTGAAATTTCACAAGACTGAAAATAAAAGTCCAAAATTATTAAGTCATGTTCGTGAAAACAGTTCTGGCCAAAATTGACATTTAAGTAATAAAATAAAAAACGGTTTAAATAGAATTAAATCCAATCCAAATTTCGAGCATGACTGCCATTATATTTGGTATAACATTATTTTTAGCATTTTGAATGAATAAATTAAAATTCTAAAAACACATATATTTCCGAATAGTAAAAAATTACACCTTTCGGTGTTGAAAAAAATCATATAATTTTGCGTATTCTAAATAAACACCTGATAATTTTGCGTATTCTAAATAAACACCTGACAGGTTTTGACACAAACATCCTTCGGATATTTAGTTATTAACACCGATCGGTGTGAAAAAATGTCCTCTCGGATATAAAATTCTAGCATTTTGACACGGTGTTTTTTTTAACACCGAACGGTGTAGGACTCCCTGGAACACCGATCGGTGTAAAAATTTTATACAAATTTTTAGTGTGTAGCTAGTCATGAAAATTTGCATCTGGCAGCAACGCTGGGCCCTTAAGAGCTCTCTCGTTTCACATGTAGATAAATGTTAGATCGATCGTTGTTAAGCCAAATATATTTTCTCATTTTGCAAATGAAAAGTCCAAATATTCCACAGACGAAGTTACCTCGATTGAGCTTCAATGGCGAAAACTATTGACAAGTAAATGGTCAAGCTTGTCCTCTACAATTGAGTTTTGGGTAGAAGTAGAGCACTTTAAAAACTCATTGCCTGAAAATCTTTTTTCTGAGCTCGTCAATTTAGTTTTCAGTTTCTTAGTTTTACCACTTAGTAACGCTGAGGTTGAAAGAATTTTTAGTGCAATGAAAATTGTAAAAACTAACTCGTTGCTTAATATTCGATGTTCACTGAAAAGATTACAAAAATGTTGTCATGACTTTGAGGTAACTGATAATCTCATACGTCTGTTAGATTCACGTAGTGCTTATGCAAGCTGTAGTTCCTCCGATTTATCTGATGGAGAGGGAATAATTATATCTGAGATATAATCCATGTTGAAATAATATAAGTTCCTAGCACGACAGTGATAAATTTTTCAAACATTCAATTTCATTTAAAATTTCTCCCGAGAATTGGAAAAAGGAGATTCCCATTTTTAAGTCTCAAGAAATTTTGGAAAATTTTAAACAAATTTGTTTATCAACCGTGAATATTCATGAGTGTTTTAAGTTAAACTTTTAACATAACATGTGATGTCTGTATCCTGCTGTCTTAAAAATGAGAACTCCCTTTTACAATTCCCATGAGCAGATTATTCTTAATAAGACTCAATGTACATATACATCAATATACATCAATTCAATATACATATTATTTTCATTTATATTTAAATGATGAAATGAAAGGTAATGCAATGAAAAGTTAGTTTATTTAATGAAAAGTAAGTCATTCTGAATTAAAAAGGCTGGTATTATTTTGCTTTATAAATATATACCATATGATTTTTTGCTTTTTATAAATTTGTACCTATGATACTGATGTACCTATATTAAAAATGTATGTTATGTTAAAACGAAAATAAAACTTGAAGTTGTATGAAAAATCTGGATTTTCTTTAGCTTCTTTTTTCAAAACTTTTAGCTTTTTTTGACTTCTTTTTTTGGCCAATTTAGCTTCTTTCTTTTTCAGGTCGTGGCCACACTGTAAATGAGGGTTCATCATCATAATGCGCTCAAAAAAGACTCTTTTATGAGTACATTTTCGCATGTTGTGGTCAAAATAAATATATTTTCATATTTTTGACTGTTTATACTGTAATAACGGTTTTTAGACTCATATTTAAAATTCTTTTAAGACTCATATTGATTACTCTTTCATTACTCATATTGAATACTCATTTAAGACTCATATTGAGTACTCTTTTAATACTCATATTGAATACTCTTTTAAGACTCATATAAGAAGTCATTTTAAAACGAACATTTGTTGTAGTTCACTTCCAATGCATATATATCGCCACAAATAATTCTCCGAAAAGCGACGTCAGGATAGCATGTGTCCATAACGGACAGTTACAAAGTTTTATACAATTAAAATAAATATCCTCGATTAAGTTCTTATTTATTTATTAGATATGGTGCTTTTAAAATAATCCGATTCTGTTCTCTCATACAACACTCCCATAGAAGACTCTTTTATGAGTCTTCTTTCTTTCAATATATGATCCTTTTATGAGTCTTTTTTATGAACAATCATGTTACCGTCATATTTAGGACTCTTTAATGAGTGTCTTTTATGAGTTCTCATAAAGCAGATACCATAATGACTGTTTTAAGAGTCTTATTTTTGAACAATCATTTCACAGTCATATTAAAGACTCTTTCATGAGTCCTTTTAATGAGTCATCAAAAAACATGCATAAAAACATTCTTTTTAGAGTAAT
The DNA here is from genome assembly GCA_958299015.1 of Tetanocera ferruginea. Taxonomy (NCBI): domain Eukaryota; kingdom Metazoa; phylum Arthropoda; class Insecta; order Diptera; family Sciomyzidae; genus Tetanocera; species Tetanocera ferruginea. Next base: position 10,220,537 of record OY282641.1, on the reverse strand, counting down.
TTTTTGGAGAGCCTCAGAAAATTTTTGCAGGGTTCATATAAAATCAAAAAATTCCTATCTATCATTTGAACAATTTTTCAGAAGAACCAAAAAACTTTCTAAATTAAAAACAAAACCATATTTTTTCAGGATTTTTTGCATTAAAATATATTTCGATACGGTGCATCATAATCAATCAAGAACTCGATTTTGAATTTTTGGTAATTAAGGGCATTTTTGATTTCATATGACTATATTTTCATATAAAACTGATTTTTCAATAAAAGTATCCAAATTTCCACTAAGGCTAAATAATAAGTATCCATCAATTTTTGAAGGAAAAAAGTATCCAAATGGATCCAAACGGCAACACTGTGTGCCAGTAAGAGAATTACATAATGACGTGTAGCGAAATATTTCATCGGCAGCAACCATATTCATGACCCGTTCAAAGCTACGCAAGAAATCTGTAACACTATATGTCGTATCATCTCCGTCAAACTTCATTATTGAATGTTCAATATCTCTAAATGTCATACGACTTGTTGAAGCAGAAAAAGATAATGGCATTTGAAAGGATCCTAAATCATGTTGAGCTGCTTGCAAATTGTTTTGTTCCATCGCAGCAATCGTCCGGTTTAACATCAGAAGCTCTTTCTTTTTTTTAGCAAAAGCCAACATTCGATCTAGTTCTGCCTCTTCTTCGACACACATAATATGAACATCTTCTTGACCAGTATTTTCGATTGCACTGTTATCGATGGATCGCACAATTGAAAAGTTTGATTTAGCGAGTATAATCCCACATCTGAGATTTTGTATACGTCTTACTTTATTAACGTGAGAAATTCAATTAAACAAAGATAAAATTTTCAATGATTAGATATCTTTGATTGATATAGAAATTCGTATACAATTATAATAATTCTTTTTATGCAAGTAGTTTCATAAACAAGTACATTATAGAAAGAAAATGTTGTTTTCAATTGAAGAGTTCACAGATCCGCCTAGTATAAAATTATTTCCCATAACACAGCTTGTGATTTAATCTCAAACTTTTTTCGATTCAAAACGGTGTCCACGGAGCGGTCTCTTGAGTTAAGCAAATAACCAGAAGTCACATTGTGCTAAGTCAGGCGAATATGGAGTTTTTTAACTTTTCTAAGGCCCAAATGGCTACTCAAAATGGTTTTCACTGATCCTTCCGATATTCCAACAAGGTCAGTAAAATCTCTAACTTTGTTAACGTGTAGCTTATCAGATGATGTTGATGATCGTCCTGGCCATGTCTCGTGTGACGTGTAGCTCTTAAGATGATGTTGATGGTCTTCCTGGTCGTGTCTCGTTTTCAACGCTTTCTTAACCCTCTCTCAACATTTTGTACCACTCATAAACTCTTGTTTATAGATAGAGCTTTGCCATCACTTTTGCCTTCACCTTCACCTAAGACTTTCTGCAACATTTTCAACGTTTCGGCAGCAGAAATTCCGTTCCGCACACAAAATTTAATGGAACTGCGTATTTGAACGCAGCTTCTTTGCGGGTGGCAGAACCTTATATTAGCTTTTAGTGGTTTAAAATAATTGCTTAACCCTAGGAAGGGCAACAGGTTGTGACTAGAGCAACTGTTATAGATATACAAGTTGTTGCACATCCGTTTATCATCGACGTTTTATTATTATTGTCGATTATTGCACAGATTATTGTTCAACTGGACGTATCTGTCTTAATTCTGTAAAAGTTTTTGGTGTAGTTGCTTACCGATATCTTCTTCTCTACCAAATTATTCGCACTAAATCTTTGTCCTGTGTTTCATTTGTCTTTCTTGGATAAACACTGATCGATAGACATGTCAGACTGTCATATTCCAAATACTTTATATACAAATTTTGAGTCAAAAACTTAAAATTCAAAATATCGGATCCAACATGGTGGGCATGAAAGTGTTTAATTCTTTAAAATCACTCCAATTCAGTTTAAATTTGTTTCTCAGGAGTTTTTGGGCTCGCGTACCACGAATCTGGAGAGCAAATATAAAAATTTAAAATGGCGAATCGAATATGGCGGACATTAAAATGCAACATTTTTTTATATAATTATATATTGAGCTAAAATTTGGTTCTCAGTGAAACGTTATCAGAAATTGCTCTTTAAAAATATACATTTAGAGTGGATTCATTTGCTTTTGGCATTAAGACAACTCTTTTGTACCACACATAGAATAATTACTTGATTTTGAAGCAGTAGCAACCTATACAAAAACAAAAATTACTTTTAAATTAAATTAAATTAAAATAATTGTTTAAACAACTGGAAATTAAAAATTAGTTGTTTAAACAACTGGATTTAAAAGTGTTCACAAAACATAAAGCATGGATTTGAAAGTAAGACTCGACAAATATAGAAAGTTCCAGATTTTCAAACTTTGTATTAATATATAAATATATATAAATTAGTTTGGGTTTCAAAACCTGCATTCCAGACGAAAATTTTAGGGAGTTAGAGTGGTAAATAATATTTTCTCTTCATGAGTCTATCTAGGATTTAAGCTTGTGTTAGGTGTAGGTTATCTGTTGCCGCGATTTTCTTTACCCCATTTCTTAACCCTCATACGACATAGAGGATGTGAAAATTCGTTTCTAAGTAGTAGAGGCCCTCACGCTGCTATTAGCATTGCACAAGAATTGCGAAAATTAATTGATCTAAGTTTAGTCGAACAAAACAGGGAAGCCGTAAAAAAGAAAAATGTAAGCAGCGGGAAGTAGCAGACGAAAAAATCAACTCATGCATCACGGAGATACGAGTTCAATGAAGGTGATTCATTAAACACCTGGACTCAGTTATCGACTACGGCATTATCGACCTTTATTATCTAATACAAATTAAAATTTTTGCTGATCGTTTTATCCATACTCTCATAAACTAATTTGTTAAATGTATTTTCACCACTTCAGCTCTTGTTTAACTACAGCTAAAACGGTTAAGTCTAAATGATGTTTTGAAAAAAAAAAAATTAAATTAATTTTCTCTCTTGTTTTTATAGAAGTTTTAGAAAATTGCGGTTTATGATATTACAGCTCATAGAAAAACTTAGCATAATAAAACTATTAAGTAAGCTCTGCACCGTTCGTCGTAAGCATTAATTAGCCTGTAAGTAGCATAAAATCAACTTTAAAGACTTATCGTGGAAAATCCTTTCAACTCAATATATAACCCGCTCTTTTGCCATAACAATTTAATTCTATCAAATTATCCCGCAGAGCAACAAAGTGGGTACTTAAATATAAATACAGCACGTTTTACACACTCTACTTCACCAACACCATTTTCAACATTACCACCGCCGCCATCACAGCCACAAAAACAAGCATCAAAGAGCCTGAAATCAGTTGTGCATATTTATACAACGCCATCAATTGCGATTCGCCCATAAAATATTATTAGCGTGAATTTTCCCCTCCTTAATCAAATACTTGGCGCGCTTTGTGTTGCACATCGTGATGACGGTGCAAAGTGCGGAGTCGCAATCAATCACTTGAGCTGCACTTCAGCTTTATGCCAAGCCAAGCGAAGTGCTTGCAACCATGTGCACTGAACACACACACCAACACACACAGACTCAAATACAAAGCATGACAGAGCATTAGAATGCGCTGCAGCACATGCAGCAAAAACCACACGAAGAGCAGCAACAACAGCGGAAATTGCATACAATGCGTTGACGTATCACATTGCCAACTTAAGTGAGCTGCTGCTGTTGTTGTTGTTGTTGTTGTTGCTGCTCAACATGTTGATGTCTTTGGTGCAAGCAATTGGTACTAGCAGCACCAGCCAGAGTTTCCATAGCATTTGCATTGAGTGTCGTTTTGCCTAGTCTACGTGCGCGTCTTTCCTCGAAGGGTGCCACCTTATTCCATGAATTTTCCAACTGCACGACTAACAACTAACAATCGAACCACCGACCGACCTCTTTCGTTGCACTTTTATTATTATTTTTCGTTTCCTTGCAATTTATGTGAATGCATGTGCCTCGACAGCGCGGCGTATTAACAATAATTCTTCGCCTGCCACCATGATTGCGAGGCAATAATTTTTGTTTTGTTTAGCTGATGGCATTATAATTCCTAATTATTTGTGCTCACAGCACGCCCTCATAAAGTTTTCATGCTTTCATTGCAATTCTTTTATTTTTCTTTTTCTATTTTTATTTTGGCTAATGATACGCATAAAATCGTTTAATATGTAGGCATGCTTAAACATAAATTCCCAAGAATACTCCCTCTAGCCGATTTGCTGGTAGTTGGGGCGAATCATGAATAGAAAGTTTGTAATCGGCTTAAATGTTATGATCTGCACGATGAATGAGAAAAATCTGTAAAGTTAGAGATACGAGTATGTCTGGCTTTGGAGATGTTTAGCGAGATATCAAAGTATGTTTAAATAATTTTTTCTTATAGCAAAGTTTCAGAAAATCGCAAAAACCATTAATCGAGAATAATATTAAATGGAGTGTAAAGAAAATTAACTACATTAATTTAATATACATTTTTGAAATACTTCTAAAGTGTTAAGTATCAAAAGAATTTTTACTTTGGATAACATTCCTAATAATTGACTTTTTCAAAGAACATTGTGCTGGAATAATCGTGTCAAAACCTAAATAATTCGAAATCTGAAAGAATGTTTTTGAAGAAAAAACAATGCTGATGTTGATGGTGCTGATGATATTGATGATGTTGATGATGTTGATGATGTTGATGATGTTGATGATGTTGATGATGTTGATGATGTTGATGATGTTGATGATGTTGATGATGTTGATGATGTTGATGATGTTGATGATGTTGATGATGTTGATGATGTTGATGATGTTGATGATGTTGATGATGTTGATGATGTTGATGATGTTGATGATGTTGATGATGTTGATGATGTTGATGATGTTGATGATGTTGATGATGTTGATGATGTTGATGATGTTGATGATGTTGATGATGTTGATGATGTTGATGATGTTGATGATGTTGATGATGTTGATGATGTTGATGATGTTGATGATGTTGATGATGTTGATGATGTTGATGATGTTGATGATGTTGATGGTGTTGATGATGTTGATGATGTTGATGATGTTGATGATGTTGATGATGTTGATGATGTTGATGATGTTGATGATGTTGATGATGTTGATGATGTTGATGATGTTGATGATGTTGATGATGTTGATGATGTTGATGATGTTGATGATGTTGATGATGTTGATGATGTTGATGATGTTGATGATGTTGATGATGTTGATGATGTTGATGATGTTGATGATGTTGATGATGTTGATGATGTTGATGATGTTGATGATGTTGATGATGTTGATGATGTTGATGATGTTGATGATGTTGATGATGTTGATGATGTTGATGATGTTGATGATGTTGATGATGTTGATGATGTTGATGATGTTGATGATGTTGATGATGTTGATGATGTTGATGATGTTGATGATGTTGATGATGCTGATGATGTTGATGATGTTGATGATGTTGATGATGTTGATGATGTTGATGATGTTGATGATGTTGATGATGTTGATGATGTTGATGATGTTGATGATGTTGATGATGTTGATGATGTTGATGATGTTGATGATGTTGATGATGTTGATGATGTTGATGATGTTGATGATGTTGATGATGTTGATGATGTTGATGATGTTGATGATGTTGATGATGTTGATGATGTTGATGATGTTGATGATGTTGATGATGTTCATGATGTTGATGATGTTGATGATGTTGATGATGTTGATGATGTTGATGATGTTGATGATGTTGATGATGTTGATGATGTTGATGATGTTGATGATGTTGATGATGTTGATGATGTTGATGATGTTGATGATGTTGATGATGTTGATGATGTTGATGATGTTGATGATGTTGATGATGTTGATGATGTTGATGATGTTGATGATGTTGATGATGTTGATGATGTTGATGATATTGATCTTAATCTTGATCTTGATCTTGATCTTGATCTTGATCTTGATCTTGATCTTGATCTTGATCTTGATCTTAATCTTAATCTTAATCTTAATCTTAATCTTGATATTGATCTTGATCTTGTTCTTGATCTTGTTCTTGATCTTGTTCTTGATCTTGATCTTGATCTTGATCTTGATCTTGATCTTGATCTTGATCTTGATCTTGATCTTGATCTTGATCTTGATCTTGATCTTGATCTTGATCTGGATCTTGATCTTGATCTTGATCTTGATCTTGATCTTGATTTTGATTTTGATTTTGATCTTGATCTTGATCTTGATCTTGATCTTGATCTTGATCTTGATCTTGATCTTGATCTTGATCTTGATCTTGATCTTGATCTTGATCTTGATCTTGATCTTGATCTTGATCTTGATCTTGATCTTGATCTTGATCTTGATCTTGATCTTGATCTTGATCTTGATCTTGATCTTGATCTTGATCTTGATCTTGATCTTGATCTTGATCTTGATCTTGATCTTGATCTTGATCTTGATCTTGATCTTGATCTTGATCTTGATCTTGATCTTGATCTTGATCTTGATCTTGATCTTGATCTTGATCTTGATCTTGATCTTGATCTTGATCTTGATCTTGATCTTGATCTTGATCTTGATCTTGATCTTGATCTTGATCTTGATCTTGATCTTGATCTTGATCTTGATCTTGATCTTGATCTTGATCTTGATCTTGATCTTGATCTTGATCTTGATCTTGATCTTGATCTTGATCTTGATCTTGATCTTGATCTTGATCTTGATCTTGATCTTGATCTTAATCTTGATATTGTTCTTGATCTTAATCTTGAGTTTGATCATGAAGTGATATTGACTTTTATCATTATAGTTGCCTTAATCATTTTGAAATAGATATTGTTTGTGGTCTTGATTGTGATCTTGATATATAACTTGTTCTGATCATGATATTGACCTCAATATTGATCTTGATCTTGGTACTGATATTGATTTAATTATCAATCTTGATCTTGTTTTTGATCGTTACCACAATCTTGGTCTTGATTGTGTACATGATCTGGGTCTTGATCGTAAGCTGTATCCTTATCCTTATCGTGAGGATATTGATTTTGTTCTTGATAATTGAACTTGATATTGAACTTGGTCGTGGTTTTGAAATTTGACTTGCTTGCCGTCTTAATTTTTATTGTTATGTTAATCTAATCTTCTTAACTTAATGATCTTCATCAGGATTTTAATTATAATCTTCATCGTTATCATGATCTCTTGATCTAGATTTTTATCATTATCTTGTTATTGATTGTGATCATGATCTTGATCTTAATCTTGATCTTTATCACAATTAATTTTGATTTGGATTAAAATTATGATATGTATCTATTTCTTGATAATCAAAATCATGATCGTCATCTTGATTTTTAATGTGATCTTGATTGCTATTACGATCTTGATTACGATCTTGAACAGGTTCTTGATCTTTGCATTTATCACGACGTTCATTTTGATCTTTGTCATGATATTGATCTTGATTTTGATGTTTTTTATTTTGATCTTGAGCTCGATTTTAATCTTGATATCAATCATGAACTTAATCACGATTTTGATTTTTGTCGCGATTTTGATAGATATATTTTTTTTTTATATTTGTTTTCCTCTTGATTGTGATTTTTAATATTGAGCTTGATTTTTAACTTTATCGTTATCGTTACGTTTAGATATCAATCGTACTCTTGATCTTGATCTTGTGTACGATCTTTTTTGTGATATATGTTTTTTCTTGATATTTTTTTATTTTGATTTTGATTTTGATTTTGATTTTGATTTTGATTTTGATTTTGATTTTGATTTTGATTTTGATTTTGATTTTGATTTTGATTTTGATTTTGATTTTGATTTTGATTTTGATTTTGATTTTGATTTTGATTTTGATTTTGATTTTGATTTTGATTTTGATTTTGATTTTGATTTTGATTTTGATTTTGATTTTGATTTTGATTTTGATTTTGATTTTGATTTTGATTTTGATTTTGATTTTGATTTTGATTTTGATTTTGATTTTGATTTTGATTTTGATTTTGATTTTGATTTTGATTTTGATTTTGATTTTGATTTTGATTTTGATTTTGATTTTGATTTTGATTTTGATTTTGATTTTGATTTTGATTTTGATTTTGATTTTGATTTTGATTTTGATTTTGATTTTGATTTTGATTTTGATTTTGATTTTGATTTTGATTTTGATTTTGATTTTGATTTTGATTTTGATTTTGATTTTGATTTTGATTTTGATTTTGATTTTGATTTTGATTTTGATTTTGATTTTGATTTTGATTTTGATTTTGATTTTGATTTTGATTTTGATTTTGATTTTGATTTTGATTTGGATATCTATTTAAGTAAATATATGTAACTGGGTCCATATTATAATCGCACATTGAATTTTTTGTACATCTTTTCCTCTTTTTTTATTTTGACAATATGTTTATCAAAAGAATTGAAACAAGTCAAGGTAGTCAGCTCAGGCACCATCCCAACAGCATTTCATGCTCAAGGGATTTAATTCAGCCAATTTTAATGCTGGATAGCCAATACATCTCTCAAGCATAAGGCAACATTTTTACTTAATAACTCTTAGTTGCACCTGAGATTGAGTCGAAATATTATTAAGCATCAATCAAGCGCGACAGCGCTAACACCAACACATCAACAACACATTGTCAACATATATGTTGCTACCTTTTAAGGCAACTAGCCTTAAAAGATAAACGTTTTATGGCAAAAATTTATAAACATGCTAAAAAATAAATTCTTTGGGGTGCAACAAGCAGTAATTTGATGTATGCATAAATTTCACTTTAACTTCAATACATAATGAACTTTAGGCACAACAGCAGTTATGTGTATACAGCAACAACAACAACAACCAATGCACTTAATTTGCTGCTCATCGTAGGATTTTTGTGATTTATTAGCAGCAGACACGACAGTTAATTTGATATTTTGATTAACTGCAGGAAAGCCTCGAAGCGGTTAAAATCGATGTGAGTGTGTGTGCATGTGTAAAATTTTATGTATGCGTTTGCGGCAGCAGAGCAGCTGGTTGTTGCTGACAAACATCCAAATTGCAGCTAGTTGCAATTGTAATGATTGTGTTGATGTTGCAGCAAATGCTGTCATAAAAAAAATGTTTGTTGTTGTGATGGCAATAATATTTTTTTTTGCTGCATTTTGAAATGAAATTGACACATTGCAGCAACATAGATGCAGACAACACCAACCAACATCCACATCAAACATGAAAATGGGAAAATAATTGAGCTGCAGTTAATTTATTATATTTTATGACAAACCACCGCGGGCAGCGAGCAGCTAGCAACACAGACACGCACAGGCTAACAACAACAACAGCAACAACATATATATTGTTAAAATTGATTTATTATAAAGCAACGCAGTCTCTCAAGCCCATTGCTGTCTATGTTGCCGCATCAACTACAAGCATGTTGCTCACATTAAGTTGCTGTTTGTGTTGTTGTTGTTGTTGCATGTTGCACTTTAACAGTCTTTTTCTGTCTGCCTACCAGCACTTTCAGCTGCTTTGCTGCATATTTTCTGACTTTGTTGTAATGCAGCCGACCGCTTGTTGCATTGCCTCTCGATGTTGTCGTTGCCGTTGTCATCAGTCAGCCTCATATTGTTGCCCGGTGGCCATATTTGCGTAATATACGAGCACTCCTGTTTTTTTCCTACTCTCTCTGTCTCTTTCTATATCTCACTGCTTTTAACGATGAATTGTTTATGAAAATGACGGCTCATAAATTATTTTCACTTTGATAACGCTGCAATTTAATTGGTTTTCGTTTATGATAAGAGCCAAGCGTCAAATAATTGAATGCATTTAATGAACAGCAACAATTAATGAACGAAAATGCCTGCAGGACAGTTAAAACTTTCTTTTGTGCTGCTCAAGGGCTATATTTTTGGGTAATAAAAAACTTTTTAAAATTGTCAAACATGAAAAAGTAATCGCATTTTAAGGACACAATAGAAGAGATAATTTCAAATTAAAAACAACTGAAAAAATTAAAAAAATAATAAAAAATATTTTCGTTTTTTTTTTATTTTAACTGTTTAAACATTTCCAATAATTTGTTCCAGGCTCAAGACGTTTGCTTTCCCTTTTTCGGTAAAAAATCAGCTCTTTGAGGGAGTTGTTCTTTATTTTTGTTTATAGAGGTACCTTTTGATTCCTTGAATATCTAATTTTATTTATTTTTTAAACATTTTCAATAATTTCTTTCTAGCTGATATCATATTGGTTAAATATAAGCTAATTTTTAAACGCATTTTCATTTCTCAGTACAAGTTAATTAGATCCTTTTAAATTATAAGTCATTCCCATTTAAATTATATTCTTTATTAAAATTTTATTTAAACAAATATTAAAAATCGTCAAAATTTATTTTATCTTCATATATGCGAATCGAACCTCGGACCCATGGCGTAAGAGTCGAATGCTCTTAAGTCGTAACGTACTTTACTGACTCATGTATGAACAAAAAGCCGACTAAAGACAAGAATCCCAACATTTCAAGATTTATTAGCATCAACTGACATCTAGTTATTATGATCATAGCAGGTTTTAACTAAATACTGATATAAAAACTAAATACAGTGAAAGCTCCCATAAGCGGAGACCGATGGTTACCCACTGTTTGTCCGTTTAAAAGACATGTCCGCTAAAGTTCGAACAGAAACTTGGTCACTTTCATAAGAGTTTATTATTTCAATTTTTCCTTTCAATGTTTAACATTTTTTAAATGATGATTATTGTACAGGAGTAAACGTTAAGCTATATTGTTCTCAAAACAATAACAATGATCTACACTTAAATTCGTTAAAAAGAAAAAAAAAAACACCTTGAACTAACTGTCAAAAATACCAAAATAGAAAAGCACTAATTTTTGTGATCAAAAAAAGACCAAATGATCCGTTTATTAGAGCTTCGCGTCCGCTTATGGTAGATTTTTTTTCATAAATGTATATGTTTGTATGTCCATGACCATTTATAGGAAAATCCGTGTATGAGAGAGAGAGACCATTTTCTATGGAAAAAAAATCAAAAATTGTTAGTTTCCAAGAATCTGTCCGTTTATGGGAAATGTCCGCTTAGTAGAGCGTCCGTCAATGGGAGCTTTCACTGAACTGTTTATTAACAGAAAACGCGTAAAGAAAGTCTAAAGTCGGTCTAGCCCGACTATGAATTACCCTAAACAAACTATTCAAAATACAATAATGGTATTGAAAATAGGCGAGTCCGTTGGCGGATGAAGCCCACATTTTATATACCTTGCAATTTTGATGAACAATTTACAAATACTATGTTTTATTCCTGTGACGCACATATTAATGCTTTAAAGTGTTTTCGGTATTGTGGGTTGTGTGGGAGGTGGTTCCAGGATGGATTATGCCCAATTTTTGAAAACATCTTATCATCATACATACCAAATTTTATCTCTGTAGGACAAGCATAAGTTTATTTATGGAATTTTCAATTTTATGGGTTGTATGGAAGGTAGGCGTGTCCGTGATCGGATGAATTCCGTTTTTCAAAATCATTTTTGAAATGTTATAAAAAACATATTTATCAATTTTTATCTTCGTAGGCGTTTTTATCGACAAAGGCTTATTTATTGAGTTTAAATTTTATGGTTATATTGGAAATGGGCGTGTCCGTGGGTGGATGACATCTAGTTTTCAGAAACATCTTTGTTTTGATATGAAATATATTCATTCCAAATTTTATTGATGTAAGTTAATTATGAGCTTATTTATGCAGTTTTAAATTTTTGCGTTATATAGGAGGTAGGAGTGCCCGTAGGCGGATCCCAAAAATATTCAATAATGCAGATCCTTGGACCCATATGACCATAGTTACCAAGTTTCATCTAATTATCTCAACTCCTTCCTCTTATCCTGTGTTTACGGACAACACACAGACGGACGGACGGACGGATGGATGGACGGACGGACATGGATAGCTCGACTCACGAGGTGACTCTGATCAAGAATATATAAACTTTTTTTCCGGACTCGCTTATTTCTATGCGTTACAAACGTTTGCATGAAGTTAATATACCCTGATCTTTCTGGTTTATTGTATAAAAGAGAAATAAATCTATTCAAAGATGGTGGAGCTATTGGCTTCCCAATTTAAAACATTCAATTTGAGACAGCTTTTTTCTTTCTTGGCATTTGGTTGAAATGCACGCTTACTAACGACTGACAATATTAAGAAAATTCAAAAAGTAAGACCCACTCAAGAGTTCTCTACTAGCCAAGACTCATGTTAATCAAAAAGCATGTTTTTTCTCAAAAATTGAATTTCTCTCTAATATAAACATATTCTGCATATCTATAAAAAAATGTTAAAAAAGTAAAGCTTTAATTAATACTTAAGAAGCGTACGATAAAGTTTAATGTTAACGTATTAATATATAGGATTCCACACCATCTAAACACAAATATCCCAATATTGTATTTTTGTCACCTCAAAAAGTATGAACGTGAAACGTTAAAGACTACATATTTCGGCTCATAGAAGTGCAGGACAACATTTTGTTTGCATTAATTCGATTTAAGGTTTTTATTTGATTCCTCTTCCTCGATATAGTCCTTCAATTTAGGTTTTTCATTGTCAATTTGAGAAATTTTTTGAAATTGTAGACTTTCTTCAAAATCATTTCTAAGAAATGTAACGTTAAAGACCACATAAAAGTAGTTATATCTTCAAAACCACAAAAGTTAGAAATGAAGTTTGCTGACATAAAATGCAAGTCTTGAAGCTTACTTTCACGTACGCTAGAGTGCATCTTATTTTGAACTCGGGTTTCAAGCAGTCGCCGGGCCCATTTATCGTTACCGAGATCCAAGCAAGAACAAATTTTGTACGAATTATTCTTAGATCTAACCGAAGCTAATTGCGTTCTTGATTCGAAAATTGAATGAACTTTAAAGTCTCCCACACAAATAAGGTACGGTTCAATGTATACCTACAAAATTTGTTAGTGTCATGGAATATTTTCGAAATATGCGTTTGGATATAATATGACAGAGAAATAAATTAATTACATGTTTCCAATATTTTTCTCTATTAAAAAATCCTTTGATGCCTCACTAAAGCAGATTTTGGGCGTATCTATTAAAACGATTTATTTCTCGAAACACAATATTTTTCGATCCATTATTTCACAATCCGTGGACGTATCATCATTTTGACAGCCTTTAAGGAGTAATCCAGACCTCGAAACGTTTTCCAGGACATGCCTTTGCCATGTTTTTCCGCTGAAATTGCTGCAGTCAAATACTGTCCATTTAAATTACTGCAAAATAGATTTTAGAGCAAAAAAAAACCAAAACAATTGCAAACTTTCAACTGACCTGATGTGACATTTAGAGTACCACCAGGCACCTGTATAATCCACGGCGCAGTTACGACTAGAATCATCGTTATCACGATCATATGTGGTAAATTTTTGCGAAACATGCTGTTGCATCGAATCGCCAGCATTACCGCTATACACACCCAAAGCCTTCAAAGCAAAGTCTTCCGACTCATTTCCTATCTCGAAGTTATCGTATTGTGCAAAACGTCGATCACCTTCAAAATCCTCCAATAATATGAGCAATTCCTGAGGTCTGTCAGCTGTCAGTGCATGTAACTTCTCTAAACCAATGAAAAATTCAACATTCAATGAGCCGAAACCCAGGCGATATTCTTGCCAGGAACGAAAAAAGTTTTCGCTGCCATCGTAACGCTGCTGTATAACCAGCCAACCATCGCCACCAAAATACCATTCACCAGCGCAGAGCACTTGAAATGGATACGGATAAGTTGGAATACGCAAGTTAATTATTTGATTTGGGCTGCCAGCAGTTTGACCGCGAGGACAAGCGGAGACTGAAGTTTTTAAGGAAGTGACCTCGCTGGTGCGAATAAAATTTTTAGAATTCATATAACATTCAAAAACATATATACTCTTAAATAACGCAGGTGAATTACCCTTCTATACGCTGTAAGGCTGACATAATGCTTATTTGTTGTCGCTGAAATTCGGCAAACTTTACTGTTAGATAAGACAGTCTGTGGCGAAAGAAGACAAGAGAATTATTTAAAGTCTTTGAATTCGTATCAAAGAAGACACTTACTTCTCCTCAATGTGTTGAATATTTTCCGATTTAACCAATGTAACATGCTATGAAATTAATTTTTTAGACTACAAATCAAAAATATTATGATTTCAAAAACCTGATTCGGATGAATGTAGTTAATTTGATCAGCTTGTGTGGAGTTAATTTCATTAAAACTGCTATAATTGGACGAGCAAAGACACATCATGGCAGATAGTATAGTTTCTACAGATAATATTGGCGTCATATTTGACAAGATTTAACACAAAAGAACGCTTCAAATTTCAAATAGTACGAACACTTTAACTTTTAAAAAACATCTGTCTGATGTTTATCAAATTTAGACGGAAGATGGGGCAAATTTGTTTGATATTTTGCTGTACTCTCTGCTGATAAGCTTATTCGAAATTTAAAATCAATCTTAACAATCTATATTTCAAACACCAGGCAATCCCCAAAAGGTTATATATATGTGAAAAAACTACAGATAAGCGAATTTGCATTAAATGCAAATGAGTACAGCTTATAAATGTTTCGGTGATACTTTTATTTATGTTCTGACTTCACACACTGAGAATATAAGTGATGTATATGTTCATAAAAGTTCTTCATGAATTTTACGTTCACTGATTATGGTTGCTTGTGATCATAGGTACTTACGGTGCGCATAATCGTCCATCTCACCAGTTCGTATGCAATACTATGGATCGATTCATGACCGCATTTTTGCTTTTGGGTAATATTCATCCAAATCGAACCAAATGAAGGCAAGAGTATAACAAAGAACCTGAATTTATTGATTCATCAACCTTCTCAGCAATTCGGTGTCTGCCCATCCACTATTTGGAAAATTTTGTGGAAGATCTTGAGCTACATTTATATATAACATTTAACTGGTTCAAGAATTACAGCCAGCAGACCATCGATTACGTCGTGTGTTCGCTGAATGGGCTGATAATGAACTGAAAGTTGAACCACATTTTTAACGTCGAATCATCTTCACAGTTGAGGTGCATTTCAGGCTTAACGGGTATGTAAACAAGCAGAATTGTCAGTTTTGAATCGAGCACAATCCTCTTGAGACTCTTGAGACTACATTAAATTCCGAACAAATCATTGTTTGATGCAGTTTATATGCCAAAGGCGTTATAGGCCCATTTGTCTTAAAATCCAAAACCGCTGCCAAAAATACAAAATAGTATTGAAAATGGGCGTGTCCGTGAGCGGATGAAGACCATATTTTGATGAAAAATTTACAAAAATTTATAAAAATTTCAAGAATTATGCCTGTAGCTCACATGATAATGCCTTGATAGTATTTTCGCTATTGTGTGTTGTATGGGAGATGGGCGTGTTCGTGGACGAATTACGCCCAATTTTTTAATACATCTTAGTGTTGGTATAAAAAACACACATATCAAATTTTATCTCTGTAGGTTAAACATAAGCTTATATATTGAGTTCAATTGAATTAATTGAATTTTTGGGTTGTATGGAAGGTGGGCGTGTCCGTGGTTGGCTGACATCTTTTTTTCAAAACCATCTTTTTTTTTGTTATAAAATACAAACGTACCAAATTTTATCTCTGTACGTTCAACATAATTTTATTAATTGCGATTTCAATTTTTGGGTTGTATGGGAAGTGGGCGTGTCCGTGGGCAAATGACATCGATTTTTCAAAATTATTTTTATTTTGTTATAAAAAACATGCGCTCGAAATTTTATCTCTGTAGTTTAAACATAAGCTTATTTATTGAGTTTTCAATTTTTGGGTAGTATGGTAAGGGGGCGTGTCCGTGTGTAGATGACACCCATTTTTCGAAGACATCTTTGCTTTAACATAAAATTCATACCTACTAAATTTTATCTGTGTACGTTAATTATGAGCTTATTTATTGAGTTTTAATTTGTTGGGTTGTATGGGAGGTGACCGTGGCATGCAGGTTAAGTGTGTGGCTTAGCATGTTTGGAGCCCGGGTTCGATCCCCAGCCGTGGCGAAAAAGTTTTTTCAATAAAAAATTTTTCTGATCGGTCACCACCTCTCTGCAGACAATGGCAAACCTCAGAGAGTAAATAATGCCATGTAAAGCTTCTTGAGAACATGAACTTTAGCCGTTCGGAGTCGGCATAAAACCTGTAGGTCCAGTTCTCGGTCAATTGTGTGCAAACATTTAATAACACACACAACACAATTGATCATAAGAAGCTCGGTCAAAGTCCTTTCAAGGGCTGAAATGGCCAATTTGTTTTTGTTTTTTTTTTGTATGGGAGGTAGGCGTGGTCGTTGGCAGATGACATCTATTATTCGAAGACGTCTTTGTTTTGATATAAAATACTTGTAGGCAAAACAGGAGCTTATTTAACGAGTTTTCAATTTTTGGTTGTATGGGAGATGGGCGTGGCCGTGGACGGATAACATCCATTTTTCCAAGAAGTCTTTTTTTTTTTGATATGAAATAGATTGGTAGCAAATTTTATCTCTGTTCTTTAAATATGAGTTCTTTAAAATTTTTGGCTGTATCGGTGGTGGGCGGATGACACCCGCAAAGACGTTTGCGAAGACGTTTTTGATTTTGATATAATATATATGCATATCTAATTTTATTGTTGTAGGCTAATTATGAGGTTTTTTTATGCAGTTTTCAATTTTTGCGTGGTATGAGAGGTAGGCGTGTCCGTGGGCGGATTCCAAAAATAATCAATGCAGATCCTTAGGTTTATGTTATCATTTATATCGAGTTTCATTCAATTATCTCAACACATGTTTCTTATCCTGTGCATATGGATAGCACGACTCACGAGGTGACCCTGATCAAGAATATATATATACTTTTCTATACCGGACTCGCTTTGTTTCATGCGTAACAAACGTTTGCACAAAGTTAATATGCCCTGACCTTTCATGTTTATGGTGTACAAAGTATCCTATCTAGAAAATCAATTGCCCTTGAGTGACCGATCCTGTGGCAGTTCTTATTTAACCTATCACAGGACAGGTTCGTTAAACTCAGAAAGGCACCAATAGTTTCTAAATACGTTTTGCTATATTTATATTCGTTACCAATAGCTCAGTGGAAGCGCGCTCGACTGTCATGCGGAGGACATGGGTTCGTATCCTGGCTATGTAAGTATCAACAATTTGAATTTAAAATTTTAAATTCTAATTTCGTTTCACTAACTGCTTAGTTAAAATTAACCTTCAAAATAAGTTTGCTTAAACTTTAAAAACAAAAAAAAATATAGGCACATTTAATTTTTTATTTAAAAAATTTGTCACCCACAATTTATGAACTTAAATCACTAAGCTTATGAAATATTCATGTTCTCATGGTTTTTTTTTTTTGTGCATGTTATACATTGATATCATGAATAGTTTATGTGACTCATTTGATTGGTATCAACACTAAAATTCTTGAATGCGATTCACTAAGATCATGTAAAAATTCATATATATTGTGTACTTTTCTGATTCAGTGCAGATTCATTTCTATCAACATTGCTAATATTCTTGGAAAAGTCAACCACAACAAATAATCCGAAAACCCTATCAAACAATTAAAGCATGTTTTTGGAAACAAAAACAAGTGAATTAAAAGAATTTATTTTAAAAACATAAGAGACGTCTGAGCGTTTTTGACCCACTCACTTCTTTTTCCATAGCATGCAAAAAAAAATTTTAAATTGGACTTAATTCTTTTTTAATACTCCCAAAATATGTAAGTCTTCAATAAAATTTAAATTCATTACGAATAATATGATTTTCCTAAACGATGTTTAAACTTTACTTCACTCTAAGTAATCTCTCTCTCTCTATCTCGTTCTCTCTAATAGTGCTTTTATCCCCCCCCATCACCTTATCAATAATAAACCAACACAATTTAGTTTTTCTATTTAACACAAATACAATGAATTTCTTTTGCCACCTCATGCATCCACGCCTTCGTTATGTCAGGAAGCCTTAATGACTGGTGCTGCCATATATTTCAATAGCAAAAATATTGCTATTGAATACCTGTCACTGCGTATGACATTTGCTTTAATAAATTTTCTTGCGTTTGAAAGTGGTTTGTAATTTGTTGTGGTTGTTGTTATTGGAATTTTTCCATTTACTTGTTGGTATTTCTTTACATTTTTTTTTTTATTTATTTTGTGTCCTTCGATTCATGTGGTGTTTGGCTGGCATACGACTTTTTAATTGCTTTCATTGAACGTGAAGATTTATGATGAATGAGTGTGTTTGAAAGGATTGAGTAAAACAAAAACAATTGAAAAAGAGAGAGGGAAAGAGAGAGAAAAAATTTGTTAAATTTTTTATTTCTAATTTTTATTTCTAAAACAGAAATAAGAGACAAGCTTATATTTCTAATGAAATAAATTTATAAGAAATAAAAGACAAGTTTAAGTCAGGCTTGACTTGAAAAATTAGGTTAAACTTGCTTGAAGAAATTGAAATTAACTTTCGAATATTCAAGTATTTCTAATAGAAACGACAGAAATCAAATTTTAAAATTCAAACAGGATATAAAATTTAATTTTGGTTTTCATATATCGAACAAAGAGAAAACATTTTTTTTTTTAATTAAGAAGATAGAAGATGAGTACAAAATATGGATAGTGCATGAAGATGTGCAATGGACTGGATTGAAAAATAGTTCAATGAAAATTGAATTCAAAATTAAACATTGAAGCGAGCCACACTAAGTAAAATAGCTACATAAGCAAAATTAACAAAATACTTTGTCAGTTTACACAAGGGCTTCGTCAATTTTAAGCTAGCCAAGTTCTTGTGAAAACCAGTAAAACTGTATATGTTTTTCTTAAGCAAATAATGTGATTAATAAATTCTAGATGTATTAAAAAAATTATACAAGCAACTTGTATAATTTTCTTATAAAATTAAAAAAGTTATTATTATGTTTGATTCATTTCTAAAATAGAGTTTTTGAATTTATGCAAAGTTCCAAGAGTCAAAAGAAATTAACATAAAAATCATTTATCTTAAAATGAAATAATTCCACTCTAAGAAAAAAGAAACCAAAATTGCAAAAGTTCACTTTTTGAAAAAAAGTGAAATCAACACTTGAAAGTCAATTTCTTATCATAACTTTAAATAACTTAACTTTGAATAAGAGTTTAAAAAAATAAAAACAAAAAAAAACTGCCCAATTACTGCCAAATGGATAACATTTTTCAATCAGCAGCACACAAAATTGCTTGTTATACGCTTAACGAGCTTCACTTAAATGCCAGCAAAGGTGATTCCTTTAACGATTATTAGTAAAAATTCGCACACGTACCATTAAACATTAACTTGTCCAAAGTGCATGCTGTGGATCATAAATTTATTTTCGAAACATTTTGAACAACAGAACACAAAACATAAGACTTCAAAAGCATTTTACATGCCAACCGCATGTAGAGGGTTAATTCATAACATAATGAAGACCAGTAAAAATAACGACTGAGCCATCGAAAATGAACAAAAAACAAAAAAAAAAAATAATCAAAAAATAATCAAAAACAGCAAAAACCGTCAGTAATTTAGACTTTTTAAAGGCCAAGCAGGATAAGAGCTAAGTAAAAAAAAAATAAATAAATATAATATGGGCGAAAAATGTTAACTAAGTATTTGAGTGTGAGAAGAGTAGAAGAAGTATGCTGATGAAAAAGGAGGAGTAGATGAATGAATGGATACATGGATGAAAAAATGAAATTATAAGAGCAACCAACCAACGTTAACGTGAACGAGCGCGCTTGTTACCATGAAATTGGTGTAAACGAATTGAGGGAAAAACGATGTGAAATGCCTGTAATTTGGACAATTTGATGAATGGTTATTTGCCACGAGATGGCAAAGTGGTCATTATTCTTGCGCGCCAGCACTCGACTCTACGACTGAAGCGCCTCTGTAGGCTATAGGCGAAAATCAACGAACTAAGTCATGACTAGAGGCAAGAGTGCGGATTGCAGTGGAGCAGTGAAGGGAACTGCATGTGACCATCAAGGTGAACAAGGCTATAAAATATGCCAAAAGGATATATTTATAAATTTATTTGTTTGAAAGCAGCAACGACAACAACAACAACAACAAAAGCTCAAGCAACAGAACTGCTTTTATGATGATGAACGACTTTTGACTTGTAGGTTATTCTGGGTGCCTATTTCTTCCGTATGCTTTATGCCAAGCATTAGGATATCATCGAGGTCGCAGTCTTAGTTTCGTGTTTTGAGCAGGGGAAATTATACGAAGAAGTATTCTTTAACCCTGACTTGCAAACGCATTACAGCTCAAACTGCAAGTGCACGCAAACTAAAACTTTGGTCAAAATAGATTTATATGCTCGTATTTTAAACAAGCCGCAGCATTTAAGCTTCCCTCCATTTTTTTTTTTTTTTTTTTGCCAACTCGTAGATTGTTGTTGTGCGCGTTAAATTACAAAATGATTTACTGAGCGCGCCATATTTGCACCACAAAACAAATGAACACTAGGGTGCAATCAATTTGGATTTTATGTGGATGAATGAAGGTACGAGAAGTAGCAGGAGATCTTGTGAATGCTTTATTGGTTCTTGTTCGGCTGTAGAACTCGGCGTTGCTCATTAATCACAAAACATGTTGTAAGCTCTTGTAGTGGTAATGCGTTCAATGAAAACTTGGATATATCTAAAATTCAACTTGATAAAATTATTTAATTTTAATAATGATATAATATTAAAGCAATATAAATTATTAAATAGTGAAGTTATGACTGGTTATTGATAATTTATTGGTTGACAAAAATTACTTTCATTAAATC